>VWZI01021005.1:65278-85915 GCA_013396835.1 Psilopogon haemacephalus | reverse complement strand
CATTCTATGATTCTATGATTCTATGATTCTATGATCATCTAGTCCCACTGCCTGATCACTTCACAGCTGACCAAAAGTTAAAATATATTATTAACGATATTGTCCAAATACCTCTTAAATACTGTCAGGCTTTCAGAGGAAGAATCTGATTTCCATGCATACTCTAAGAAAATCAGCCAGAAGTAAACACATGAAACTGAAAGGAAAGGAAATTTCTCTTGCGTTTTCCATTTCCAGTTTTGGCCAAATAGCTCACGCTGTGTAAATTCTTTGTTAATGCAATGCTGTATGACCTTGTCCATGGATCCTTGCTTACAGGTGTTCCCTCTACATAACAGCATGGCAGATGAAATAAACTTCAAGGTGCTTCATTCACCTGAGCAGAACTCTGTAAGCTGCTCCATTTTCCTTTGTGGTACTCTGCTGAGAAACATTTTGCATAATACTTTCTAAAGCATGCATGCGAATGCAGTAGAAGTAAATAAGAGACTGGAGAATGAGCAACAAAATTTATTAAAAGCACTGAAAATCTCTGTGTGAAGGCCATCTGAAGAGTATCATTAAAGAAGAAATCCATAAAAGCTAATACAAAAAATGAATTGTACAGAGAGTTTGACAGTTATTTTCTCCTTATATATAAGGGACCAGAGAATTCCAGCAGAGCTGGAAAGTGAGACATTGACAACTCTGTTGTGTTTGGTTTTTTTTTTCCCATAACACAATCAATATGAGAAATTCACCCCCTCCTCCTCCATTTCATACAACTGAATTAGTGCAGTTTAGAAAATGACAGAATATACACACAGACAATGAAAATTGAAATGTCAGAGTGGAAAGCCTGAGCTGGGTGCCATAGTGCAAGAGTCAACACTGGGTATCAGTGCAAGCATTAGCAGGGAAGGGCTGCTCTATAGCTGGCTACTTAGGGAATTCAGAAATGGAAACAGAAATTGTAATACTTTGCTGCTGCTGCTGCAACATTTATACATAAGGTCAAATGCTGTAGCCCAAGGAGAGACACACTGAGGACAAGGAGTCGGAGGCATACCTGAATTGATGGCATTTCATTCACAGACAGAGATTGGGCTCAGAAAAACTTATTTTTGCACAAATTTTGTAAAACCTAGATCTTGCACATCGTGATCTTCCCGTAGAGGCCCAGAGCTTATTTTGAAAGGCATGTTAGACTCGGCAAGGTTTCCTCTGATTCACACTGGTACAAGCCAAAGGAAAACTGACCAAGGGCTGTCATCAGGGTTTTTTACACAAATGGATCTGGCAGTTTTCAAAGGTTACCTCAGGTTTCCACAGCTGCTCATCGCTTTTGGCTGTACAAGTATACCTGATAGCTAAGACAAAGACAGCAAAGCAGAGTACCAGAGCAGCTCAGCTTGGGACTGAATGTAATTTACAGACTTATTTCTCATTATATAATATTCTGACTAAAAGTAATAAACTTTTAAAAACCCCAAACAAACCAAAGAAACAAAGAAAAATGAAACAGAACAAAAAAAAAGCTGAACTCCACGAAACACACAAAATCAGACAGAAAAGTATAAACAAAACAAGCAGCAATTTAACATAGGTCCTTTAAGGAGACAGCAATGTTAGTACAGTTTGTACCTAGAAAATCCTGTAATCTACTGCAATAAACCAGTTTAGTAAAATACACACAGCTTTATTTGTGGATATTCACAAATTTGTTTGAGATCAATGTGATGACTTCTGCTATTTGTGTTACCCTTAATTTTTACTGGCTTAAAACATACTTTGGGAGCTTGAGGAGCAACCCTGCACTAAATTGCAGTGGTCGTGCAAGGGCTATGAGGGCCCAGATGTCTTCTGCAAACAACTTGTAACAAATTAAAGTGCAAATTTTCCTCAAAATGAGTATTGTCATTCCGGAGAAAAATGGCAATTTGGAGAAATTCGTGTCACTGTAGTAGGAATGAGTTTTGATGGATTTACTGTTGTTCTATTCTCTTTTCTTTCCAGAGAGAGTGCTTGGAGATAGAACAGTCAATTTTTACCTTCGTCTTCTCCCTGCTACATCTGTGGGTGTTTGGGGGTTTTTTTGTTTGTTTGGTTGGTTTTGGTTTTTTTCAGAAAAAGGGAGTAGTTTGCTTATTTCTTCCTCTGTTCATTCTTGGCAGTGCTGATGAAAGGAGAGAAAGCTAATGAGAACTGCAATGTGAAAATATTCTCTCGAATGTAGTGCTCAGGCATATGTTTTTGCTCTTTGAGAAGGAAAACAAAAAAAAAGAAGAAGAAAAAAATTAAAACTGTAGTAAGAAGACAAGTACTAGAAAATTTATGATGTTTCCCATCTCTATTGTAGCAGTATATTTATAGCAGTTACTCATTCAACACAGGCAGTGATCACAATGAAAAGACTAAATTGTACCTTGCTCAGATTAGTCCAAAATAGTGATGAACAGAGAATCATAGAACAGTTTATGTTGAAAGTGGCCTTAAAGATCATCCAGTTCCAAGCCCCCACCATAGACAGGGACATCTTCCACTAGTACAGGTTGCTCAAGACATCACCCAACCTGGCCTTGAATACCTCCAGGGAGAGAGCATCCACAGCCTTCCTGGGCAACTTGTTCCACTGTTTCACCCCCCTCACTGTAAAGAACTTCTTCCTAACTTCTAGTTTAAATCTCTCCTCTACCAGTTTAAACCCATTACTCCTTGTCTTGTCTTTACAAGACCTTGTAAATAGTCCATCCCCACATTTAACATATTTAAATTTAACATATTTAGAATGAGTTTTCATCATCACCTTAGGCTATTATGTACAAAAATGTTGTTTGATCGAGTTATAGATTATAAATATGGAGGGTTGGGGTTTTTTGTTTTCTTTTTTTCCCTGAAAATTCTTTGATGATCCAAAAAAGAGGTGAAACTTGAAAAGTTATTATGGATGTGTTTCAGAAAAAGTGGATTAATGAATTGTGTTCATGCCAAGATTTTATTTTATTTCTGTATTGCCACAAAATATTTGGTATTTTGTGTGCAGGTCACATGAGTGGGATTGAGAACTCCCTGAATGACAGAGTCCAGGAGGCTGTATTCAGCAGCACAGAGTCTAGTTGGAGGCCTGTAGCTAGTGGTGTTCTCCACGGGTCAATATTGGGTCCAGTCTTGTTCAATAACTTTATCAATTACATGGATGAAGAGGCAGAGTGAATTTGCTGCTACAAAGCTGAGCGAAGTGGCTGACACACCGGAATGCTGTGCTGCTATTCATAAAGATCTGGATTGGCTAGAGAAGAATCTAATGAAGTACAATAGCAAGTGTAGAGTTCTGTGCCTGGAGGGGACTAACTTCATGAACCAGTACAGGATAGAGGTTGACCTGCTGGAAAGCATCTCTTTAAAGAAGACTAAGGAGTGCTGGTGAATAATACATTAATCCTGAGCCAGCAACGTGTCCTTGTGGCCAAGAAGGCCAATGGTATCTTGGGAGACATTAAGAAGAATATGGTCAGAAAGTCAAGGGAGGTGAAGATATCCTATTTCAAAATGTTCACTGCACTGCATTGTTTTAACAGGAATCAGAACACACTTGACACAGTGTCCATCATGAAACACAATGTCCAAGAGAGCTGCCATTAAAAAAAGGAGTTGAAGGACAAGTCAAGGACCATCTCTTGGCTAGTTTGATCCCCTCCTCTGCTTGAAACGAGGAAGAAATGGCACCAGGACTCACCAAATAGTTTTAAGAGTTGAGGAGCTCAGATATCTTTTTCTCCACGTGAACAGAATTATTTTGAACCCACAAATACAAAGCCCAAAACTGAAAATAACAGGGCAGCCTAGCACTTAGGGGCTCACCCGAAGAGGAAAGTTTGGAGCTGCAATAACTCAGTGTTTGATATCTTTTTATTAGATATTAGATTTTAGTATTAATTATTCAGTTAATGGTGTTGTGATCATTTAGATTTTATTTTACATCTTGTGTTCTCTACTGTGTTTCCAACCCTTTGATCTTCTTCCAGCCTGTAGAAGAATTTAAAATCACTTATTGTAACTGTTCTTTGGGTACAAGATTTTGTATGAAATTCCTAGTATAAAATTGAATTAACAGATTCATTAATGGTAGTGAGACATTTATAGTTACATAGTCTGACCTACTTAACACAGTCCACAAGATATTGAATTAATTCCCACTGGAACTGAAGGGTATCTTTTAGATAAACACAAAGTCTCCATTTAAAAAGCAGTCAGTGATGAAGATTTTACTACAGACCTTGGTATATAATTGCAATATTTTTTTTCTCTCAGGTTAAAGTCTGCATTTTATTTCTAATAACAATGTGATTTTCAAGATTGATCATTATGTTGTGATATGGTACATCAGTCAATTTCTGAATTTTGCATTATTCTTTCAATTTCTGAATTTTGCATTATTCTTTTAATGGTGTTAATGGAAGAAAGTATTTCTAAGAAGAAGGGTATACTTATGAATAGACAACATGCTCTGTAACAGAGGCTGAATTATAGCTTTTCCTCTGATCTTCTCCTTAAGTCTCTTGAAATGTTGCTAGTTTGCAACTTGATCAAATCAGTTACTTCAGGATGGAAATTTTCCCTATTTAGGGATGAGCTCCATGATACTAGGTCCTCTCCAAGTCACAGTCTCATTATGGAGAGCTGGTAAAAGGAAAACTTTACTGACGGCAGATTGACACTGTCCTCCTAAAGGATGGAGGCTAAGTCATGGAGCATTTGTCGGCATAGGAATGTTGGTGCTTGTGGGCCTGCTGGCATAAGTAAACTGATTACCAGATATGTGTCTTCCATGCTCTAGCTGACAAGATTATTATTGAAAAACAGTAATGTGAGTTGGGTCTCAATCTTTCACTCCAAAAGAGAACTGTTTGTTTCCAAAACATATTCATATGCTGTTTTAGTAGCATATGGTCTTGCTTTTGATGTATAGAATCACAGAATCATAGAAACAGGTTGGAAGATCATCCATTCCAAGATCATCCGGTCCAACCTATCACTCAGCCCTATCCAATCAATTAGACCATGGCACTAAGTGCACCATCCAGTTTTTTCTTGAACACCTCCAGGGACGGTGAATCCACACTCTCTCTGTGAAGAACTTCTTCCTAACATCCAGCCTATACCTCCCCTAGCACAATTTGAAACTCTGTCCCCTATTCTGTTGCTGGTTGCCTGGGAGAAGAGACCAACCTCCCTTCAGGTAGCTGCAGATAGCAATGAGGTCACCCCAGAGCCTCCTCCTCTCCAGGCTAAACAACCCCAGCTCCCTCAGCCTCTCCTCATAGGTCTTGTGCTCCAGGCCCCTCACCAGCTGGACACATTCCAGCACCTCAACACCTCTCTTGAACTGAGGGGCCCAGAACCGGACACAGTACTCAAGGTGTGGCCTGACTGGTGCTGAGTACAGGGGAAGAATAACCTCCCTTGTCCTGCTGGCCACACTATTCCTGGCGCAGGCCAGGGTGCCATTGGCTCTCCTGGCCATCTGGGCACACTGCTGCCTTATGTTGGCATATCATGGAATGGAAAATGCAATGCAATGCAAACATGACTAATCAGGAGAACTGCTTATCCAGAAGAAAAAAAAAATATATTTATCTCAGCATGGGAGTTTTTCAGCTATTTTCTGAAGCTCGCCAATATCAAATTCTCAGTATTCCAATATTTAATATTTTACCCAAACACTACCTTGTAGATTCCCTTAATTAGTTTTCATCCAGGTTTGGAGAGCAAAATAATGTTAATTGCTGTTTTTCAGCTGCTGCTTTTTCTCTTGTATGGAGGGGAAGCTGGAGTGCCAAGAAAAGATCATTTTGGGCTTTTGCTAGAATCTTTTCAAGGAAGGTAAGCTTTGGGAATCTTGTATTGAATAAGTTAAGAGTTTACCTCTATAATGCTAGAGTAGACTACCTAGCATTTCCTAGTTGGGAAAATGTCTGGACTTTGTCCATGGTATATAGACAGCTGCTTCATATGGATCAGTTAAACCTCTGCTCCCTGGGACACCTCAATCATCAGTCATTCAGATCGTATCACGCATCTCTCACTAAGTCATATAATGGAAAATTCTGTAGAACTGGTGAAACTTGGGCCAAAAATCTGCTTCAGGAAAGTGCTTCATTCACCAGGACTTTGTATTTTTAAACTACTAGGAAAGAAATCCTTTAACAATCATAGAAGTTACTAATATCTTTCACATTTGAAACACGGCTTTACCCAAAATATTTTATAGGTATATGGTGCTCATTACGTGTCAAGCAAATTCTAGTTGTGATTGCTCAGTTCCAGATATTCTTGGAACACACTTAATGGATTTTTAAAAAAAATTATATGCTGAACTCCATGAATTGCTTATTCCTTCAAACTATAATAACTGAAAGGAAGAAAATCTGCTCTCCTTCTGTTATTGTAGACAGTCATCAGATTATCATGTTAGGGTCGGTGATAGAAAGGTACAGTTCATGAAACCACAAGATTATTCCTCTCATCACAAGGTCTTTGAATCCCAGCAGCGTGAAATTATCTTTGTGCATCTTGGGGGAACATTGGCTTTGATGTTTCCAAAGCCTCTGGAAACTCTAGACATTTGTGATTAAAATGTTACCAGGTGAATGCTTTTAAAAAATTCTTGGCAGGTCATATTCAGATGGTTTAAGTTCCACCTGAGGGATTACCTCCCATTGACTGGTTTGATCCAGGTGCCCTCTAACAGCCATATGTAAGCCCTTTAAAAGCCTTCAAAGATGCCCTTTCTCATACTGAAGAACCACCAGGAATTAGGTGAGATTTAAGTTCTGTGAAATATTCGCCATGAGAAATACGAAAAAAAAAAAAAAAAAAAGGTTTGGTATTCTAGAACGGCTTTTGAATTTAAAGTACATCTGGTATATATTTTTCTCTGTACATGCCCATACTCCCTGCCTTTTCTGTATATTGTAGACATTTAGCTACAAATTAGAAAAATATTTTCACACATTAGATTTTTAGAATTGATAGGTTTAAGTGCACTTCACTGGGAAGGTATTTTGCAAAACTGTATTTGTGAAGGCATTTTAATAGTTGCACAGCTGTTCTATGGTGTGTAATTCTAGCAATTATAACCAACTACAGAGATTTTGCATTTTAAAGAAATGCCATGTTCTTTACACAGCCAAAGGAGCACCTGTGCTAGAGTACACATATAACTCGGGTGTTGAATACATATTTGGCAAAGGTGACTAAAATATCGCTGATTCTTCAGCTTTTCCTTTTTCAGAGGTCTCTTGAATGACGTGTTCCTTATGGATTGATAACTACTCTCCAGCTCCATCTAACATCCAGTGCATGAGTAGGCAACACATTGTGGGCAAGGCCATACATTGCTTGCATCTGGAACTGTCTCTGATGTAGTTCATCACTGGGTAGAGAACTCTGCTGCCTCTATTTACACAGCTCTATTGGTGATACACTAGTTTGAGTGCCACAAACATGTTCAGAAGGCTGACCACCTCTCCTATGAAGAGAGGCAGAAAGAATTTGAGCTGTTCAGCCTGGAGAAAAAAATGCTCCAGGGAGACTTCATAGCAGTGTTTCAACATCTGAGGGGGTGAATGTTTTTAAACTGGATCAGGGTAAATTTAGTTTGGACATAAGAAGGAAATTCTTTAGAATGTGAGTGGTGAAATACTCTAATATGTTACCCAGGGGTGTGGTTGAGGCCCTGTCCCTGGAGATATTCGAGATCAGACTTGATGTGGCCCTGGGCATCCTGATCTACTTGGAGGTGTCCATGCTCACTGCAGGGTGGGTGGACAAGAAGACCTTTGAGGGTTCCTTCCAAGTTGATTCAATCTGTGAATCTCAAAAAAAAAAAAAAAGCAATAACCCAGCAAGTGACAAGTAGTCTGAGGTATCCACTCACTTCTACTTCAAATTCCAGAGTTACTATTTCCAGAAATATCAGTTCAAGATATCTCTGCATAGTGCAGTGTTGTATAGGATGGATATATTTGAAATAATCCATTGAAGAAAGTCAACAATAAAAGACAGTGCTAAGTCAACACAGCACCAGCATAGCTCAAATGCTTCTGCTTCTTTTGATTATGAGATGTAGCAGAGAATGTCAAAGACTGGTGTTTGCTGCTTGGGATAATAGCTAATTTTGTTTCTGAAGGGAAAGGTATCTTTTTCTCACACTGAAGATGTTGGTGATAAATAATGACCATAGTTACTTTTCACATGTTAAAGACTGTGTCCATTTGTTTGGATTGCAATAGGACCTATTTTGACCTAAGTAATGCACACAGCTACGAGACAAATGTCTCCCATTCCCCCAAATCTAAAAGGTAAGGGCCCTGAATGTATGTATCATTCTGAAATATCAAAGACTAGAAGGATCATATTTTGTGTGCCTGCAGGGGATTTTGTGAATGCATGGGGAGCAAGGGGAGGAGTGAGAATTCATTATTTCCAGAGACCTCAAAGAAGCATATGCATAATAAAGCATACTTCAAACCATGAGAAAGACAACATCTCTGGGTACATACTTCTTCATATTGCTTTCCAAAGAGGCATAAGGTTCATGGAGCCGAAGCTTGGTAGAAGAGTAGAGCAGGTTAAATTACTTCATCATTTAGTAAGACAAATAGGGGTTATTTGAATTATTTCTACCAAGTAAAACTCAGTCTCCCAGAAAATGAGGGGACAGGGGAGAACTCCCAGTGGAATGAAAAAGTTCAAAGTACATGTGCGTAGAATCAAAACTCTGACATTGTACATTAGGAAAGACAGGATGTGTTGTGAGGAAGCAGGATGATTGCTAGAATTTAAATAAAGCTACTTGACTTTTATCAGATAAGGGGAAATGATTACTTGACACTTATATTAATTGCTGAAGAGACATAGGAGACCTTCATTTTGAGACTAAGCATGATGGGATACCTCATCAACCTCATCAACCTCATTTAACTTGGTTTAATAAAATTAAAGACGAGACAGCATTTTTATCTTCATGCATCTTAGAATGGAGCTAAACTTCACTGGAAACAATCTAGTGTTGTTTGCTAACACTAGATGTTCAAGATTCAAACTAGCCCTGTCTGACAAACCTCATTGTAGCTGCTGATCCTTGTTCCAAGAAGTGTGTCTGAGTTAACAAGCAGCTCCCTCCTTATAAATCTACTTAAACCAGGTGATTTCCCTCTCTGGGCACAATTTGAATGTGGGGACACTCTGCTCCCTTTTGCTTCTGTTCCTCAACTGCATTCTCCTGCTCACCTGGAACTAGCTGAAGTATGCTGGGCAGCATATGCCAGATCTGGCAACCCTATTCAATGAAAGTTTGGAGCTATTGTCCAAGAGTGAGATAAACACAAGAAACTTCATACTGTCCAGAAAACATTACACTCTCAACAGAGGAATTATAATAGGCATGTATCAATCCAAACTGTGTTCCTATATTATTCTTCAGGACTTGACATACACATATGGCATCATTTACAACACATATGTAGCGAAAGCAGATCAAGAAAGCGAAGCTTGAGCTGTGTTGTCTGAATGCAGTGGTTCAGACAGAAAAACAGATTCCCGCAGCAGATGGACTAACAACATTAGAGCTCATCACTGCCAGCTAGGATGGCACGGCTTGGCATGGGTTATTTACTAGGTGAGAAAGTCAGTTAATTTTTCAGTAATGATTGGACTAGAAAACATTTTTCCCTAGGTTTCCCTCTCCCTTTCCCACCACCTCCCCCCACTCCCCAGGGAAATGCAAAATTCAGCAAGAAATATATCTGAGATTTTACTCTAATTTCCCAGTAGACACTCATGAGTGGAACAGGGAGGAAAAGGTTTTCTCATTATAGGAAGCTCCTATTCTCAATAGAGATTAAATCTTCAAAATGCTAAAAAATATTCACAAATCAGCAGTCTAAAAATTTTCATTAAATATAAAGCAAATTCTTTAGTTTTGATTTTCTTTTTTTTTTTCATTACTTTGTAAAATAATTCTTGTGTGGTTTTTTAACATGACCCAGTATAGTTTTCAGAAGAAAATAATTTTAACACAAAAACATATTAATTTGTGGGGACTAAGATGCCAAAACATATTTCCAAAGCATTTTACCAAAAAGATTGCCTTTATTTAAACAGATTTCATGTTGACAAAATTCCATTTTATAAAGAAGTACATCTACAATGTAAAATTCCTATCAAATTTCATCGGAGATCTACCAAAAACCACTATCTTGGATGATTACAATTATGCATTAAATCTTCCTTTAAGCTAGGGAGACCTCCTCTAAGTAGATGCATAACACTGAATTCTCAGGATCCAGTGTGAAAAAATGATGCAAGAATTGAAGGTATTAAAATAAAGAGAAATGACAGGCCTGCATAAAGTTGCTTCATGGCCCCTCTTTAAAAAAGCCTGATTAATTTTCCATAATACCAATCTGAATTGCAACAAGTCACTGCAAAACTCTAATTATTTTTTAAGTTCCTGTGTAATGAAAAATCCTTTCCCAATGTATAGATTAAAGTACTTTGTTATACAAATATATAGTCATATTTGGAAAAGGAAAAAGAAAGTAGAAGAAAGAAGAAGAAGAGAAAAAGAAAGAAAAAGGAAAAGGAAAAAGAAAATGAAAACAGGAAAAATAAAAAGAAACAAAGAAAAAGAAAAGGAAAAAGAAATGGAAAAATAAAAAGAAAGCTTGCTACTTTATTACAAATAAATGATGTATATTGTAGGGCACAATTTTGTCATCAGTTTTACAAAATATTGCTTGCATTACTTCATGTTCATCATATTAATGTGAAAGTGACTACAATGCTCTGACATAATCTTTATAAAATCATTCGATCTCTTTTAAAGTATTGCTTATGAAAAACAGTATCTGCTTTTGGCAGGGAGGCTGGACTCAATGATTTCTGGAGGTGCCTTCCAACCTCTAACATTCTGTGATTCAGTGATTCTGTGAAGTGATTAATGAACTCCAAGAGACATGACATTGTTGTGGCCACACTGTTATATGAACAGAGACTAGACCCATTTCTATACTCTCTCTTATTGATTTTCCTTGTCTTTCTCTATTGCAGCACAGTAAATGTGATTTTTGCAGCTGCTAGTAAAAGACCACAGGCTGTGTATTGACCTGGCAGTGTAGAGTCTCAGGATTTTTTGTGCTTACTTTGGCCTGAGCTGGTTTTAGCTTGCTTTAATAATTTTCTAACTGGTCAAATTACTTTTGCCAGACCACTTTATAGCTTTATGTCTGGGAATATTGCATATGGCAAAAGTCTGACAAAGCTAGATAGCCACAGTGGGACAAATTAACAGCCTTTTATACTAGACTGGGCTAAGGGAGGTTGCTGGACACATTTCACATGTTAGCTGGAAGCTGACCTTGCTAAGAAAACATAAAAGTTGCTCCAGTTGGACACAAACATTGAGGGGGAAAAGATTCCACTCACATACACACCATAACCCTCCCAATGAAGACCTGATAACATGATACAAAATGCACTCCTCTCTGAAGGATTAAGATTGGCACTGTTGACCCAACCCAAACAGATATTGTAAGATTGAGTCTAGTGAATGAGTAAAAGGCATATAATAGTAAATTTGAATTATAAGACCCAGACGCATTTTGTTTTTTTTTGCTGCAATGACAGTCCCTACTTCCTGGAGGCATATTGTAGTAAATTCTGTTGTATAAGAATTTTAAGATCCAGACACCTTTCGTTTTATTTTGCTGCAATGACCATCCCTACTTCCTGGAGGCAGTTTTTTTCTTAAGATTTTAGTTTGATCTAAAAGAACAAAGGAAAAAAGAACAAGAGAGTATTCTCTTAGGGGTTTTATGTTCAGTAGTCCTAGTTTTTTAATTAAAAATCTAGCTAATAGATGACCAGACTGAGGAAATTCAGAAAGGGCAGTACTGCTGAATTTTCTAATGAAATAAAATGCTGTAATTATTTCTTATGTGTCTACAGAATATGTTGAACCACATACCTGTGAATATGGTTACACTTCCCAAGTGTTCAGCAAAGATTTTGAATGTCCTAGACAGCTTTTTAAAATTCCTGAATTTGTATGAGTAAATATATCTCCTCAAACCCAGTTAGTCTTTTAATTTCTCTGTAGTTGCTCTAATTGTAAAAAATTAAAAGCAAACAAAAGAAAATAATAGGGACAATCAAGTTAGCGTGGCAAGGGAGTCTTGTTTATAAACCATAACCAACATCAATTTTCTGGCTTCAGTTCTTGTCCTCCACTTCAAAAGCAATTATTCACAAATAGCAAATCTTATGAACTCTGAGGACCTGGCATGTTATAGATATTGTAAGCATAATAACCATATATTTGCTCGTTCTAAAAGCTTCATTTGGTGCCTCCAGAAGAGCAGACTGATCTAGCAGCCAGATGTCTGTTTATTGAACTGATATATGCAAATAATATTTGTAAGCAGTATGCTGGGATTCTAAATTGGCGCCTATGGTAAAAAAATGCACAAATACAATCTAGACTTGCATATACTTTTATTGCTTCAAAACATTAGAATCAAGACTATTGTCTCTAGACAAAAGTATTTTTTTTCCCCTTTTGCTTCTACAAATAATAAATTGATGACCCATAAATTGCCTTCTGTGCTGGAAATCCGAAAGGCTCTTATACTGGAATAGTAGAACATGACTTGCTTGATTATCCTGTTATTCTTTTAAAATATACTGATTATTTTTTTCCCCAAAGCAATCAAATGTCTTCAGCTTTATGAACATTTGGAATAGTTATTATTTTATGTAGTTTATGCCTCAGAAGATTTAATTCCACTTCTAAATATAAAAAGCAACTGCTATTGTGAACAGTATTTTGTTCAGTGTGTCAAAAATAACCCCAGCCCTGAAAAACACAGAGAATTACATATATATCAATCTACATAAAAAATGGTAGATTCCATTTCTTTACCAATGCAAATGCATGGTGTGGCTTTTCCAGTAAATAAAAGTTCAAGACTCCCATTATCTAAATTATTATTATTTTCAAAGAATCCAAAATCAGATATTGCCATTCATTCCCTTTGCTACAGAAAGGCTCCTTCTGCAGGAGTTATTTTTTGTCTCCTTACTTTAATTCTAGTTAGTGTTTATCAGAAGTAAATCTCATGGAGAACTTTATTTAACATCGACAATATTTGGTAACAAATGCAAAAAGCCCTGCAGTTTATCATATAAATTTTGATTGACAAGAAATGTCTCAGTTAACAGCTTTTTAAATCTTATTGATATCACAAAGAAACCAATGACTGACAAGAGTCTGAAATTAAAATAGAGTTAAACTGAGGTATCTTCAGAGCAAGTAAGCTACATATTACCACTGAAATACTTTGCAACCTTGCTGAAGGTTACTGGAATATTTGCACACACAATTAAGAACAACTTCATGCTACAGAGGACCTGTGTAACATTTATCAATTTCATGCCTACAAATCTCTTGAAAATGATTCAATAATGTAAGTCATAGTTCACTATTTGTCTGATTATTGAAAAATAACCAAGACCCTTGATTTCTGTTTGCAGTGGTGTTTGTTGCATCTTGTTCTTATTGTTTGTTTCATTCAACAGGGTTTTTCTTCTGTATTGCAAAGGCTAGGGAGGTTTACCCCTCCCATTCTCCTCTTCTTTGATGAGTACTTTGGCTTAAGCATTTTTCATCTTCCTCTGAGACAATGGTGACAAGCTATGGCCAGAGATGGGATACTGATCGGATGTGCTAGCCCTCATCATGGTACTGAATGTCTGAGAAACATGGCTTTCATCTTGTTCACATATTCAGGATTAATGTGATCATCACATCTGGAGTATGAAACACTTTAATTCTCACCCTAACACACAGTGAACATTTCCTCTTTCATTTTGGTTATTGAGAATTCTCTTTGGCATAGGCCATGGTTCATTTCAGATTGATCACTTGGGTGTCATTTTTTTTTAGCAGCTTTGGACATTGGTGGTATCTTCAACCTCTTTTGCTCCTATATCATTCCTTTTGGGACTTTGAACACTGGCAGGTTTGCTTTGGCTAGCAAGCAACACTCAGCCATTTCCCCCCTGTTGTTTGCAGGATGGAGAAAGGTAATAGGATGAAAAGAAACAAGAAAGCTCATGGATTCAGCCAGAGAGATTTTTTACAAATTACCATTGCGGGCAAAATGGCTTCACCTTAGGGAGAGTGAGCTTATTAATAATTAAAACTAACATTTAGTTACTAATTTGGTTAGTTGGAAATAAAAATATAAACATTAAAATTACAGCATTAACTCCTTTGAGTAGCAGAGGGGTTGTGGGATATGGTCAGTGTATGTCAGTTTCTCTCTGTTGCTGCTTCCTCCTTACACTTTTCCTTGTGCTTCAGTATGGGCTCTCCATAGGCTGCAGTTCAAAAAAAGATCTGTCCTGGTGTGGATCTTCCATGAGCTGCAGTGACTCTTCACTCCACCATGGAGCACCTCCTCTTCCATCTTCTTATCTGATTTTGGTGCTTATAGGGCTGTTTCTCTCATATTTTATTCCCAATTCCTCACTGTCACACATTTCTCACACTTTCTTAAACACACTTCCTCTGAGATGCCATTGCCTTGACTGAGGAGTTCAGCCATGTGCTGAATTATGTGCGCCAGAGCTTCATGGAACTGGCTGTGTCCCATATTTGCAGCCCTTGCCTCTCCTTATAGAGGCTGCCCCTGCAGCCCACTGCTGCCAACATCTGGGCAGCTGCACCCAGTATATGTATCTAAGGAATAGCATAAGGCTTGATTTGTTTTAGGAACTTAGGGCATGTTTTAACAGAGTATTAGCAGATGAAGTGGAAGCTGAGACTTCTAGACCCAACATCTATAATGCCTGTAATAGAGGCAGACTGGATGCAATGCATCAGGCAATCCCTGGTTTTATCCATAGCAAAAAAAGCCTAAATGATAAAAAAGTTAGCTTGCTCTGGCCATAAGGCCAGTTAACACACAGAACAGACATCTTCACATGACATAGCCCTTGGTCCTGGATATTCTCTAGTGGTGTTAGGTCATAACATGCTGTAGGAACATTTTGTTTTTTTCCGATTCACTCCAAAGGGTCTAAAATAATGTGATGATGGTTGTAGTCCAACTCAAAGGCATTGTCACTTCATGAAACACAGAGTGAATTGTTTATACCCTCAGAGTGCAGATGCAGTCTGTTCTGTAGAGTGTATATGCAGTCATATGAAGCTTCACAACTGGTTGGGGTAGTACTAGCAGACTGAAGGGTGAAGGCAGCTAAACCTGATGGTCTCATCTGTGTTGTCATTTTACTAACAGTAAGTACAACAGAAGTTCATCTAACCCGCAGATTTTCAAACAAAATATTCTTCCTGTTAAAGTAACTTTTACATACATGTGTAGATAAAACAGTGGATTTGGGTCCCAGAAGGGTCTGCTTGAGTCTTCTGTGTTGTAGTACTGAGAGTCATTAGTATGTCTGTGGATCCTAATGTTTGAGAAAAGGTTGCATTTAAGTTGGTTAGAAAGGCAGCATGGGATGCAGAGGATAGGATCCTTTTTTTGCTGTTATCTGAAGTTGCCTATATTTCTGAGTAATTTCTTTTGTTCTTTCTCCCCCGCCCCGCTACTCCTCTCTCCTGCTGTAAATGAATAGCTTGGTTAATACATAGATCTATTTAGTTACGTTTATGTATATGCATGAGAATGAATTGCTGAACTCTGTGCAAATGCTCAAAGAAACTGCTGAAGGAAGGCTGAGCTGAAGTAATCAATTTGCATTCAGTTTTTAATTTCTGTAGTACTACTATGATCCTTATATGGAGCAGAAATTACTCCACAGTGTAGATCTGGAATATAAACCTGACCTCCCAGTCAAATTCCATCCACCAGCATGATTTTTCTAGTCTCCAGCCCCTTTGTTGGTCTTTTCCCTGAAAGGCTTCATACATTGCTACAGATCAAGGAGCCTGCCCATCCTGTGAATGAAAAAGTACACTCCAGGGTTTAAGACTGGATGCCTTTAAGAACCATAGAGTTCCTTAAGGTCTTCCAGAAATGGGTGCAGTGCCCAAGAGGAGAAAACCTTAAAAGTATATTGTTTGTTATTCCATTCCCATAATTATGCATCTACTTTTTCTAGGGGAAAAAAAAAAAAAAAAAAAAAAAAGAAGCAGGCATAACTGTAGTTATGCAAACTGTAGTTTCTGCCCTTTTTTTTTCTCTCTTTGCTCCTTTCCCATTGTGGTCTCCCTTATCTCTGGGTTGCATGGGAGTGGGGCCTTGAGCTGGCAAATTAATTTTTACTGCATCATTCAGGCCTGCCTAGGGAGGAAAGGGAGACATGTGGGGAGGGAAGGGGGGCATAGAGGTCTGAGATTGAGGCATGGTTTGGGGGATGGAGGCATTGGTAGATTTTGGCCTAGTGAGATTGTGAGGCTGAATATTTTGTATGTTTCTGTGCTGCTTTATATATTTTCAAATAGCACTTCCATTTAAATTTCTGATTCTTTCCAGTCTTGTGTGAAGCATTTTCTTTTACCCCTTTTGGGAAGTGTAAAAGAGCATCTGTCTTGCTCCCTAAACCCAAACCAGTTACCCAAAGATGTGCTTCCTCAGCTAAATTATACATATTCATTTGTGATGAGGTGAATATGCACAGACCTTTGGTCACGTATGTGCCTTGGTACACATGCTTATTTCTTTGCAGTGCTTGATGTATCTGTTACAAGATGAAGGTTATCTTCAGTTTGTCTATGCAATGTATGGATGGGATACTGCATGATGAGGGAAAGGCTACAATGTTATTTTGTTTTATCTGGAAAACAGCAGGCCTCATGCCCAGCTCATATATTAACAACCTGCACTCTATTTCGTTGACCAATGGTGGGTAGCCATCATGAAATTTGTTCTAGTGGAGAAGACACATTCCCACAGGCAGCAAATATCAGTCAGGCCCACTAAGACAGTCCAACATCAGACGAAACACAGACTCCTTGATCTGTGACCAAGGTGGAAATGAAACTATGAATGGACACAGCCCATGGACCAACATGTTCAAGGAAATCAGGGTTGGTAAATTGAAGAGATGATAAACTGCGTGTAGCTTTTGCAAAGTTTATTCTCAGAAATAAGTAACCATATTAGAATTTAGTATGATCCTTCTTGTCTCCAACAATGCAAAATAGATTTAGTAAGTCCTAAACAAACAAGAGAGCCAGAGCCCATGAGGCCTTTGCACAAACGTGGTTGAACAGCAATTACTTTCTCAGACATTCTCAGGATCTGGCATTTTTACTTTACAAATACACTTTATAGAAAGAGAGAAGTCTTTGGATACCATGGAAGGATACACAAACACAGGAAAACCAGCTCCAAACTGTGAAAGAACACTGAACATGACTTTCGGAAGATTATGACTCTGTAAAAAACTTCTAGTTGAAAATTGTTCAGATGAAAGCATAAATGGTAAATATCAGTTTGGGAGTGAAGAAAGCTTTGTGGTGAAGGTAATGAATTAAAACTCAGGGGAGATGGATATAAGTTATAGCTATGCTTTCTTGCAAATTTTAAGACCTATTTGTTTTAGTTTGTATACCTAAATGAGATATTGGACGCCCCTGATCTCTGTCTGTCTTCTCTGTTCAGAATATGACCTCTACTATAAGTAATATTAATTAAAAATGCATACCTAAGTTCACTGTGAAACATCTAGACAAATCTTTTGGTAACTCCATTTCGTAGTTCTGCAATCCAGTAACAGTCACAACAGTCACAATGAAAACGTGAATTGGAGGATATTCAATGCAAAGAGAAGGGAAAATGACATTGAAATAATGAATTAGAATCCTTTCCAATGACATGGCATGGTAGATGGTGAATTAGTTGGGGCAATTAATGAAGGAGGAATTATAAAATATGTAGTTATTTTATTTCCAAAAAGCCTCACCCACAAACTATATACAAACCAGTTAAATTTGGGTTCTAATTCGGTAAGGGAAAATCTTCTCATGGATGCACATGGGCAATTCATTAATTTAGGAGAATTAGAAAATTGGAAAAGTTAACCACAAAATGGTTTTGCCCCACTTATAAATGGGAAAGTCTGTTCTACTCACGGTGGTGAAGTAGAGTTCAGAGACAGTCCCTGGTTCATTTGTGGCAGTGTTGGGACTGCTTGGGTTCTTGATAGCTGTTGAGAGGCTTCTGTATCTTCCCAGGCTCTAGCAAGGTGCTGGGAAAGAGGCAGACGGTCTCTGACCTGATCCTGGCTCCTCTTGCCATGGAGGTTTGCAGAGGTGCAGGAAGGATCTCTTGCAGATGTTCAGAGAGCAGGATGTTGGTGGGACTTCTTGCCATGTTGTGAGAATGCTTTCTTTTGGTAAACTTGAGGCACTCAAGTTTCCAGGTAGTTCAAGCCCAAAACATCAGGGCTAAGCTGGTCTGAAAAACAAGGCAGAGCAGACCACATTGTCCAAGCCAAGAGCAGTCAGGCAGACCATGTTGTCTGAGCAGAGCGGAGCATAAAGCAGAGCAGAGCATAGAGCAGAGAAGCACACATTGAAGCAGAGCAGCGAGGCAGAGGAAGCACACTGCTTCCAACTTAGCTCAATTTATATTATTTGCCCAAATGTAATGGATTCTTTGGCCACAGAGATTAGCCAATCAGAATGGCATATGCCAAACTGACCATATTAAGTGAAACCAGGGCTTGCTTACCTTTATTCGGGCAAGACACTCACAAGTGTGATACCTGTGGATACCTGTTTATTACTTTGGGAGGGGACATAATGGCCCAAGCCTTTGTTTTCCTCCAGCTCTTGCTTCCCCCATCAGCAGAAGGGTGGCGCAAGCCAGGACATGTTTTAGGTCTATTGGCCTTCGAGGACACATGAACAAATAGCATCAAGCTTTTTTGACTTGCTTTGAAGGTGGCTGAACAGCTTGTCAGTGGTAAAATCATTGTCTAATGCTGTCCAAGCTACTGGAGCACCTAAGTCTGAATACTGTATTAAAGCAGAAATACTGATAAATGTGAAGGGAGTCACTAACCATATCTTCTTCATTCCTATGTTTCATCATCACCTGTCATAATTAGATAGCTGATAAGCATTCTGGGCATGAATTGACTTTCCCTCTCTTTCAATCAGCATTCACATGGTATATTACCCAATTCTTTAGCTTACCCACACAACTTCCCCATCTTGATGGGCCGGGACCCTAGCTATGTGCATTGATGTAAACTTTAAGTCTTTCAACTATTTTTGAGATACTACCAGCAGTGACACACAAATGTGAATTTAATAATTTAGTTCTTTCACAGTTATTAGCATTTTGGATTTTTTTCTTCTCCGACTAGTGTGTCAGCTGGATATAGATATAAGGCTGTAAGAGCAGTTAGTTATTGACAACAGAAAGCATCTATATAGAGAATACTGCTTTTCAGGAAAAATAAAGGATAGGTATCTGTCCCAAGAGCCCAAAGCTCAAAGCTCCAAATATGTTACAGGGAGACTTTTCTATGTCTTCAGGGGTCAGGCCCCAAGTGATCCATATCTGTAAAATGAATAAGCCTGCTGCTCAATTGTATTGTCAAAAGAAAAAAAAAAAAAAAAAAAAAAAAAGAAAGATGTATTTTAACTGATATTTTTATCTTGATGCAACATTTTATTAGGTACATTTCCATTTTTTTCAGAGTGGATGAAATCTCAAGTTATGTGAAAAGCTAGAGCTGCTGTCTTAGATTTATGGAACTTAACTGGTTTATCTTGATACATGTTGTTCATGATCAAAAGACATGGTTGTAACCAATGCTGTATGTTTGAGGTCAGAAAAACTGTAGGAAGAAGTTGTCTTGGTGCAATACAGGATAGAAGGAATAAGCATGTTAAATGTATAGATAACTGTGCCCATCTAAAACTTTACAACAGTTTTCATGAGTCCCAGCACATGAGTTCAGTCAGGGAAGTGCAGCAGCATTCTGCTACTCACTCATAAGATCAGTCATAAGATTGCTATGTGATAGTCTCTTATCTTTAGTAAATCCTTATCTTAAATGCTATTCTTTCATCTCACTGCTTTGCTTAGATGTCATGAGAGAGATTATTTCTGTATCTACAAGGCCTCCTTAATTTTCAGTACAAAAATTATACAGCCTTTAAATAATTCTCCTCAATAACTTGTTATGATATGGGGAAAAAAAAACATATTATTTCCAGACAGAGGCCTTAGTATTGGATGGACTATGTACATTTATGGAGTTTCTTTCTATTGTGATAGCGCTGATGCTGAAAGAAGACTTGTGAGTCTCCCAGTCTTTTCAAATGCAATTCCAAGGGAATGAATTAAAATTAGAAGAGACTTTGTGGCAAGTCTAAGGTCTTTTGTGCAGCCTTAAAAGAGGTTTGATTCCAAAGCTAATAATCACCTAATACAGGCCAGAGTGGTCTCAAGAACTGAATGATGTTTACATGCTTGTTACTCTTTAGTAATTGTAGCCGTACAGTTGGGTTCAAGCATTCTTGCTGGTATTTATTTCATAGACATTATCTCTTCAAAGCTTTCCCCTTGGCTATTTTACTAGTAGTTTAACTTTTTCTCCCACCTCCCC
>VWZI01021005.1:0-65270 GCA_013396835.1 Psilopogon haemacephalus | reverse complement strand
AGCCCTAAGAGAATTGTAACTATGTGCAGCAGAATTTCAATTCTTGTTCCATTTCTGGGTTTCATTGCTGCTTCTGGCACGGTACCTAGCGGGCATTAAGATTTAAGTCAGTACCTGACTGGAGGCTAGGATGCAGAAATAGGCAAGGACAACAGCACATGGATCTTTAGCCAAGTCACAGTTTTACTGAATTCTATCACAGCAAAAGAAAGAAGGGAACAACTAAAGACCACCTTTATAGGATTCTTACAGGCCTATACAGTTAAGTAAGTAGACATTACACCCATTAGACAAATAGTAGTAGGGATCCAACTCTTTGACTCACAGGGAAAAAAATTATAAATTAGCATACAGGTTCATATTTAAAAAGCACTGAATGTGTCCAGTCCAACTGTGTAACTTTCAAGAAATTTTTCCTGGTTATGGAATATTCGGTTTCAAACCAGAGATATCTCTTCAATTTCTAACAAGCTAATAACTGTGAGGACATTTTACAGGTTATCAGACAAATGTCTAGCTGCTTCTAGCAATGTTTTATTTTCCACATGTGAGAAACAGGCAACTTTTACCATCTCTAGTATTGCAATTCAGTCTGATACAATATGTTGCAGAAACAGGAAATTTGACATTTGCAGAAAACTGCTGACTGCAATTTGTAATATGTTACGGAACTGTGAAGTCACAGAACTGACATTTCTGTGAATGTCACAGTCTTGGAACTAATGACACTAGAATAAAAAATTTAATGGTATGATCATTGAATACTACCCAGGCTCAGTGTTAATAGGCATTGCAGACACCGAAGTGGTATTTCACAATTGTGTAGTCTGCTGGTGAGCAGGTAGTGCTGTACATCTGGACAACTAAGCAGACACTTGCAAAGCATCAAAACATCTAAATTAATTTTTTTATATGTAAATGTTATTATCACTTATACCAGCACCAACTACACATATAAGCATTAACTGTTCCCACAATGTTAGCAGATTACAGAATCACAGAACTTTAGAGGTTGGATGGTACCTCAAGAAAGCATCAAGTCCAACCTCCCTGCCAAGGCAGGATCACCTAGAGTAGCTCACACAGGAACATATCCAGGCAGGTTTTGAGTGCTTTCAGAGAAGGAGACTGTTCCAGAGTTCTGTCACACTCACTGTAAAGAAGGTTCTCCTCAAGCTGAAGCAAAACCTATGTTCCAGTCTGTGGCCATTCCTGCTTGCCTTATTGCTGCTGTTCACCAAAAAGAGATTGGTCTTATCCACTTGACACCCACCCCTCAGATATTTGTACACATGGATAAGATTTCCTCTTAGTCTTCTCTTCTCCAGACTAAACAGCCCCAGGTTTTCACCTTCTTTTTGTAGGAGAGATGCTCAAATCCCCAAATCATCCTTGTGGCTCTCTGCTGGGCTCTTTTCAGCAGGTCCCTGTCTCCTGAACTGGGGAGCCCAAAACTGGACTCAGTATTCCAGGTGTGGTCTCACCAGGGCAGAATAGAGGGGAAGAAGAACCTGCCTAGAACTGCTGGACACACTTTTCCTGATGTACCTCAGGATGCCATTGGCTCTCTTGGCCACACGGGCACATTGCAGGCCCATGCAGAAACTGCTGTCGCTCAGGACTCCAAGGTCTTTCTCCACAGAGCTGCTTTTCAGCAGGACAGACCCCAACATGTATTGGTGCCTGTTGTCATTCTTCCCCAGATACAGGCACCTCTTCTTGCCCTTATTGGACTTCAGATGTGGTAATATTTTTCCTTAATTTCTAGCTACAAAGAAAGTCTCTACTTCTAATCTTTAATTATGAAGTCCTCCAAAAGACAATTTTTTTCCATCATCATAAATGCAAGTTGAGATACTGCCTTGCATGATAAATAAGTGGTATACCATTTAGGTAAAGGAAGCACCCAAATTTTCTATTGTGATAGACAGCTCAATGGTTAACCATGGAGATTCTAATGAACCAAAAAATGTCACAGTCAGTACCATCCTCTCTGTATTAATTAATTGGTATTCAATACCATTTGCTGTACTTGTCCTAAGAATAACAGTTTTCCAGAGAACCAAGGATCTGGGTTGTTTCTTCTGAATTCTTAAGGGCACTACAGAACAGATCAAAGCAAAGTTAGACATTTTGTTCTGCACAGTAAAATCATCTGAAGAGGAAAGCAGTCTGTTTGAAATTTGTAAAGGAAATGAGAGTTTTTTGGTTTTTTTTTTTCCCCTCTTCCATTCTAACATGACCTGCAAGGAAACAAAGCTCATAATTACTGCTCTGAGTTTTCTACTGGCACATGGAAACATCTAAATTGGTTGATAGTATTCATATTCTCAAAGGTTTTTGTGGACCTTTAAAAAATGCTAACATTCTTTATTTTGATGCCCGAAGAATCAGGCTTACTGGATCACTGTCTGTCCGGTTGTCAACTTCTGAGCAGTGAACCCAGTGACCATTTCAGCTGAATTAGAGTGAAAAACAGAGGAATCTACTTATTTGTAAGGTCTACAGGTGCCTTCTACATAGACTAAGGAAACCATGTATCAGTCCTCATTAAGAAAAAGCCTGCTGACTGAGAATATGTATTGCAGGTGTGAGTTTGTGTGTGAAAACAATGTGAATGCTTGAAAAAAAAAAGATTATCAGAAGTCCTGGTCAGCCCTAAGACTCAAACGCACAGGAAAATGAGGCTTGGTAAATTTTGATGTTGCCATTACTACCTTTTGAAGGTTTTCCTCTTGATTCTGTTAGAATAAAAGCTGAAATAGTATAGATTAATTCTATAGCAAATGGTGGGCTTCATTAAAAAAATACAGATGTGGAATCCCAGGTTCCACAGGACACTTATAATGGTCTCTTATGATCGGCAGAAGGGTTGAACAACATGATCTTTAAGGGTCCTTTCCAAACCAATGCAATCTGTGAATCTCATATAATTTCTTCTGAAATACTAGATGCATTTAATTCCCCACGGAATCTCCCTTCATGCTCTACCTTCCATTGATTACAAAAGAGAAGGCATGAGACTCAACACACTTTGGTATCCAAGAGTTTGATTGGTTTGGCAGTGATAAATAAGTGTTAGGATAAAGAAAGATGCTTCTGGAGGTTTTTCCTTCTCCTGTAGCATGTGAAGAGTTTAATAAGGGTCCATGAAACAAATTTCATCCACTGGATGGCTCTACAGATCTGCTGTAGGCCAAGAAATTGTGCTTTACCCCACCCTCTTTCCCTTGTGAACCTGCTAACCATTGCATAGAGAATTCACACACAAGTGATTCTTCAATGAGAAATACTATTTACTATCTACATTTTGTTATTTATTATTGATTTCTAATGGATAGCCAAAATAATGAAAATTCCATTGCAATCACAACTGCTTCTGTGAAAGAATTAATATGAGAATCAATGTAACTTGTTTCATGATCTAAAGGTCACTGAGAAAACCTGAAAAGTAAGCACATGTAACGACTGGTATTTTTTTCTCTTTTTTTTTTTCTCTTTTTTTTAAGGAATAGAAAATATATCTCAAGTTCATGCCAGAAATCATATGTTGATAAGAATTCTGTTATCTGAAATGCAGAACTCAAAGGTACCCATTTCTTTAAAAATACTGCAGTAAATGCAGAAAATGACATTGTTAGCTGGAACCTTAAGTGTCTGGTATTAATACCATAGTCATTATTCTGCTGAACAACAGAACAATAGAAATACAAGAGATTAAAAGGAAAACAAGAAACAAGAAAANGGTTCTAAAAGGTGGGGGGGCAGGTCACTGCAAACCCACTACAAAGTAACAGTGTGTCAGCCATTTAGAAGTAAAAATGCAGCACTCTTGTGGATTCAAGTTTGTTTTTATTTTCATGTGACATAGCAAATTTTCCAAACTCTCCATGGTGGCCAAATGCAAGCTAAAGTTAGTGTAACATTTTGATTGAAATTATATGAAAAAGCTTTATAGAAACACTACAGTGTTACACTTGTGATGAGTGGCTGAAAGAGCTGGGATTGCTTAGACTGGAGAAGTGACTAAGGAAAAACCTTATTGCTCTCCACAGGTACATGAATGGAGGCTGCAGTGAGGTGGTTGATGGTCTCTTCTCCCTAGTACCAAGCCTTAGGACAAGAGGAAAAGAGGACAAGAGGAAATGGCCTCAACTATCACCAGAGGAAGTTTAGACTGCATATCAGGGAAAAAAATTTTCTTCCATAAGAGTGATCAGGCATTGGAACAGGCTGCCCAGGGAGGTGGTGAAGTCAACATTCCTGAAGGCATTCAAAAACAATACAGGAGCATGGTTTAATAGCTATGGTGGTGTTAGGTTGACAATTGGACTTGATGATATTAGAGGTCTTCTCCAACTGAAACAATTCTACGATTCTATAATTAAGCATGTCAAAGCATCAAAGCACTGTGTAAATATTAACTAAATGTGAGTCACAGTTCCCTGAAAGAAAATCTTTCTCCCTTATTAGAGTTGCATTAGAGTTGCAGTTTTACTTGTCACATACGAGGCACTGAAGACAGCATGTTATGTTGTCATTCAAATTGCATGAGGAAAATGCATTCATCTTACCAAGCTGTGTGAAGTGTCATTTGGATAGACTGGAACATGTGCTATGAAAGGAGGTTTAAAACAGGTTTTGATAAGAACTAAATAACCTAATTTGCACAAGCAGAGAATCTTTTTCATTATTCACTATTTCAACAGTTATTATTTGCATACGTCGACTTTTTACATCCACCACCTGCTCCAGTTATGCTGTTCTAAGATGTCTGGTGATATGAGAGAAGCCTGTGTAGAATGAGAGAGTTTGGGGCTTAGCATTACTGAAAAAGGTTTGAAAGTACAACTGTAATGCAGCGTACATGCCCAGGTACTTGATGTGAAGCAAACTTAAGCAGTTTCACCTAAAAGCCTGCTAAAGCACACTATGTAGTCAAGAGAATGAAAAAGATCTTTCTGATATGTGCAGAGGGAAAATACTGCTCAACTCTTTATAGGCATCTCTTTTCTCCATGCAGTCTATAGGGAACAGTGTTTGTGTAGTGATGGTGAGACTCTTTGGCATAATAGCCTAAGATCAGAGCAGTCACTCAGAAGACATTTTTTGTCTTTATCCACTGAAAGTGTAATGCAAAATGTATGAATCTTAGAGGCAGTTGCACTTGGAGCTTAGTTCTGCCTGCAGGTCCAAGCCTCTACTCTTTTTCTAGCATTGTAAGATTTTACCTCCTTACTGGGTTGTACTACAGGTTCACCAGGATGGTGAGAACATCCTTCCCTGGGTATCCCATAGCTTCATTGATCAGAGGTTTTTCTGTGATGTCTTAGCCATGGCAGTAGCTGCTCCCAGACTGGGAAGGTACGTGGATTTGGGTCTTACAACATTCACTCTGTGTGTGAAGAATCTCCATAGCACAGTATGTAGAATCTGTTTTACTGATATGCAGAAGTGCAATCTGATTGAACAGAGTGCAAAGCTTGGCCAGTGTGTCACAGACTGAACCTTGAGCATGCCTGCTGTGCATTGGGATTGTGGACATTTTGTTAAGTCTCCTGGACATCAGTTATGCTGTGTGGAGGTGCAGCTACTGTTCCTCTTCTCATCCTTTTGCTGACTAGAAATCATGGACTAGGTGTAGCAGATTAAATTAGTATTTGCCAGGTCTGGATATTTTTTTTTTATTTTTTTTTTTTTGTAGTAATGGTAACAATTAAGATGCCATAGAATCATAGAATGGTTTAGGTTGGAAGAGACCTCAAAGATCATCCACTTCCAACGCCCCTGTGCCACAGGCAGGGACACCTCCCACTAGATCAGGTTGCTCAAGACCTCATCCAGCCTGGCTTTGAACACATCCAGGGGGGGAGCAGAACAAACTCCCTGGGCAACCTGTTCCAGTGCCTCACCACCCTCACTGTGAAGAATTTCTTCCTAACATCCCGTTCAAATCTCCCCTCCACCAATTTGAACCCATTCCCCCTCATCCTGTCATTACAAGACCTTGTGAACAGTCCCTCCCCAGCCCTCCTGTAGGCCCCCCTCAGATACTGGTAGGCTGCTATAAGGTCTTCTCGAAGCCTTCTCTTCTGCAGGCTGAAAAGCCCCAACTCTCTCAGCCTGTCCTCATAGCAGAGGTGTTCCAGCCCTCTGATCATCTTTGTGGCCCTCCTCTGGACTCTCTCCAACAGTTCCATGTCCTTCCTATGCTGGGGGCTCTCCTTCCTATGCTGGGGGCTCATGTGTTTTTAATTTTTACAAACTACTTACCTTGTTAGTAGATTCCTAAACTTTTGTTATCTTACTAAGAGCGCAGACATTTCAGGAGTGTATAGAATGCCTGTATTACCATCAGATGAGATAGAGCCCAGAACAAACTGCAGGGCACAAAATCTTTCTGTTGGTAAAGAATCTCTCATTTATGCTGGGAGATGGGAGAAATCAGCTAGGTGACATGAAAAGAAACAGAGGTAGGTCAAAAATCACACAAATAAGTAAAGGTCAGAAAAAGTAAATCCTTTAAAGCCGAAGCAGTGTCTTCTGAACACACTGTTAAACTTAGAGCCAGCAATCGAGCTCCAGTTGAACTATCTTTATTTCTGTTACTTTTAACTAGGCAATAAAGCAGGGGAAGAGTCTAAGAGGTAGCTGTAACAGCAGGATCTGGTTGTGGTGTAATATGAGCTGCATTCAAACACTCTAGAAGGAGATGTGTCTGAAAATATGACTACCCGCTTTTGTTCATTTGACTTGTTAGAGTTACAGTTTCCTTTTTGTCAATCCAGAAACGGAAACCAAACTGATCTTCAGGGCAACTCAACATCTAATTGAATTCTTCTGTGAGGAATTTTGTGTCTTTTTTTAATGAATTATGAAAATGATGAAATCTCCAAATCAGTGTACATTTCCATCTTGGCTGTACAAGATGAGCAGTCACATTTGCCAGACCCTTTCCCATCATATTTCAGTCCTATGAAAGGCTCAAGAGCAGAATGCAGCTGTTCCAGGAATATTAAGAGACAATCAAATGGACATTCATCTCATTCCCATGCATTAGTGTGATATACAATGATTTGTTGTCATCCAAGAGGATGAGATGAGCAGAGAAATTTCATATAAACTGAGGAATAAAGGCGAAAGACAATAATTGCCCATTATATATTGAGGAGGGAAGGAGTCTGCAGGGCCACATGAATTTCCAGACATTACTTTGGCACAAGTTGCAGAGGCACCTAGTCAGAGGATCCTGTAAACCTGTGTGGGCTGGAATAGGGGGAAACAGGACAGAAGGATGAAGACAGAGGGAAAAATGGAATAAAGGAGACATGTAAAAGTAGAGCACCTACCTAGAGGCAAGGAGTGGCAATGCTACAGTTTTACATAGAGGCAGCATTTCTAGGGGCTAGCATTGTGTTTGAGCAAACAACAGAATTCTGTGATAAATGAACATTTTGTTAATGACATAGTTAAAGTAGCAAATAAAATATCTCACTTCACATTTTGATTCAGTGCGTTTTCTGTTTAACAGTCTGCTAATAGGTACAGGACACTTTGAGTTACAGCCACATTATTATGGATTTCTGTTATAGAAACAGGCAAATCAGATGTTTAAACTGATAATCTTGGTAGATCCCCTGGTCTTGGTAGATCCCCTGGTCTTGCTAGGTCATTTAATCTTGGTAGATCGTCTAAAATTGAACCGTGCTTAAATATGATTTAAAGCACTTAAAGTTGTCTCACATCAGATTTTTTCCTTTGATTATTTACATGGATGTGAAGATTAAAATTCTAGGTGTAAAAGATAGTTTGGTTTTTTTTTCCCGACTAGTTTTAGGTTTCCCCTGAAAAAAAAGATATGAAAGACTAGGGCCACCATTTCTACAGAGCATTGATCATGTGCTTTTTGTTAAAAGCAACAGCTGTAAAAGAGCCATCTTTAGATCTTCCAAATTATATGGCTGCTGGTTTGAGTTCAGAGAAATTCACACTCTTTTAATTTAAAACTTCATTCTCTTTAAAGTTTTACATCTGGCACCTGAAAGCAGCTATTGACACTGCTCCTGCAGCTGCTATCTTTAATTGTAGTATGTAGCATAAAGAAAGAATCCTTTAGACATTTTAGGAGGATTTCATGAGCTACTGGTGGTTGAATATCATTTCTTTATATCCTATCTCCCAATTCTCTCCATGCTTTTGGAAACCTTCTACTAATAAGTTCATCTCATCACTGCAGTATCTCATTGAGGATGAGAAATGCAGTGTTTCTCTGAAGCCATGATTTAGGTGACTCCGTCTATATAACTACAAGGGCTGAAAGAGAAAAGAGTTGTATTCAATCTGCCTCCCTTAGACTTTTAACATTTCTTTCCTCCCTTACACTTTTCACATTTCTTTACTACTATATTTTGACTCATGCTATTATAATTTATTATTTAACTCCCTATATTGCTTGATGCTACAAAGTTAGTTAAGGTGCCTCTTTTTTTAAAAAAAGAAGATGTAGATAATAAAATACTCCAGTCTCATGCCATTACTTGACAACACTTTTAAAATAAATGCCTCAGAAAAGTACAGTGAGGTAGTTAGTGAGCTAGCTAAGTAGCCTGCCTTGTTTACAAGGAAACACAGCACATTTGAAAGGAAATTCTCTTTTAAAAATTAACAACCTGGCTTTTCTTGAGAGAGAAGTATCTTCAAGAGCACAAATGTACAATGAAATCAAAGAACTCTCATCTCTGACACAACGTTAGACAGCATCTTTAATGCAGATTTTTTATTATTTATTTGAGGAAACTTCAGCCCTGGAAAATGAAACATGGTTTCAGTAGTGGCTGCCTCTTTATGAGGTAATTTTATTTGATGTAGCACCAATATTTTGACTGAGCTTCACAGAATCTCTTGTCAATGGTGGACATTCCTTGTCCCAAATCCCACACCATGTTTCTCTGACTATCTTGATAGGATGTAGGAGTAATTAATTCTCTTCCTAATCTTTAACCTTCTGCAAAAGCCTGCACCTGTCTTCAAAATATCTTCCAAATGTCTTCAAAAAAGCCCACTGCTTTTAGGAGTTATGTAGTTTTATCAGAGATGCTGTTAGACCACAAATATACACTCTCACTTTACAGTGTCTTGGAAATGTATTATATGTATTTGTGAAGATATATGCCTCATGTCACATTGACATTTGCTTTATGATTCTTTGCTTTATGATTTACACAACCCACTCTTATGTATCCTGTGTCATTACTTCCAACACTGATGGACTTTGTCTATGCATGCCATTATCTGCTTCATTACTGTCACCTGAAACGTGGTATCCTTTCAAACCATTTGTCTAGCAAAACTGACATTATCACTAAAAGCTTTGAAGACTTTTGGAAATTTGCACAAAGTAACTAAAACAACCAATATAGTGAAGTCAATTCATCAGGGAAAGAAAACAAGTTTAGATACAAAATGAAGTACTTGAGAATTAGCACTTTAGGACCATGACAGAACTCAGTGTTTCCATTAGTGCTCCTAGACTGCTAGCAGCAAGGATCTCAGCAACAAAGTGTGGCAGTAGATGAAGGAAGTAACATGATATTGGTAGGGTACTTAGCCTGTAACACAAAATGTAGTGCATCTGCTGTGGCTGTTGTAAGCTTAGGGCAATAAGAATCTCTTCTCATCTAGTTGTCACGGGACTGGGCTAATCAAACACAGTATCCCGTGGGACGAGGAGGTCTTAGTGCCCTCCTCACCGGTTCTTCGGGTTTCGGTCGGCAGAAAAGACATGGATATCGCTTAAACGTCAGGTATAAACGTTTAACAACCAGGACAGGGGAAAACAGAGAGCTTACATGCAAGACAAATCCCGATCGCGCCTATGAACATCCGCGGAGCGCAAGGCAAAGGGGGGAAACATGCTGCTTCCCGAACCGAGGGGGAAGACCGCGGAAGGAGGGAGACTGATTTAAGGAAAATAAAAGAGGGATTAGAAAGAGGGAGAGAAACTGGGAAAGAGAGAGAGAGGGGTCAGCCTTGCCGCGTGTAGTAAAGCTGCTGTGCCTCGCTGCCCGTTGCTGCGCACGTGGCTGGGGCTTCTCCCAGCTGCTGTGTGGGTGGCGGTGGACGAGGAGAGCGGGAAGAGAGAGGAAAATGGCTGCTGACCCGTTTAAGTACCCTGCAGGGCGTACGAAGCTGTCCATCAGGCGTCCAACATTTCCTGACCGGCCAATTGATTCAAGGTTCCACGTATATGGGCATCTCGAGGTTCCCCCCCCTGGGTCCCGGGGCCACCTGGGATGCCCCACCCTTCCCCCCCTACCAAACCTTTTAACAGTAGAGGGAGGAGAGGACCCAGGAATTGGATTAATCCTAGGATGCTCCGTCATTCTATGCCGGGACACTAGTCCAAGAGATAATTTAGCTCCTTCAGTGGCAACTCTGTATATGAGGAGATGGTATGTGTAAACGATATACACTAGTGATTTTAACCCACTGTCTGTCCTCCAATCAGAGCTGTGGTTACAGCACAGCCAAAATAAACTCTGTCTTCATCTCTTTGTTAACTTCTTAACAGTTTCAGATTTAAAATCTCATTTATTAGCATGACACCTTGAACTACAAGGATTTCACTTCAAACAGGGCTGTAATGGTATGGATATGGTACATTAGAATAGTAGAGTGAACCAATTTTTAAAATGCTAGTTCCTATATGTGCCATTTCCATACACCTTACAGAGATGGAATGAATTGTTTTATGCCATCTCTAGATATATTTTTCTTTTATACTCAGTACTAATTTTTTCTATCATTTTTGAAGTTCTCAAAACAGTGAAGTGCTTTGTATCTTCTTCACAAAGAACTCAAGACTGAAGGAAGGGCTGTCTGCTTCTCTAGATGAGATGATGTTACAGCAGATCCAGAAGCCAAGTTAAAAAGTCACTGTGAGAATGTTCCTCTATCCACTATGTATTTTTTTTGACCCCATTATTTTGTGGAGACCTGAGTATAAAGCTGAGATAGAAGCTACCCAATTTGTATGTAGAGACATTGTTCCTCCTAGGAAATTTTCAGCTAGAGAAAAGGTGTGGTATGAATAGTACGAATGGAAATGACAACACAAGTCAGAACCTTTGTTGTGGAGTTAATGAGAGACATGGTAAAGCTGTGTGTAAAGTACTTGAGCTTGATGTGGGGAAGGAATAGACGAGTACTTAGGCTGGTTTATGTGAAATGACATAACTGGTGCAAATGTGCACGCTGTCAGACTCAAGTACTGCAGTGATAACATTCTATCTAATGTGCAATGAATGTGAGGGAAAAGAAAATCAGTAATGAACTTGTGGTTCTCAGGAATGGGTACTGATCACCAAATTTTCAAGTTGTAGTTTAGCACAAGTTGTTGTGGTTGCTGTGCTGTGGCTGATCACCCCAACACAAAAGTCAGGGGAAGAGTAACACACAACTCAGGGTTGAGATAAAGAGACAAGAGTTTAATGTAATATAAATTATCATAAGCACAATGTGTAATTTTCTTAGTTAATAATACAATGCATGATTTCCTTAGCTTAGCCTATTTGCAGAAGAAGCACAGTGAAATACAGGCAAAAAAATCCCAGCCTAAACCAGGAAATCAACACCAGCAGCTACTTGACTCCCACTCTTTCTGCTGCTATGCCTGCGGAAAAAAAGACCACACCCAAGGAACAGCAACTGGAACAGAAAGTCTCCCATGTTGCAATCTGAACTTCAAGCCCCTTAATACTTGGCTGCAGTTAGCACTTTTATTTTTTAAGCTGGCATGAGCGCAGCATGGCATAACAGCAACAGGTTCAACTCAATCCATGACATAAATCCAGTCAAGAGTACTGCTTTTAGGAATTATATGATAAGTATTCTTCATTCAGTCTCTGCATTCCAGAGAAATATTTTAAAAATCAGCAGAGTTATCTTCTTTTCTATGACTGTAAGCATCGACAGAGATGCAAGATGTGGGGAAACAATTATTTTTTTTTTTACCACTTAATTGTTTTCATAAATTATTTGAAAAGACAGGAGATAAGCAAATTCATCACTACTATTGTTAATTAATGGAAGCAGAAGATAATTCATAAACAGCCTGATCTATAACACAACAATCCCAGGAGTTTTCTAGTCACTCTATCTCTGGCAGTGGGTGGGCAGACCTCTCTTAAATATGCCTAGCTGAAGGAAGCTACTCTAAATCCCATCTTCTGAGGTTTGCAATTCTCAAGTAGCTAATCCCATTCTCAGATTTAGGTAGCCATTTTGAACGATGTTCAAGGGGAGAAGAATAGTGTGAAAGAAGAGAGGTTATGGAGAGAAAGGTGGATATCACAGAGTGATGCTATGAATTTCCATTTCAGTTTGAAGTGCCTGATGAAATTATCTTTCATGAATGCCTGCTGAATGGACAGAGAGATGCACTTGAAGGCCTCCTGTGGAGGTTCAACCCATGTCAGCCATTTAAGCTTGTTAGATGCAGAGTGGCTCTCCAGATGTGTGTACACCATTTGAGAAATATTTTGTGAAGAGGACAGCACAGGAATAAATGTCAATGGTTTATGACCAGGTGGTCATGGTTAGAACGCGCCCTGCCTGCTGTGCCATAAATTATTTAGTTGTGGCAATTAATGAGGCAGGAATTATAAAATATATATTTTATTTCTGAAAAGCCCCACCCACAAACTATATACAAACTAGTTAAATTTGGGTTCTCCAGATGTGTGTTTGGGCATATGAGAAATATTTTGTGAGGAGGACAGCACAGGAATAAATGTTAATGTTTTCTGACCAGGTAGGCATGGCTAGAGTGTGCCTGTCTCCATGTGATGCGATCCCAAAGCAGTGCCTGTGCAGCTCAACCCTGTACCTGGTGCTGGTATAGTATGCTCACAGGCAATTACAGAGCTTAAAATATGCCTTTCCTTGTGTATAAAGGACTAACTGGTGTTGGCAGACGATTCACCACTGGAAAGGAGTTAAAAGTTTTGTATGCCAAGAGAAGGAAAAAGTCTCTGTTACCAGCTCCTGTTGCAAGGACCTTTGTCTCTTATCTGAGAAGCTCAGAAGTTGGAAGCAAAAATAGTTTATCCAATGCTGTGTTCAAGGATCCCATTGCTCTCAGGGTTAAGAAAAGACTTCAATAAATACACATTGTATCAGAGTGTAGCTAACAGGTACTTATTGCCTGCAGTACTATCTAATTCTTGACATACAACCTACAGGTTGCATTCACTAAAATATGATAGTTTTGTAATTTTTTGACTGAGTCCTCATGCTGTAGCTTTTTTCAGAAACAAAATGTGCTAGAGAAATCATCTTATTATCTATGATTTACTCCAGTTTGTTTTGTTGTATAGAACTTGAAGATAAAGTAATCCTAAATGCCATGTGTTTGTGATCAGGAATCACATGTCTGGGATGTGTCCTCTTGATCCTGTTGGATCATTCCCAGTTCTTACAGTCACTATGCTTGAAAACTAGTGTCTTCCAAAGTGGGTGGGAAGGATAGGCAAAAAAGTTCCTTATCAGTCTCATTTTCTGTGATGGGTTTATTTTAAGTATCTGCAAGGTATAAGTAAAATATTTGGGATTTTGGTCACTAGTTTGACATACAAGTCCAGTGAAGACTCACAGAGAAGTGAATGGAAACTTGTGAATAATCCTAGCCTTGTCTTATATAAGTAAGTGGAAGGTCAGCCTTGCCATTCTCATGCCACTAGAATATTAGAATATTCCAAATAGGAAAGATGAGAACAGGAAAGCTGAAAAAAAAAACCAAACAAAAAACCAAACAAACAAAAAACCCCCAACAACAAAGCAGTGTTGCTAACAGTCTAGAGATAATTTATGTACATACAGATACCAGGATCAACCTCTAAACATGCAGTTGGCTCTGAAGGATCTCTCACCCTTTATCATTTCATGGAATTTATTTCAATACTGGCAGATAGTGACTCTGGAATTCTGAATTATGAGAAAGGAAATTAACACTATGCCATGCCTCCCAGAGCAATCTTATACTGAAAATTGTCTTTGAAGTTGCTTCATCCCTTAACAAATTAAATTAATTGCAGGCTATCATGAGAGACACGTGTAGACAAGGTGTATATGCTGGGCTTGAAACTGCCCTTTACTTTCAGACATATAGATGAGAAATTTAGATTATCAGGCCTACAGGAAGGTCAAATGTAGGCTGCCTTCTTCATATGACACTTCATTTTGAATGGAAAATGTTCTGCTACTTGATATTCTGGCATCAGAGATAACATTATTTTAGTTAATTCCCTTGAGCTGCAAAACTTGATTTCAGTACCTCTCACTGGCAGCAGAAATCAATTAAAATCTTGTACAAGCATAACTGTTGGTTTTCTACATTGGGAAATTTTGCAGTAATTTAGCTGCTTTGCTTTCACAGTGTGGAAATGGTAGAGGCAATGAGCAGCATACCAATTTGACTTAATCAGGAGTAAAATTGTCAGTGCCGACTGTACCAGGTATGTAGATGATACATTTCCTTGGCATCACTCTGCAGTAATGGTAGAGGAGAACAGAGCCATCATGACTAACTGAGGAAAACAAGTGCAAGTATCCCTCACAATATTTTTCAGTCATCTGCTAGAGGTACCCTGTCTAGGGAGCAAGAAGTAGTTCAGCCACTACCAGACAATGCAGAAAATAACTTATGATAATACAAGGCAAACAGCTCTGGTAGGATTCATTTGCTGTATTTATGCATTTTAAGATATCTTTCAGTAAGTTATCCTGCCTGACCTCTAGGTTCTTATCCAGAAGACTGCAGGTCTCCTGTAAATCCATCACACCAATCTACCAGTGCTGCATAGATGTTATAGTTAAGGTTCACAAATAATGCAAGAAGCCCACATTTAGGTACATATGTCCTTCCCCTAAGGTGGGGCTGACCTCCACATTGCAGGCATTAAATTGTCTTGCAAAGTGGGCTAAGCCTCAGGTTGTAGATGTTGAGCTCCTGCTGCTCTTGATGCAGTCCTGGGATTCAATTAATTTTCCCAATCAGAAGTTGCAATTCTCATGTGCACATTGTAAACCCTTTCATAGGGCTCATGGGCACAGGACATGTATACCTGTTTGAAATGTCTGCTAGAGGTCAAGTGATACAGCCTCAGTGCCTCAAATTTCCTGGACAAGAATTTATGTGCAACTGAATTGAACTGTGACTCTATCGATTGTAAAAGCACCTCAGACCTCCAAGTAGATACCTACATACAGATACTTGAATTAAGACATCTCTATTTCATAGAATCATAGAATCAGTCAGGGTTGGAACACACCACAAAGATCATCTAACTCCAACCCCTCTGCCATGGGCAGAGACACCCTACCCTAGATTAGGCTGGACAGAGCCTCATGCAGCCTTGCCTTAAACACCTTCAGGGAAGTGGCCCCCAACCAGCCCCCTGGGCAGCCCATTCCAGGGCCTCACCACTCTCATGGTGAAGAATTTCCTCCTCGCATCCAATTCGAATCTCCCCACCTCCAGCTTTGCTCCGTTCCTCCTAGTCCTGTCACTACCTGATAGCCTAAAAAGTCCCTCCCCAGCTTTTCTGTAGGCCCCCTTCAGATACTGGAAGGCCACATGTATTGGTTTACACCCAGCTACCCTGAGCTAAAAGCCCAAAAGAAAACTCAAAGCGGTTTGGAAGTGAGAATGGGGAATAATGCCTTTAAACCATGAAATACAGGGAAAAAAGGGGTTTCTGCTTCTCACAGGAAGCGGGGAGAAGGGATACAGAAAAACCCAGGAGGAGGAGGGGGGTAAGGGAGAAGGGATGCCACCGCGGCAGGGTTTTAGTCCGAAAAGCAAAGTTGCGGTCCCGTAGTTGCTGGTGCTGAAGAACAGAAGCAGGTTGCAAAGCACAGCTGAGCAGTTCTGGGTCTCCACGCGGCTTGTTGCAGAGCACGTGGAGGAGCAGCGGGGAGCGGCAGGGAGTGGCAGCGGCAGCGAGAAGGGAGCCGAGGATGAGAGAGAGAGGGAGCGGGGCTGAGTTCCCCCTTTTTATAGCCCAGATCCGGGCAGGAAGTGGGAGTGTTCAACCATGCCACCTGGGAGGAATGAGGCCAGACCATCTCTGGGACAAGGCAGGGGGGTCCCAGGTGGCTTAACCCTTTACAATCCACCACAATAAGGTCACCTCANACAGGGAGTGGCAGCGGCAGCGAGAAGGGAGCCGAGGATGAGAGAGAGAGGGAGCGGGGCTGAGTTCCCCCTTTTTATAGCCCAGATCCGGGCAGGAAGTGGGAGTGTTCAACCATGCCACCTGGGAGGAATGAGGCCAGACCATCTCTGGGACAAGGCAGGGGGGTCCCAGGTGGCTTAACCCTTTACAATCCACCACAATAAGGTCACCTCAGAGCCTCCTCTTCTCCAAATTGAATAGCCCCAACTCTTTCAGTCTGTCCTCATAGGAGAGGTGCTCCAACCCTCTGAGGACAGATTGAAAGAGTTGTGGACTTTTCTGCTCAGTCTTCTGTAGGGTAATGAGTAGGGAGATGCTTTTTACTTAGAACATAGTGCATTGGCTAGTTCTTCTGCTTATCTGAAAAAAAAAAAAATCAGATGTCCTGTGCCGGACTCATTTATTGCTGAGGAGCTGCTTCTTGCAGAACAAGCTAGGGGAAATCCTTTTTCAGTACTGAATTTCTCCTTGACTCAGCTGTTGGTTTACTGACAGACTCATAGGTACAAAAATGTGTAGTCTCTTATATTAACAACTGCTATTTGAATAATTAATATTTATTCACAGTATAAGTCTCAGCGGGCTACACAAATTTGTGATTTTTCTGTTTATCTTCCACATGTAATTGTCAAACATGAATCTATCAAATTTGAACTCCCATAAAAACAGCCAAAAGGAGGACTTTTCAGGGTTTTGTCATTTTGGCTAACAGACAATTGAGTTTCTGTTTAGTATCTAAGGAGAATTCATGTATAACTTGGTGGTCTTGTGAGTTTCAAACTTAGGAAACATCTTCGCCTGTGTAATGTACAGGGAATGTGAATGACCCTGTGTTGGTTTGAGCTAATTGGAGAATTTGAGTGAGAAATTAGACTATTGGCTGAGAGAGAGTTAAACATACAGTGTCACTTCACCGAGTTTCACTGAGACAGAGAAAAAAAATTGTTTTGAGAAATGTTCTCAAAACATGAGATAGCCACTGTGCTTGCAGAGGGCCAGTCTGGCTTGGGTCTGTGCTGGCTCCGGCAGCTTTTTCCTTTGTCTCTCTGCTTTTGAACTAATTCAGAGTTTAAATCACTAAAACGACTACTTTCTTTTCCTATCATTAATCTCCCTGATTTTCAGCTTATCTGCAGCATCATCAAGTGGTGAGATAAAGCTGGGGGAAGGGGGGAAAGGTGGTAGGAGGGTTTGGTTATCCTCTTCTGGGGATTTTGGTCTCTGGGAGGGGTGTGGTGTGTATTACCTTTTTTACTGTATATTTCTGTAAATATCTGTTATATCTTGTAAATATTTGCTTGTATATTTGCATTGCTGTAAATATAAAGCTTCATTTATNGCCGGGGGTTAAAAAAGGGGGGGGGGGGGGGCAGGTCACTGCAAACCCACTACAGACCCCTGAAACCAAGAGGACTGCTTAACTTTGTATCCACTTTAATTTTCAAAGTAAACCTTTGACATTGTTAAACAGGAAAACACTGAACATATTTCCAAGTGCAGTAAACATTGAATTTTTGTAATAGAATAAAAAAAAGTGACACGTAATACATCCAAAATACATCTTAAAAATGCTTGATGAAAAGAGGGGTTTGGGTTTTTTGTAAGATCTGTGAATTTAATAGAACTAGAGTTGGCTGGTTTCCACTTACAGCAGTATCATGGAGTTTCAAACGTTTTTATCTTAATTCGTGATCTGTTATTTTAAGACTAGATCTTACAGTGTATGTAAGACGTGTAGCTGCCAGTTGCATTTGTAGCTACAAAGGTTGGTATCTGCTTATCGTAAGCGTCTGTTCCACATTTTCAAGAATCCAAGCCTGCACTGATGACCTTTCTTCACTGGAATTACTAGTGTGAAGGAAAATCAAGGTCATTTTAATGAATGTGAAGCACTGGGTTTGCCATGAAAAAGCAACCATTTTGGACGTCGTGAGATAGGCAAGGCCACTAGTCAAAAAGCGTAGGAAAGTCTTACCACCAACAAGTATTGCCATCCACAGAAGGCAGACAGATTCCCATGAGTCCGTTGGAGAAAGGTTTGGTTTTATAAAAGTTGCAGCCTGTGGGTTCAGACAGCCTAGCATGAAGAAATATGAACATATCAAGTACATCTTTCTAAATATTGTGACAAGTTCTAACATTTAGATGCTTTGCAGCAACTTAGACACATAATTGAACAACAATCTTAGAAGAAATGTCTTGTACCAAAGTTCGGAATCATCCCCTGCCTAAATGCGTTTCCAGAAGTGTTGCTGCTTCGTTCTCTCATTGCCCGCATTGTTCACCACTTGTTGCTGACAGTAATCTGACAAATGCAATGACACACTTTGGATTGAAGCAGGTGCCCTTTATTCCAGGCCAGTGCAAGTGTAAGGCCTGTGCAGGGGAAAAGACCAAAAGGAAAAGACCAAAAAGGCCCCGTCACCCTCACGGTGACATCTTTTATCCCATCATACAAACAACACATTAACATAATCCAAGTGAGTACAGCCCAGTCTTTAACATACATCATGCCTATGTTTCTCCTGGGCCAGGTGTCCCACTATCTTTCCTCCCCCATGGGAGGCATCCTGAAGCTGTGGGAATGAAGGTGAAGTGCTTATACACTGATCATTAATTTTCTCTCTTACATTGGATTCCCACACAGAAGAGTCTTCATGGAGCTTGTTTGGATTTGGCACAATCTAAAGAAGCACCTAATAAGACTGCAGTCCCAGGGCTTGGAGCAGCAAGTCAGAGTTTGATCTGGGCTACAGAAATCATGTGGCTATGTGAAGAGTGTTTCATTTTTTCCTATTATGAGCACAGCCACTATAGCCTTAAATTATGAAGTGGCCCTACAACATACCCAGGTTGGATTAGCCCATACCAAAACTGCAAGGATGTTTTTGAAACCTGCTTCTTCCTATTGGCAGGATCTGATTTTTCCTATGCTCTCCACCACCTTCTGTGACAATTGAAACCAAGGCTCACCCTTATGGTTTAACCAGACCTGATCTCATTTCTGTCCTGCCTTGCCATTTCTGCTATTCCTACTTCTCAGATTTGACCTTGCATTGCAGAAGTCACCTCTGTGCCTGGCAAGATCATGGAGCAGATCCTCCTCAAGGCTCTGCTGTGGCAGATGGAAAACAAAGCAGAGGTGTCTGATGGTAATCAACATGGCTTCACCAAGGGCAAATCATGCCTAACAAATTTGGTAGCTTTCTATGATGAAGTCACAGCAGTGGTGGACAAGGGAAGGGCAACTGATGTCATCTACCTGGACCTGAGTAAGGCATCTGACTCTGTCCCACATGACATCCTGGTCACCAAACTAGAAAAACATGGATTTGATGGGTGGAGCACTGCTGGAAAAGGAATTGGCTGGATGGTTGCACACAGAGAGTGGTGATCAAGGGCACAATGTCCACCTGGAGACCAGTGACAAGTGACATCTCTCAGGGGTCAGTGCTGGGACCAGTGCTGTTTAACATCTTTGTCAGTGACATGGACAGAGGAATGGAGTGCACCCTCAGCAAGTTTGCAGATGACACCAAGCTGTGTGCCACAGTCGACTTGCCAGAGGGCAGGGATCCATCCAGAGGGACCTGCACAGGCTGGAGAGGTGTGCCCAGGCCAGCCTCATGGAATCCAACATGGCCAAGTGTAAGGTCCTGTACCTGGATTGGTGCAATCCCAAGCACAAATACAGGCTGGATGGCGAATGGCTGGAGAGCAGCCCTGAGGAAGAGGACCTGAGGGTCTGGGTTGACGAAAACTTCAACATGAGCCTGCAGTGTGCACATGCGGCTCAGACAGCCAAGCGTGTCCTGGGCTGCATTAAGAGCAGTGTGGCCAGCAGAGCAAGGGAGGTGATTCTCCCCTTTTACTCTGCTCTTGTCGGACGCCACCTGGAGTACTGTGTGCAGTTCTGGAGAGCCCCAGCACAAGAAGGACATGGAACTGTTGGAGAGAGTCCAGAGGAGGGCCACGAAGATGATCAGAGGGCTGGAACACCTCTGCTATGAGGACAGGCTGAAAGAATTGGGGCTTTTCAGCCTGGAGAAGGGAAGGCTTCGGGGAGACCTTATAGTAACCTTCCAGTATCTGAAGGGGGCCTACAGGAGGGCTGAGGAGAGACTATTCACAAGGTCTTGTAATGACAGGAAGAGGGGGAATGGGTTTAAATTGGCAGAGGGGAGATTTAAACAGGATGTTAGGAGGAAGATCTTCACAGTGAGGGTGGTGAGGCACTGGAACAGGTTGCCCAGGGAGGTTGTGTCTGCTCCCTCCCTGGAGGTGTTCAAGTCCATGTTGGATGAGGCCTTGAGCGACCTGATCTAGTGGGAGGTGTCCCTGCCCGTGGCAGGGGGTTGGAACTGGATTATCTTTGAGGTCCCTTCTAACCTAAACCATTCTATGATTCTATGTTCATTTACCCTCAAGTGGACGGGGTAAAAAAGCCTTTGTGAAGCTATGATCAGATGCAATCAGCCTTCAGCTCAAGCTGAGAAATGTTAACAGTAACACTATGGGCAATTGTTTAAATTCTGAAATGTTGGGTCTGTTTATTACATGCATTGCTTAGCCATGGATCTCACATCTTTCTAGTGCTCTAGAACTACTAAAAGAGGAATGTTTCCCAAGAAAAAAACAGCAGAGTCAAATTTTATTATCAGCTGTACACTATTAACCATTCTCAGCTCTCCCTGCTTGAGATCTTCTCTAGTTTAATTAATTGCCTGATCTGAGACAAAGATTTTGGATAAACACACACTTATAAATATTGTAGAGAAATCACCCACAGAATTCTAAAAGGCATTTATCATTCCTTTCCTTTATGGAGTGTCCTCTAGGCACTACTTTTCCTTTTTTTAATATATTTTTTTAAAATAATATTTTCTTGCGTTTGTGTCAGAGGGTGGGGGTTGGTAGTGAGGGAAGGGGGGCTACTGGTGTCTCCTGTAAGAAGCTTTGAGAAGCTTCTCTGGCTCCAGGGTGGGCCTTTCTGTGGCCAAGGCCAAGCCAATCATTGTCTCTGTGATAATGTATTTAAGAAGGGAAAACCTCTTGGGCAAGTTTCTTTGAGCTAAGAGGTCTGTATTTTGGGGTGGAGTGGAATGTGAGAGAGACAGTTATGGAGACATTTAAGTCAGCGAGCAAAGAGGGAGGAAACTGCACTGCAGCAGCCATTGCACTTTGGCCTGTGGTGAAGACAGTAGGCTGAGCCCTTGCAGCCCTTAGAGATCAACTGTGCAGCAGAATCCTGTCTGCAGCCAATGGAGACCTCCATGCCTAAGCAGGTAACTGGTCCCAAAGAAGTCTACAATTGAGAGAAGCCTGCAGTGGAGCAATCTGTTGCTGAGAGAATTGCATCCCACAGAAGGGGCCCATTCTGGTAGGAGTTTGTGGAGGACTGTCCCTGTGGGAGGGACACCAGATTACTGCAGGAGAGGACTGCGAGGATTTTTTTCACCTGAGGAATGACAGAAACAGTGTGGAATGTACTGCATCTGACTGCAACTCCCATTCACTGCACCACTGTTGTGAGGAGGTATCAGAGCTGAGCCCTGGAGTAAGGGAAGGGTGAAGGGAAGGTTGCTTTATCACTGTCTTATTCTGATTCAGTTGGTGAGTCGCTGGTGGTTTTGTTTAAAATAAATTGATTTTGTTTTCCCCAATTCAAGTCTGTGTTTTGCCTGTGACTATAACTGGTGACTGTGCCTTGCCTGTCACTTTTCTTCACCCTCAAACCCTTTGTTGTATTTTCTTCTCCCTATCCCACTAGAGGTGGGTAGGACTGAACAAGCAGCTCTGTGGTGCTTTGTTGCTGGCTGGTCAAGCTCGAACTATGACAAATGTGGTTTTTTGTCTTTTACTGAAGAAAAGTGGACATAATCTTAATAAACTTGTTGTATTGCTTCTCATCCTTCCGTTACTGTTGTCATAAAGATATTTCAGTAGTTATTAGAAGACTCTACAATATTTGGGAACATTCCTTCCTATTTATGGCAAAGTTAAGCCATGAATATAAAGCTCAGTAAGTGGCCCAATGAACATTCAGAGGCAGAAGTAGAGAGAATGAAGGCAAAAATGTACCTCAATCTTGTGCTCAGGCAACTTTGATTTAGAAAATTTATGTTCAACTTCTGATTCAGTCACAGGAAGATCTTAAAATGAAGCATCTGAATACACAAATGCATTTCAACATGTACCTTTTATTTTTGGGTGCTGGAAGTGTTATGAGAAAAGTCCTTAGATATGCCTATGGATCTGTGTCTTTGTTGTTTTGGATTTTATTTCCCCATTGCTTAATCACATATTAACTTTCTTCAAGTACTAGGGCTGTTGTGAATATAAATCTTTGTACTTTTAAAAATTATTTAGGCACACTTGTATAGAACTACAGATCCACAGATCTACAGTATTCAGTCTACAGTATTTTCTGAATTTTGTATTTCCCTTTCAGCCTTCTTTCAATTTTTTTATATAATACAATAATGTCCAATTACAATGGCTTCTTTAATCCTTTGCTGCTATCAGCAATTTTATGTTAACCTTCCAGTTTTATTTTATTTCAATCCTTCATTTCTATGCCTTTGAATATGGATTTTTATCCCCTACATTCAGAATATTGTAGACTAATACACTGCTGATTGGAAGCTATAGAGCCAAAGCTAAGTTCTGGGATCAAGAGCTGGCTTGAGAAAGTTCAAAAAGGCAGAAAGATGCACTGCTGGTAGAGAAGGCAATGGCAGGGAAGACAATGGTGGGGCAAGGCAGGGCAAGGCAGAGGAGGGCAGGGCAAGGGAAGGAAAGGAAGGGCAAGGGAAGGGGAGGGTGAAGAGAGCACAGGGCAGGGCAAGCGGAAAGAAGGCAAGGAAAGGCAGGGCATGGGAAGAGAGGGGAACATCATATAGCCAGGGAACTTTCTATAGCTGTCTTTGATTCTCTTTCAGCATTCTACTAATTGCCTTATTTTCAATCATTCCTTCTAACATCATATGGAAAGTGATTCACTGAAAAACAAAATCTTTAAATGTGAGACTCATACCTTCTAGGTTAGAGCTACATGATGTTGCTGTGAGAAACTAGCATCTGTAAAAGCAGAGCTGAATGTTCACATCTTCATTTTCAGACATCCTCATTTTTAGGTGTCACTCTCTAATCAACAGGAAAGTAAAAGTGCATCCTTGCTCACATCCCTGGAGCATGTAGCTTGCAATAGCAGAAAACTCAATGCACTTCCCAAAAAGAGAGACAGAGTTCTCCATTGTTTCCAAATAAATCAGAGTGTTCGAAATTATTCTGTGCCTGCAAGGTTAAATTTGATGTACTTTGATATCTTCTATTAGCCACAGACTTAAACAATGAAATGACATGATGCTGTAATGATATTTCACTAGTCTCTCTGACACCACAGACGGGTTAGGAGTATTAAGTGAACTGCAAGGGAGAGAAAAATTATCTCTGGACAGACATTTGTACATTATGTGGTATTTTTTTCTACAGATGCACTAATTACAACTTTAATTCATGCATAAAAAAAGGAGGGAGCACAAATTACTTCTGTCAAAATAGTTCTGAATGCTGTGAAGCTGTTAATGAGTAATGTTCCCTTGGAGGAAATGTTAAGATATCTTTTCTTTTGTGTTGTTTTGCTCTTATCCCCTGTTGTTTTGCAGAAAATGTTGATTGTCATTCAAACCTCAAAATACAAATGTAATGAGTATGTAGGATTTCAGAGAGAAAACACAAAACGCAAGGCAAGCAAAGCCCTTTAGCCGAAAGTATTTTTTTTCACTCCTCAGAAGTACTCCAGCTGCTTAGAGAAGTATCCGTGAAGCTGTGCTTATCTTGCTACAAACCTTAATCATAAGATAATGAACAATGCTGAGTGCTGACATGCATCAGTAGCTCCATTATGACATTATAATGCAATGCTATTAATGCGTTTTGATGCAGTGCAGAACATTGCTTGCAATGGAAACAATATCTTGCAACAGAGATCTGTTGTGTTATCTCTCCCAGCTTTTGCCAGGGTCCATTCAACACACTGCAGGGAAGTGAATCCATCGAGAGGGACTTTGACGGGTTAGAGAGTGTGCTGGTTTGAGGCTAATTGGAATATTTTACTGAGAGAAATTAAATCTTTGGCTGTGAGGAGAAAACAGTGACCTGTATCACTCAGTCTTCTGCTGAGAGAAGCCAGTAGTCAAAATATAAGAGAAAACACTTCTCACACACTTCTCAGTTCTCAGTTCTTGCATCTTCTCCTTCTCTCTGGTGTGTGGTTGCATCTGCCTTAATTCTTTAATCCCATCATCCCATCTAACCTTTTTCCTCTAACCTCCTTGTCATCTTTTTGACATCTCACCTCAGATCTCTCCAGATTTACCACGTGAGATATATGGGGATTTATCTGCTTATTTCCAAAGGGAGGGAAAGAGGGGGAAGGGGGGAGGAGGTTTGGGTCGGGAGCTTCCTCCTGGCAGTCTGATTGTTTTGGGAGGGATTTTTGTGTTTCTGTATTACTTTTAACTAGTATATAACTGCAAATATTTGTGTATATTGTGTATACATATGCTTGTAAATTGTACCTAATGTAAATATAACTTCCTTAACTTCCATCCAACTGAGTCTAGTCTGGTGAATTCATGTAGGGGAGGCAGGTAACTCCCAAACCATCACAGAGAGGTAGATCCAAGCCAACCTCATGAAGTTCTACAAGGTCAAGTGCAATGTGCTACAGCTGGGTTGGTGCAATCCAAATACAGATATAAGCTGAGCGAGGAGTGGCTTGAGAGCAGTCTCAAGGAGAAAGACTTGGGTGTGTCAGTTGATAAGCTGGCAATGTGCACTTGCAGCCAAGAAAGCCAACCATATCCTGGGCTGGAAAGGCAGGAGATTCTCCCCTTCTGCTCTTCTCTGCTCTCATGAGACCCCATCTGGAGTACTGTATCCAGTTCCAGTGCCTACAGCAAAAAAAGCAACATTGAAATGCTGGAGCGGGTCCAAGGAGGGCCATGAAGATGATCAGAGGGCTGCAGCACCTCTCCTATGGGAACAGGCTGCGAGAGTTGGGGCTGTTCAGCCTGCAGAAAAGAAAGCTCTGGAGAGACCTGGAGAAGGCTCTGGAAAGCCTTTCACTACCTGAAAGGGGCCTATAAGAAGGTTGAGAAGGGACTGTTTACAAGGACATGTAGTAATAGGATGAGAGGGAATGGCTTGACACTTGAGGAGGGTAGATTTAGACTAGAAATTAGAAAGCAATTCTTCACAGTGAGGGTGTTGAAACACTGGAACAGGTTCCCCATCTTCCTGGAGGTGTCCAACGCCAGACTGAATGAGGGCTTGAGCAAGCTGGTCTAGTGAAATGTGTGCTTATGGAGAGGGGGTTGGAACTAGGTGCTATTTAAGGTCTCTTCCAAACCAAACCTTTGTATGAACCTATGAATCCTTCCATGGGGAGAAATCTGCCATCTGTTGCCACCTAGCTGCATGCCTGTCTTGCCTGAGGAGTTCTTTCCCACTTCCTCACTTCATACCAGTCAGACATTAATGAGGAGTACAAATCTCAGTCTAATCACTGCACCATAAGTCCCAGTTGAATGGTTTCTCTGCCCTTAGCATAGCAAATGTTTTGTCTTGGGACTAAACAAGTACCAGTGAAACTTAGCAGCATGAAAGTGCCAGAGATATCTGATTCCTTGCTCACGCTGAAGTGCCTGTTTGTACTCATTAAAATTCTCAGCTCTGTTCACTTTTACTGTTTGAGAAGTAAGTGACCCCCAGAACCCATTACCTGGTGAAGGAAAATAGGATTAGAGATAAAAGACTTTTATTCCTATGGGCATATACAAGACTTTAGGGCACTATGTTTCCCAGAAAGCTAAAGTGACAACATCGAGTCAAGTTTAGGCTCTGCACATAATAGGAGTGGTACCTTCCATTTTTCCTGGAAAAGTGCTACCATAGCAACTTCCATGCAAGGAAAAGAGAGGGAATATTAAAGAAGGCATATTAAAGATGTAAGCATCACTGCTTGTGTGTGTGTGTTGAATAAATCAGAGAGCAGCATAAAATAAAACTGCTCTTGGTTATGAAATCAAGTTCCTCTTTCTCATGCATTAGGGAAGTGAATAGGAAGCAAGGTCAAAGAATCATAGATTGTCAGGGGCTGGAAGTGACCTCGAAAGATCATCTAGTTTCCCTGCCAGAGTAGGATCACCTAGAGCAAATCATGCAGGAATGCGTCCAGATGGTTCTTGAATATTTCCAGAGAGAAAGACTCCACAACCTCCCTGGGCAGCTGGTTCCAATGTTCTGTCACCCTCACAGTGAAAAAATTCTTCCTCAGGTTCACATGGAGCCTCCTATGCATCAATTTTCATCCATTGACCCTTGTCCTGTCATCAGGCGTCACCAAGAAGAGGCTAGCCCCATCCTCCTGGCACTTATCCCTTACATATTTATAAACATGAAAGAGATCAAACCTTAGTCTCCTCCTCTCCAAGCTAAAAAGCCCCAGCTCAGTCTCTCCTCATAAGGAAGATGTTCAACTTTCTTAATCATGACTTCTCCCTTGCCTTGACTGCTCAGGGGCTTTCTGTCTGAATTTCTAGACAGCAATTTTTTCATCTTGTCCAGTTCAACCATTTCTCTGAAAAAGGCAACCAACTCTCCCTAAAACTATTTCCTTCTTTTTCTCCCTGGCTCATTTTTCTTTCCACAACATGAAGACCTGATAAACATAAAGGTATCTTCTAACCAAAACAGTTCTGTGATTCCATAGTAAGGCTGCTGCTAAACAGTGTTGCAGAATACACTCTAGGGTCCTGATGGACAGAAGGTTCACCAGGAGCCAGCAAGGTGCCCTCACCCAAAGGCAGCTATCCCAGGCTGCCAAGAGCACTGCATTGCCTTCCTGGTGCAGATATGGAGCACTGCAACTTTCAAAAACTCCAGAAAGCTTCAGAAAGGTATCCAGCTGCTATTGGAATACAGATACATCTCTGATGGGCCTGTTAAGGTTGCCAAGGAGAGAGAAAATAATTTCTAAATGAAAACACAAACAGGCAGCAGATGGGAGCACTGAATGACTCCTCTGCAATTTTATTTACAACTATTCTTTCTTGGCAGACAGATGCCAAGACACCTCCCTCCGTTCAAAATCAGAGCAGCCATTGCTGCTCCTTGGTCACTGCTCCTTGGTCAGTGCTCGCACACAGCACACAGCAGAAGGCCCTTTTGCTAATTCTTGCTCCAGCGCAACCAGCTTGCCATTTCTATTGGGTTAATAACTCCCCAGCAGCTACACAAAGCATTCTTTGCTTGCTGTTTTTCCTGCAGAGCAGCCTCCTCTGCACTGTTGCAAGCACAGCCCTTTCTGGCAGTCAGAGCTGAAGGGCTGAAAGCAGCTTTCCCCCTGCAGCCTCTATCCTTTTGATGCTCGAGCCCTGGATGCTGTCTGCTGGCGTCCAGCTCCTTTCAGAAGGAGAAATTCAAGGACCCACATCAACAGGGGGAAGAAATGGCACAGCTGAGCTGCAGGTCTTTCAGAGATTGTGCAGGAGTTAGCAGAGCATGGAAACTCAGGTGCAGCTATCCCAGCTGGCATCTGGAGTCTTTCAGAGGCAATGCCAGCTTTCCTTCATGGCTAAAACCTCACTTGATACCCTCAGCAATTGTTTCCCTAAGTAATTAAAATGCCAACCACACCATGGGAAAACCAAGGTGTCTTAACGAAAGAAAACAACCTCAAAAGTGAATAGGTTTTTGAAAACCAAGATCTTTATGCACTCCAAATGGAGGAATGTCAGGTCTCAAGACCTTTCTTCCCAATTCTCTGTCTCTTGTTCACCTGTCTCTGTAGATATTTGAGACCTGGTTAGTCTGCAGTTACTAAACACAACTTGTACTTCAGATGTTGCTGCCCTACAGTGTCAGTATGGGCAAGCAAAAAGCAGCTTACAATAGAAAATGGATCATTATTATGCTCCTTGATGACCCTTGTAGCTTTGTATTTCCTCTACTAAGCCATAAGGCTTTGGGGTTTCCAGTCACTTGTAAAATGTTTCATTGACAGCAACACAAACCCCTGTAACTAGTGTCCAAGTGAGATTGGTTGCAAGGTTTGCTTTATATTTCATTTTTACTTTATAACTGTTCTGGTGGTGCGAAACAATTTGGTGACAAAAGAGGTGGCAAACAGCTCTGTCTTAGAAAGCTGATACTGGTTTACGTTCACTCTCAGAGGGTAGCTGGACAGCAAGACCTTACTAGACATTCCTTTCTTCATCTTCTCCTACCCCATCAGTGCCTTAAAACTTGCTGTCCAGCTGAACTCACTGTGAGATACCTTCCACAATTTTCTGAGAAATTATCCTGTCTTTCCCTTTAGGAGGTACATATATGAGGGGGGTCTTCAGCACAGAAGACACAATGTTGCCCATTGTATCTGGTAGTAATTTACCATGTTTTTAGCCTTGGAAGTGGAGAAACTACACCAGGGAAAAAACAGGGAAAACCTGGAGAAATCCCTACAGTGTTATCAATAGTTTAGAAGAGATTGTGAAGAACAGTGAGATTCAGCTGCCAGAAGAGGCTTTCTTGATAGAATAGAATAGAATAGAATAGAATAGAATAGAATAGAATAGAATAGAATAGAATAGAATAGAATAGAATAGAATAGAATAGAATATGCCAGGTTGGAAGAGACCTCCAGTCCAACCTATCACCCAGCTCTATCCAGTGGCACCAAGTGCCTCATCCAGTCTTTTCTTGAACACCTCCAGGGATGGCAACTCCACCACCTCCCTGGGCAGCCCATTCCAATGGCAAATCACTCTCTCTGTGAAGATCTTCTTCCTAATATCAAACCTATACCTCCCCCAGCACAACTTGAGACTGTGTCCCCTTGTTCTGTTGCTAGTTGCCTGGGAGAAGAGACCAACCCCCACCTGGCTACAATCTCCCTTTAGGTAGTTGTAGACAGCAATGAGGTTCCCCCTGAGCCTCCTCTTCTCCAGGCTAAACAACCCCCAGCCCCCTCAGCCTCTCCTCATAGGGCTGTGCTCGAGGCCACTCACCAGCTTCTCCATTTTCAGTAAGAAATTGTTTCTGCAACTTGAACAGACTTGTTGATTTCTATTGCTGTTCTTTCCTTTGTTTATACACATGTTCAGTTTTACCCTCCATTCTTACTGTCACTGGATCCAGGTCTGGCTACAGGCTTGTGCAGCAGTTGAGTCAAAAGCCCTCATGAATCAAAGCCCTCCCTGAACTTCCACAACCTAAATGATTAGTCTGACAATGCCAACCATTAGTACTCAGCTAGAAGGAATTCTGCAGAAGAGCACTAGGAATGAGTACTGGATTTCATGTTGAAGCTCAAGTTGCTTATCCTCCCCTCTGCCTTGTTCCTAATGACCTTCGTGATGGGTTTTTTGTTGGTTTCTGCACACACACCCCCCCCCACCCCATCTTTCACAAGGATGCTTGAAATTATTCCTGAAGTAATGTGTCCTATTGCAGTGAATTTCTGTATACCTTCATGGCTCATCAGACTATTCTTCTGAGGACAAAAGTGTTCTATCAAATGAAAACAGACTACACCTTCATGTTTTAAGTTATTTGAATTAATAATTGTTGCAGTTATAGCTACAGTCACTTGCATTATATATACATTATATACAACTGCATTCATCTGAAGTGATTTTTCTCCAGGTGGAAGAAATCTGTTAGCAAACACTGATTTCCACTCTGCATTACCATCCAAGCCTATGACTGGGTCCTTATGTGACTAATGAAATGCTGGTCCTTTGAGCCTATCTTCCTCCATTGGAAGGAAGGAGTATGCATAGCTACATGTTATAGGCATACATGTAATGTCATGTGAACTTTTCTCTGTTTGCCCAGGCAGGTGCTCTGGAACAATGAGACACCTGTTAGCTGTTCACTATGTTGTGATATCACTTCTTAGCCTGACGGTGTTCAAGAGTGATTGGCTTTGAGCACTATAAGAAACAAACCCAAACATTCTGTGAGTGTCACACATGTTGAGAAGGTGCCAAGGCAGCATCTAATCAATGTTTGCCCTCAGAGGGTAGCTGGAGTTCTTTGGGGTTTGTTGGTTTGTTCTTGGTTTTGGCTTTTTAATTTTTTTTTTTTTTCTAATTTAAGAGCATTCCTACAGGAAGAAAAGCTTTGCCTTAAATGTNTTTTTTTTTAAGGAAGGATGTGTGCTGAATTAAATGTCTTCATGGAATAGTTCTATAACTTTAGATAATGTAACACATTATTTTTAATTAAAAACCTGAGTGTTCCTTTAAATAACCTGAAAAAGTTCTTCCTCAAAGATCACCATTACTGATAAATATTTTATATTCTTCTTCAGACCTGAGCAAGTGTAGAAATTACAAGTCCTATTATTGCTGTTATCCAGCCCCAAATAAGAACACCTTCAAACACTCCACATGGCTTCATTTTAGTCGGCAGTCCTAGATCCAAATTATCTTAAATAGAAAGCCTTTTTATTCCCTTATTGCAAACACCAGTGACTATTGGTTGATCAGTAGGTGGCATAAATTATTCCTGACTCCCCACTACAATCCCAGGGCTTTATTCAGCTCCTATTAAAACCAACAAGAGCTCACCACTCATCCCAGAAGGCTGCAGAAGCAGCACCTGTGTGCACTGTAACCTGGTGGCAGAGCCAAAATAAGAAGGAGGAAGGGCTGAGGAGTATCAGGGAGTGCAAGAGGGAAGAGTGCAGTTGGTGGACCCACACTCTACCATCTCTGAGGCAAAGGCAGCAGATGGAGGATCCACAAGAAGCAGAGGACCCCCTTGGTGCTCTTGCCACCAAGCAGAAGGGACAGGGCTAAGAGACAAGGGGGAATGGAAACAGGTCCCTGTTTGGGGCTGCAGGTGAATCGCCTCCCAAGCTCCCTCACCTTCCCAGTTGTCCTTATACAACTGATATGGAGCTCTGGAACTTGAAGGCCAGGCAAATGAGTTTGCAGATGAAGGTCCATCCAGGGGTTTGCCTAGGTTGAGTCAATCAGCCTCGCATATTATGACTGCCTCTGCTAAAAAAAAAAGGAGTCAGTTCCCTTCTGAGGGGCACTGAGAGCCCAGTTTGCCAACCAGACCCATGTCACAGGCAAGCCTGCTGTCTGCCTGGGGCCCAGGTTAGATTAACGTGTGGCTGAGAAGCTGGTGCCATTGCTGGCATTTTGATTTCTTTGATCGTGGGGAGGCTTATGTGGTACTGGGCCTGCTGGCAACAGATTCTCACCCATGAGTTGGTGGGGCTCATCAAGAGCATTTAAAACTAGGTTTAAAGGTCGAATGGGCTAACACCAGGCTCATTAGAGATAAGCTCAGGGCTGCCATGTTGGGAGTGAAGCCCACAGCTCATCTCAAGTGCATCTACACCAACAGATGAAGCACGGACAACAAGCAGGAGAAGCTGGAAGCCAAGTACACATACAATCTGGGCAAGGAGTGTATGGCTGTTTGAGCTAGATTTCTAGCTCAGACAGAAAAAATATGGGAACAGAGAAACTTAGAAGTGGAAGCTCTGAGTGGAGATGTGAACATTCTAGGGATAGGCCATACAATAGCAACAATGGTAAGTTAATAAAATTTCATTGGATGATCAAGAACCTTACATCTGGAAGAAAAGCTTGTACCTTGCTTGCCCTTGCTGCTTCTGCTGCACCTGCTGCTATCTTGCATGCAAGTGGAACTAGATTGTTGTTCACTCTTGCTATCACTGTCTAGGGTATGTGCCTTGGCCCTGGCATAGCAACATGATCCACAGCATGCCTGACTGAGCATGCTGCCTTGCAATTCACTTGAACTGTTGCTTTCTCTCTGAAGAGATTGTTTCTACAGCATAATTAATTAAAGTGCATAATTCATTGTCTTAGGATATTGTGGAGACCAAAACAAGTTCAGTCTCTGGTGCAGAAAGCGCAGCCTTAGAGCTGAATGGAAAGTATGTCAGGGTCCCTTTAAATCTCTGAAGTTTACATGACAACATACTTTTTATCATGAGTTCATTAAGAAATATAACAAACGAACAAGACAACCAGTGACTCAACCCCTTAGTGCCCAGAGTAATCCACCATGTGATTTGATTTGAAATAATTTGGCAAGGCAAGAATTAAAAAAATATAGTTGTGGGTTGTTTTTCTTTTTTCCCCTGAAAAGCCCCACCCCAAAACTCTCTACAAAACTAGTTAAATTTTATTTACAGATTCTAATTCACTTTGGAATTTTCACAAGGATGCTTATTGGCAATTTTGATAATTCATGAAAGCCACAAAATGGAAGAGGCTAAGCCACAGAAGAGCATTACCCCACTTCGAAAACTGGAGATGAACCAGAGCGCTAGGGGAAAGCCAAGAGAGCAACAGGTTTTACTCATGAGGGTGAAGTAAGAATTTGGAGACGGTCCCTGGATTTCCCTTGGCAGCCTTTGGGAACCAGAAATTATAATCCAATTGTGCAACCATGCAGCATAAATCCAATGAGAATGGAACCCACCAAAGCCAACATGTCTCCAGACACAGTTTCCACGAGGCAGATCCCATGGACCAGCACTGCCTTAGCAGCACCAGGAAAACTGCACTGCTGGTGTGCTCCTGAGAACAGTAGGAGCTTATGGCAGTGGCAGTGTTGTTCCAGCTCAGGGGTAGGGAGCAGGAAGCCAGGGTATGCCAGTCTGAGGACAACCTGGGTCCAGGTGCAGCAGACAAGCTCCTCCAAGTGGATCCGAGTGGAACTGCATGGACCTGCACGCGCTTTCTGGTCACTCTATTGTCCTGGCAATGTGTCCAGTCACAATATACACTGAGTGCAAAGAACCCAGTCAATCACAATCCCAGCATGGAAGCTTTCCCAGAAGTGACTACTGGTGTGGGAGCAGCAGGAAAAGACTTTTTTTCCTTTCCCCGTTCAAGTCTGCAGGGAGAGGGGAAAGCAATTTCATAACTTCGTCTTCCCCCATTCAAACCTCTGCAGATGGAAGTGGAGGGAAGTGTTTGGAGTGCTGTCTTGGTTTGAGCTAATTGGAGAATTTGAGTGAGAAATTAGACTATTGGCTGAGAGAGAGTTAAACACAGTGTGTATCACTTCACCAAGTTTTACTGAGAAGAAAAAAAGATTGTTTTAAGAGATGTTCTCGAAACAATGAGATTAGCAGTCTGCTTCTGTCTGTGCTGGCTCCGGCTGCTCTCTCCTTTGTCTCTCGGTCTTGGTGGCTACATTCAGAGTAAAATCACTAAAACTATTAACTTCTCCTATTACTAATCTCTGACTGATCTTCAGCTTATCTGCAGCATCAACAGGTGGTGAGATAAAGCTGGGGAAGGGGGGAAAGGAGGTAGGGGGAGTTTGGTTACCCTCTCTTGGGGATTTTGGTCTCTGGGAGGGGTGTGGTGTCTGTATTACATTTTCACTGTATATATCTGTAAATATTTGTTGTATCTTGTAAATATCTGTTTGTATATTGTGCATTGCTGTAAATATAAAGCTTCATTTATTAACTTCCATAGTTTTTTCTGAGTTTTAGCCGGGGTTTAAAAAGGTGGGGGCAGGTAACTGCAAACCCACTACAAGTGCCCTATGACAATCTACCCTGGGCACACCAGAGGGGGTGCTAGAAGCCTACCCTGCGCCTTCCCCTTCCTGGTACCTTACAGATACAAACTGAGTCAGCTGAGCCAGCAGGAGGTCAGAAGGGAGATAAGGGAACCATGCAAGCAAGCAAAGCCACAGAGAGAAAGAGAAGGGAAGAAAAGTTTTGTGCTACTCCAGCAAACAAATGGGATGATATGAAACTATCAATGTCCAATCCCTAGCTTCATTTACCTGCTCAAAGTCTCTGGAAAATTCCTAGTCTTGTTTGCAATTAGGAACTAGGCTAAAGTACTATCTCTAAACCATAACATTAAGGTATTTAACTATTTTTTCTAACACCAAACAGAATAGAATAGCTAAGAATAGCTTGATTTTCCTCTACAAAAAGGTGCTCAGAAATTCATTTTACTGCAAGACCATCACAATGGGAACTAACATAATTGTTAATACATCTGAATGTGGCAAAGTTTTGGAAAGATTCTTTCTGTGAAGCACAGTATGATCAGCATTGTCATATCATTGCAAGCTGATACAGACAGGATTTCAAAAGCTACACTGGAAACAGATGTCTGATCACACTAAGAAGATTATCTTATAGTAAGTGTTGCTTCTTATGATGGGAAAAGTGAGACTTCACCCAAAAGAAAAGAAGTTTTGCATAGTAGAAGATGAGATTGTGAGCTCTAGGTGAGAGGTTGGACTTGATGAACCTTAAGTTTTATGAGTCTAACTTGAGAATTTGTTAGCAGAAGTGGAAGGAGTACTTTTAGTAATTCAATTAAGAACAGTTATATTATCAATATTTTGAACAATCTGATGGAAGTCTGAGAAGTCCACTCCGTGTTAAAAATGCAAAATAAACCTTCTATATTTTCTTGCTAGTTTAGGATGTATTTATTTTTCTTTCCAGGAGATTGCTGCAAACTGTTTTAAAATTGCATAGTGGTTCTTGAGCAAGAGTCCCAGTTAAAAGCCTCAGCAGTTGATGTGGCTCATCAGTTTAGCCACTGATGAGCCTCATCAGTTTAGATGTGGCTAAATATGCATTAGGCAACAATATCAATGCACTTTTATTTAGCCAACACTTGGCTTCAAGACTATATCCCCCAATTTAAATTGGATTCAGTAATTATCAGAATGGAACACCCTGTAGCACTTTTCACCACTGGACCCCAAAGTGCTTGGTAAAGAAGAATAGAGCCTCATATACTGTGCTTTACACACTTTGTCTGGAACACGTTGTTATAACTTATGAACAGAGAAGTCTGTTCTCAGCTGGAGTAACAGTAATAATCTTAAACAATTTGAAATGTTCAGTCCATAGTGGAAAGCCTTAAAAACCATAAGTTTGAATCCACAGCTGAACTAAGATGAAACCAGTCTTTGACCTGTGTCATTTAGAGCACACAGGCCCTTTGTTTTTTAAGTCTTCCAGGCTGGTTTATCTAAATCCACCTCTTCTCCATTAATATGTGTGGAATTAGCTGCTGAATTGCCTGAAAGTGTAATCCAAATGGGATCCAAGTGAGATGATTTTTTGGCCCTGATGCTGTCTTCTTTGTGGACTAGTAAAACCAAGCTGGCTCTAGTGGAGCAAATACCACCCTATGTAGAGAGCTGTAGCAGTGGCTGCTGCTGTCGCTTACTCTAGGCTCCTAGGTACCTCCTACACAGCCATGAATTTCCACTGTGGTCATTAAAAGTCATAATTAGTAAAATAATGTCCAAACTTCTTAAAATATGGGACAGCAATATCAGCTCAACAAAATATCAACATCAGAAAATGCTACATTTGAAGGTCTCTTGGGTGCCCTGACTTGTAAGCATAGGTTTCTATTTCAATATATATACAGACAAATAAGAGTAGATTTAATATTTTCATATACTGAATTTCACCACACCACACTCAGGGTAAACATTGGAACATCTTGAAGGAAGGAGTGAGCAGGAAAAGGAGGAAAAGAGAAATTAATTATACAACCAAATTAAGGAAGCAGCATGTCTTTTCAATCTGTCAGCTTCTAGTTTTATGGCATATCCTTCATTTCTGTAGCGTATGTAGCTGATGTACTTGTGTACAGGAGGGCAAAGGGATTGTTCAAAGGTGCTAATTTCCAGATATTGAGTCTACTAGAATACATTACTGATTTAATATTTTCTTTGCATTGAATTTAGTTACAAATACAAGAAGCAACACTGTTTGTAAACAGGCTACATCCTTGTTCTAAACCTTTGTCATAGATATATGACCAAAAAAATTGTTACGAAAATATTTATTAATATCAAATAATTGTCTGGAACTTATTAACAACATCTACAGGATCGGATGTTTGTGATGTTTGTTGGTGATGACTATTTCCACAACGGGTATCTACAGACAAACATAAGCAGTGTTAAACAACTGTCAAACAATTTAGCAAAACTAGCAAAATGTAAACAGTGAGTTTTTGGAGATTCTTGCAGTGCAATATGCTGCTTGCCCTCTAGGGCAAGTCGAGAGGCTCCTCCCTGCTAAAGCACAGAAGGTAGAGAAAACAGAGTAAAGCAGAGAACTTATTACAAAAAGGCTTTCTAGAATATCTACTCACAAATTAGTATCTTCAGATTTCTGAGGTGGCACTGTAGCCCAGACAGTACCCAAAACACTTGGAGGGATTCTGTCAGTGGTATGGTAACCAGTAAAGCTTGTAGAATTTTCGCAGAACTTTCTCAGGGCCTGAGGCTTGCACAGTCTCCTGACCTAGTCTTGGTCCATTATCAGGCAGACAATTATCCTTCCTGGGGCTCCAGGCTCAGCATGGAGGTTCCCAGGTGTGCAGGCAGGTCTGTGTAAGAAAGCTCACAAACTAGGAGCAGCTTATCACTTCTAATAGCCATAACTGCAAGTGGAAGTAATGCAGCTTGCTTGGGGGCACTCAGCTCTCCCAGTCTTGCTACTCATGCACAGTCCAGACTGTTGTTACCTGCCAGTGGAGTTGTTCATGATAAGGTATGGGGTTTGGGCAGCTTGTGGCCCATTGTAGTCTTCGAGGTGGGATCTCATGTTGTTTTGGCCTACCACCACAACCTTACAAAATTAACTACACCACCATTACCTACTTGTTACTAATCTGGAAAATAAAAATTACCCAAAAAAAAAAGAAAAAAAAGAAAGGTAAGAGGTAATTGCAACTGAATCAACATTCACAGTGTAGCTAAATGTACCTCAATATAGCATCCTTAAATAGCAGGATTATAATCACTTTTGCTGAGTATTTTCACATCCAATGTCTTCCTAGAAATAAACAGTAGTATTGCACAACATCAGGAGCAAAGGGTTATCAAATAGAGAGCCGAGAGCTCAAAACCAAGTGTATACATGGAGACCTTGGAACACAGAGCTATATTTTATTGATTGGCTTGTTAGTGGATGGTAAAAGCCTTTTAGTCCAGCAAAAGTTTAGCCAGAATTCTGTGTCCTATCATTTTTGTCTGGTCTTTGAGAATGAGTGAAAATTCAATACAGTCTGCTTTTCATGTAATCTTTTTTGTTTTCTTTTGAAATCAGTTGTTTAAAGTGAAGTAAAATGATAGTGACTTGAATACCCTGGTTAGCTGCAATTACTGCATGTACTCAGCTGGATGAGAAGAAACAAGACTGACTTATCTGAGGTCGGGAGGCGAGAAAAGGTGAAGACAAATCATTTGCAGCAACCTGCAGAAGGAGAGAGGGAGCAAAACTGATGAAGAGCCTGACTGCTGTAGGGAAGGTTCTGTTACTTCAGGCTGACTGTAAATCCCTACTCCCCCAACACATCATTTTCCTTGAAAACAGTTAAGCTTGCCTGAAGTGCCTCAAGCCAATATCCAGAGGAGAGCAAAGAAATGAAATCTATGTTGATACTTTGTTAGTAAATGATAATTTTCATCCAGGTAATTCAGAAACAGTTGTTTATCAAATCAGCATTGCTCCCTCCTACTTCTGGTGTTCTTTTCAAACTTAGCGCTGCACCTACAGTAGCTTTAGAGGGATTCTACAGGTTTGTTGTGTGTGAGAGAGCTTAGCACAGCTCCAAAATCCCTTTTTATACTCCCTATATTACTCATCTTGTCTACGGTTCTCCATATGAGTACTTAATCCAAAATGATACAAGGAGAGAACTTCCAGCCCAGAAAAAAATACTTTTTATTGAGCAATAACTTTCAGCCATCTGTTATGTCATATGAACCACTAGCACAAGTGATCCTCTTGATTCTACTTTCTACCTCTTAGAGAAGTTAATTTCTCCAGATTGGATGAAGCCTTGACAGGCCATCCATTTCTACATGTGCCATGGAAGCTGCAAGCAATCATTTAACTTATGTATGTGTTTGTGGAGTAAGAAAAGGTGGAAAGGTTTAGCCATCATGGCATCCAACATCTTGTAAGATGAAAGACAGAAAAAACCAGTTACTATCACATTTTATTGGACCAGCAAACATCCTCACCCCCCCAGTTTAGACTAATAATTTTTATAGATTCTGGAGACACTTTCAGCATAGGTTGTCATTTGGCATCTCAGACATGGTAATGATATAGCATGAACACTGTAGAAGACTGTCCTTTTGGACCAATAGCTGGATGTTGGGCAGGATATTCTGATTTCATGTCACTAATGCTGGGCGTTGATGTCTAGGCAACTGCATTTAGCCCAATGGAGTCATCAGAGGTGTTTAGATTACTAAATTTGCATATTTTATGATAATTCCAATAACTCTCCAGACTCCATTGTCTGAATTAACTAGATTTCCACAGACTAGAAGGAGTTTATACATCTTCCTCCCTTGCAAATACATACATTACAGACGAATAATTCTAGATATCTGAATTTAAAATTAAATCTAGAGCTGAATTCCACCTTTTTCTGATCTGACTAAGTTCTGAGAGTGATTCAGACCATTTGGAAGGTAAAAAAAAGGAGAGGAAAAAATAAATGATTAGTGGATGAAGAGACAAGGCTTGTGGGGAAAGACTGGAAGAAATTGTTCAGTTTGGAAAAGACTGAAAGGCACCATAATGGTCTTCAAGTAGTTAGTTTTTGTAGAAAGAACTGTTGCAAATTATTCTCTAGACACAGTGAGAACAAAGCGAGTAATTGCAGTAAAGGGAAATGTAGTTCAGACCTTAAAAGAGGAGCTTCTAATGATAAGGATAGCGAAGTGCTGATGTAGAATTGCAATCACCAGTGTTTTAAAAGAATAGGTTAGATAAACATTTCCAGGAATCATTTTGATGCAATTGAATGTTCCTCAGGGGCTGTGAGCTGGGCCAAGTGAGCTTTCAGTCTCTTCAAGCTCTATTTTCTGTACTTAATCTCTTCCAGGTTTTACTTGGTGTTGAATAGAATGCATCAAGAAAAGCATGCTTTAGTTTTAAATTGTACTTCTTTCATAGAGAAGAAGCAGTATATGTTCAAGACTAGACAGCAGTGATGAGGTGCCAAAAGAAGTAGCTTGGATAATGCCTCTAGCAGAAGACTTACCTTAGTAGAAAAGGAAATACAGTCGCAAGCAGTAAGTGTTAGTATGTGGAGTGGCATCAGCACATGCTTTATGTATGTATGTAAAATTTGGGTTTGGGGTTTGGTTTGTTCTTTTCCTAGCAAGGTCAAATTCTTGTGGTAGGGTTGAGTGTAATACAAAGGAAAGGAGTACACATCCACTGGAATGGGTTGCCCAGGGTGGTTTTAGATGCTCCCTCTCTGGAGGTGTTCAAGGCCAGGTTGGATAAGGCCTGTTCATGTGGGAGGTGTCCCTGCCTATGGCAGGGGATTGGAACTGGATGATCTTTGAGGTCACTTCCAACCTAAACCATTTGATGATTCTATAATATTTTGCATTCACTGCAATTATGGTCACTGTTGTCCTTTCCAAGTATCCATGGAACTCACCTTTACCCTCCTGCTGCATGGCATCGTTGCTGAGAGCTCTGAAGGCTGACTATGAGGTAATTAACTGGAGTGGACACCTAGTAATCTCTCATACCCAGCCATGAGCAAAACTGAAGCAAAAGGTTACTCTTTGGCAGGCACCAATTCACGGTACAGCTGCCTGTAACTAAGGAGGAAGGGAGGGATATTGTTACAGGTCTGTTTGCTCTACTTCTAAAACAAGGACTGGTATAAAATTTTAAGTACAAAGCTTCCTGCTGTGCCTTCTACTATAGATGTTAAGCTTTTTTGTCTTCAGACTGAGCTCTGGATTGTGTTTTGCCCTTGGTGGAAATTAGCACAAAGAACAGTCATAATGCCAAGTGCAGCGGCTTCAGTGGGTGTATGCTGTGACCTCCCCACACCTCTACCAGCCCTAGGGGTGGGAACAGTAAACTGAAGTAACTCTCTATAGAAAGTTATTCTACTTTTTCTAGAAAAAGTCAAATAACAAGGCAGGTAAGACAACATAGGCTCTTGGCTGACTGTCCTCTTCAGGTCATCACTTGCCTTTCAAATGCTCTATGCTTTTAGTTGCTGGAAAAAACAAAATAATGAAAAAAATGAAGTACCCTTCTGACTGCAATACTGTTAAGTCAAGGTGGTTCGTGTTTTCATTGAAGCTCATGGTGAGCTTCTTTAGCTTCTTTAGGTAGAATTCTTTACTTCATTTAACTCAGAGTCTTCTTTTAAAGTTGGGAAGAGAAAATGGAAAACGTGCAGCTCAGAGTGTAAACTGTTACTATGCTATGGGAAGGAAGAGTGGGTAATTCTGAAAGAAGAGGCTGAGGGAAAATGGGAGAGATCGGCAGAGGAGGAACTTATTAAGATTGCAAATGGTAAGTGACTGGAAAGTGAGAGAACAGTGCTGGGAGCAAATATGCAATTACTTATCAGTCTTCAAGTGTGGGTTTACACTTTGAGTTCCTTGCAATGATCTTACGTGCAGCCAGCAAGAGGTTACGAAACTCCATGAACCCAGTCGGGAGCTGCTTCGTGAGAAGTCGGTTTTCCTTTCAGCTCACGAGTGGGAGTGAGAAACTAGGACAGGTGGCTGCATTGTTGACACAGACATGAATGTTCACACTGCCTCAGGCTGGTACAACTGGGAAGATAAAAGCCAAAACCAGCTTAACTGTTAGCACAGTTACTGCACAAGACCATAAGAAAGCCACTGCTTAGTATCTACTCTTCCTGTGTTTTATGCTCCTGGAGAGTATTGTGAGGGCAAATCTAAACCCTTTCAGAAGTAAGCATGGTTGGGCTCCCTGGATGCTCCCTGGATACTCCATCAGCCTCAGACAGGGAGCTGCACTATGTGGAGCATGCACCTTCAGTGAGGTGCAATCTCTAAATAACCTCAGTAGCTGGGCATGTCACAAACTAGAGGAAGGCTCCAGTTTACAAGCCAAGCTACACTGCCTGGCAGATGCATCCTTGAGTTGAAGTGAACTGTTACCACTGCTGGCAGCAGGAAGAGTACACAGCGAACAGGTTTGGTTGGTTTTCACTAGTGAATAGAAAGTAAGGACCCTACAGTGGTTTCAGTTCATTTCAGACAAAGTTAATGCATACTTGCTTTGCTCATATTAGTATGCCCTTTTCTATTTGTTCATAAATTTTGATCCTTTAAAAGTAACTGCTCATGATTCTAAATTCCTTACTTGAAAATACAGATGGCATCATAAGAAGGTGTATAGAAATAACTACATAGTAAAAAAAGAAGCAGCATTTTGTGTCAAATTTTAAAGTCTTGGGAGTTAGCATTTCTTCATGACAAATGGTATATTTTCCACAAGGTAAAATAAAAGTACTGTTAGCTGCAGTCCCTTCATCCAAATACTCAGCAGGAAAGGGGTGATGACTTCTGAGAATATGAGGTGGGGGAGAGAGGTAATTTTTGACCATTTTGGTCAGGATAGTCCCCAACAGTGGAAATTACATTAAGTTCACAGATGACACATAAGATTTGACACAGATAGTGAATTAACTAGCTTCACTAATACATACGCTGAGAGAATGCCTGTGCACTGGAACCCAGGGAAGCACCAAGCTTGTCAGAGTTTAAAGAGTGCCTGGACAACACTCTTAGACACATGGTTTCATTTTAGGTAGATCTGTGAGCAGCAGGGATTTGGACTCTGTGTTTCTTATATGTTCCTTCTAACTTGAGGTATTCTATGATTACAGGATCCATTAGGGACATTCCCAGCTGTCTACACATCCATGTAACAGCACAAACTACTTCAGAAATTTGAGTGTTATTAAGTTTTTTTGTTTTTTTTTTAAATAGGGATTTAATTTCTCCAACTCAGTGATGATCATTCCCCAGGAAACATCTGCAATTACGAATACCAAGCATACATGGGAAATTACAGAAACATAGGATGGTAAGTGTTGGGAGGGACTTCTGGAGACCATCTAGTCCAACTTCCCTGCTGAAGAAGATCCACCTAGAATTCTTTGCACAGGATTGAGTTCAACTTTTTGAATATCTGCAGAGTAGACTCCACAACCTCTCTGGACTGCCTGTTTCAGTGCTCTGTCACAGGTGAAGAAAGAAGCTTTTCCTCATGTGCAGATAGAACATCCTGTGTTCCAGTTTGTCCCTATTGCCTCTTGTCCTGTTGCTGGGCACCACTGAAAATAGTGGCCCTGTCTGTTTGACACCTGCACTTTAAATATTTATAAGAACAGATAAGGTCCCCTGTCAGTCTTCTCCAGGCTAAAGAGACCCAGATCTCTCAACCTTTCCTCATAAGAAAGATGTTCCAGTGGGTTGTGTCTGAGCTGTGACATTAGGTCAGTTGCTTTGAAATTAAAACCTGCACAAAATAATAAAAATGATAGGTTCAGTGCAACACAATGCAATTGTGCCCAGTCTGCTCCAGAAGAGAATAGTTTGGGAATGCAACCATTCATTAGCGCTGGTCCAGGAAGCCCCAGAGCTGAAGCATTCAACAGTACAGGTACAGTTCCACATTATAGAGGAATGCCAAAAGAAGTAGATATAATGGTACGATAGCCCCTGGCTGACATTGCACAGGATCAGGTCCTCTGCTCTGTGCAAGAGAATGTCTCCAGGCCGTGCCTGATACATCTAGGATCAGAAACCTGGTCAGGCTTAGCAACGTCCAAATGCTTGGTGTTGTGTAGGGACATCAAAAGTCAGGTGAATTTAAACTGCCAATAGGTAATTTACTCATTGTGATTCTATGGGGGGAAAAAATTGCCAAGCAATATCAAATAGGTTATCTGTAATTTGTAATACTGATTTGGTCTCGAAGTCTTCACACCTTTGGCCTTCTCTTTAACTTTCTACTCTCTCTCATCAGGCAGCCCAGCAAAAGGAAAGGCCTGGAGATGGGCTGTGGTTTCCCTTCCCACCCTACCAGTCAGCAGCACTCCACTTTGTCCCAGCCAAGAAGAGCAGATTATGCCTTCAAGCGCTGCAAGATGTGTGGTGGAAAAGGTGGTGTACCTTGAACTTTTCATTATGGGAAAGCCCTTCACAGATCAGAAGCCCTCCTCCAGGGCTTAAACTTTTGGAACATCTCTTTTGAAGAATAAAGAATATCAATCCTTTCTCAAGAGAATGTTGACACATTCACAGGGCAATGTGGTACTGTGAGTTTTAGATTCATTTGATCAACTGTGGGTCATAGAGCTAGAGGGAAGATCGCGAGCACTAATCCTCAAATTATAGAATATACTCCCATTTGGACTGTATTTACTAAAATTAAAATACCCTATCGTGAACTAAGGGGAGTGAAAATCCATTGTACTCCTCAGCAAACAGCTAGCCACTCAGTGAATTATACCCCTCTGATTATTAATTTTATTTATCGGGCTTCAAATTCCAAATGTTGACTTTTATTACAGGTTTACCTTGATTGACCAAAAATCCTTCTATTAAAATATTATTAATCATGTTGATTCTTACACAGATGAGGTTACAGCTTTATCTTCAAAAAGATTAAGTAACTTTTATCCAGTAAAAGAGTATCCAGAGTTTTTTAACCAAAAAAAGAATGGAAGCACACGTTTATCTTTTTTTCTAGCTCTTCTTTGAATACAGACCAATTCGATGTCTTCTTTCCATTACATTTTTCAGAACCAAATCCATTATTCTCAGCATGGTTTCGCTAATAACAGAGCTAAGGTAACAAAAACAATGTGCTCACAAACTGAGCTCTCTCTTTTTTTTTTTTTTTAAGTCTTCTTCAGAACTTTACTAACCCCTTTTCTGAAAAATATGACCCTACAATTGCCTGCCTCCAGGAAAACAACCTAACCATTTTTGCTGTGATACAGTTTCATGTAAGAACAGTGTTAGAGAAAGTAGGGAGTATAAATTATAATTATTTTGTATTTGTATCTATTTGCCCGCACAGTTCAACTAGTTGCAGGACCCTCACTCAACAATCCAAGCCTGCAAAGAAATGTAACTTAGTTGTTGAGTGAAGTAGAAATGGGAGCCCAAATCTCTTCTCTTAACAGGTATGGCAAACTGAGATGCATAATAGTGCTTGCTGTGTGTCTCTGTAAATGGAGATAGCCCTTGGATAGTAGAAGCTGGATGCACTTCACTCTCTGCTCCTAATGTAAAAATATTTTTTATGTCATTGTTCAAGACAAAGAGTGTTTGTTCTGGATTTTGTGTTTGTGCAAATACTGAAGCGAGCAAAATAGTAAAATAGGAGGATGTGTGACTGGGAAATCGCTCCAAGAGCAAAACACAGCAATGGCCACTGCAATAAGCTCTGGTAGCTGTAGGCACTTTAAAGTATCTACAACACAGCAATTTAATTTTGCTTATAATTTATTTTAGCAAAAGAATAAGACTTAGCATTCACAACCTCTACGGACAGTCTGCAGGAAATTTTAGAAGCAATTAAACTGACATTTCTATATGATTAGGCATTAGAGACAACTTATCTCCTTTTAGAGGAAGTTGTAGATGTGAGGTGGTGTAATTTTTTAAAGCTGCACATGAGTCCTCATGCAGACCTGGATTAAGAGATACTGCATTTCTCCCAAAGAGGGAAACAGCAGTCCCTCACAGGGTGATGGTTTCTTTCCTGCTTAACCTGGTCCTTGCCTGCTGTTTTCAGCAAATACCTCAGGTGCACTAGCAGGGATTTCAGCTGGGTTTGACCTTTGCATTTGCTTTCTTTCCTCTTTCCATGATCTGCCCAAGAAGCAAATTTCCTAGCACAGCATGTACACACTACAAGGCAAAGCACTGCACAAATGACACAGTTCATAATTTTCTATATCCCAGAGCACAGGTATTACAACTTTTTCCACTTCCCAGGTGCTGTGTGGTTTTAGATGTATTTAGAAATGGATTTTGGATCAATCTGAACAGTCCTTTCCTGAAGCAAAGATTTTGCCTTCACTTTGTCTTTGTCAGAGATATAGCCTCAGATGGACAAATGAGTATTCAGAGTGATAACTGAAGAACAGACCTCTAAGAAATCTGTTTTAATAATAACCATCCTGACAACAAAAACTGTAAGGATGTCTGAACAACCATCACAAAGAGTGTATAAACCCAGTCTATTTTACTACATCTGTGCCATATGGTATTTAAAGGTTTTGATCACATTTAAGTATGAAGGTCAAATCACATATGACTTTCCTATAGTGATAACATAGATATAAAAAATTCCTGATAAAATAACCTTTGCACCAATCTGTACCAGTAGCTTTAGTCCAGAGACAATAAAAACAAATGAGGGAATTTTTAAAAGCATAATTAGAGATAGTCTTTACACCTGCTGACAATAAGACATGCCATAGGTATGTTCAGAGCCTGGAAAAAAATATTAATATCTCAACAAATGATGTAAACCTACTTTATCCAACTACATGTGCCACTTCCAAGAGCTTGTCTGAGGGCTGAAAGTCAGAGATATGCGTCCCATCCTAAAAATACATATCCAGGGGTAAGAAACCCAGCAAGTCACAAAATATCCAACTGCCATTGCATATCAATGTACTCCAACACAGGATTTTATAGAAGCAAACAAAATTGTTATGGAAGGGGAAGTCACAGAAGATTAATAAATGAAGTTAAAAATTACCATGTAGCTGTGCGATTATTCACATAATTATCTCCTTTACATCACATTCATGTACTAAAATACTGTTGTCCCTTTCCTAAGTGTTACATGATTTTCTATACCATGTAAATCAACTTCTCTTTAAAGAGGAAACAAGTAGCACTATCTCTGTGTAAATTCTCAAGCCAACCATGAATTAGTGTCATACATTTCTTCAGATTATTTGCCAGCCTCTCAGAACAGAGGTAGGTATGACCAAGTTTCAGCCAAGCTGGTGTTCCAGGAGCTCAGCTGACAGCAGCTTCAGGCAGTTTATTCTGTCTCCGTAAATAATCCAATTCCCTTGCCACTAAGTACCACCACCAAAATAGGCAGAGGAACCGTCTGCTACTCGCCCATGACAGGCTGTGAAAGCCCTTAATAATTGTGCCGTCTAGTGATACCTGCTTCGAAAATGTTAGGGGTTTGGAGAGATCATCACGTTCAACCCCCTTGCCAAAGCAGAACCACCTAGCACAGGCTGCACAGGGACTCATTCAGAGGGGTTTTGAAAGTCTCCAGAGAAGGAGACGCTCTGGGGAGACTCTTCCAGTGCTCTGTGGCCCTTAAAGTAAAAAAGTTCTTCCTCATGTTGAGGTGGAACTTCCTGTGTTGTGGCTTACATACAGTACCCCTAGTCCTATGAGAGGGCACAAGTGAGAAGAGACTGTCCTTTCCTTCTTGACACCCAAACCTTATATATTTATAAACATTGATTAGATCTCCTCTCAGTCTTCTCCTCTCCAGACCAAAAAGCCTCATGTCTCTCAGCTTTTCTTCATAATGCGTATGATTCCATGCCTTAATCTTCCTTGTAGCACTCCATTGAGGTCTTTCAAGCAGATCCCTGTCCTTCTTGAACTGGGGAGCCCATAACTGGATGCCCAGAACCTCCTGTGTGTACTCATTGTTCCCTGGGAAGTCTGCAAAGCAAGAACTGTGGCTCATCAAAAAATATGGTAATTTTTCCATAAAAGGTCTTTTTTATTCTTCACTGGGACAAAGACAGGATATTTCCAAATTCATCATCAGGGAAAGCAAGACAGAAAAGAAAACAAAAACATGAAGAGGTAACCCACAATGACATTGTGAATAAAATATTCACCTGATCCACAGGACATCATGTGTCGATTCCCACTTCTGACCGACTCAGGGCTGGCACTTCACTTCCCCATTGGGTGCCCTAATGTTCAGGTTACAGATTTAGCTTCTTTATTGGGAGCAATAAATAATGAAGAACAGCTTCAAAAGCAGGGACTGAGAAGGATTAAATATTCCTCATCGATCCAAAACAGTGGGGGATTTGCATAAAATTCTTCAACACCTTCAGGACATTTCCTTAGCATTATCCTGTTAGCAAATTTGTTTTGTCTTCCTCTCCTCGTCTTCTGCCCTGCAGCTGCACAGATTGTGCAGTGAGGCTTTGTTTAAAATGACACATTCACATGGTAAGTTTAAGGCTTGATAAGCTGCCATGTTCCAATATTAACTTTTCTCACTGAAGAAAGCCCTTATCAGCACCCCCTTTGACCTTCCTTGCTATAACTTTTTCCTCTTGCATACATCTGATTTTTTTTTCCTTCTTGCTAGGAAGCAAAGAAGTTTATATTCATACATAAAAAGATGGCATTTAAAGAGAATGGTTTAAATGAAACCAAGTGAGATAACTTGTTTTCAATTCTGAGAAAAAAACCCAAACCATATGACAATTTAGCTGATGGTTATTATTATGTCTGAATTATCCTTCAGACCACTATCTTGATCAGGATAGGTGCAAATACAATTAAGCCCATGAAGTCCTGGGCAGAACTGTAATTGTTACATATCTTCTATCTGCTAATTATATCTGGGAAAAAAAAAATCCAATGCATTATGTAATCACTATATAATTATATAATATACCCCATACTAAACTCATGAAACTTAGCAAGGCAAAGTGTGAGGTTCTACAGCTATGTTGGTCAATCCCAAGCACAGAGACAGGCTGGGTGAGAAGTGGCTTGAGGGCAGTCTCAAGGAGAAGGACTTGAAGGGTGCCAGCTGATGAAAAACTCAACATGAGCCAGAAATGTGCACTTGCAGCCCAGAAAACCAAGAGTGTCTTAGGGTGCATCAAAAGAAGTGTGACTGTACTGCATCTATCAGCTCCCTCAGCTCTGGTTCTACTCTAGTTTTCTTCCACAAGTTTCCTTACAACATCCAGGATTTGGAAATGACTGCCAAGTTTACTTTTGCAGATTTTTCAAATTTACCTGCATGGCTGTACTGCAATTTCAGGAAAAAAATAAAAGAGCCAGACAATGAAAGACACAACACTATGGAGTGTAAATAATTTCTATTCTTCACTGTAAATAACCATTTTTTGGAAAAAAAAAATCTCTCCTGGAGAATGAGATATTTATCAGAAGAGACAGATGTGCATACATGTCTCATGGGCAACCCCCCAAGAGACTCTTTTAAATTATTATTTCAGAATAAATAAACAAATAAGGATGAACAAAAAGAGAAATGCCAATTTCCAGAAAGGAATTCCTGAGACAGAAGGAAACCCATTAGAATACGAAAGGTCTATGGCCACAGTAACAGACATTCTGTAACAAGCTGTATTGAGTTTGCGTGGCAAGCTTTTGGTAATAGAGTGGCTTTAGAAATGGCTTCTTTGAGAAGCTTTGCCTACATCTGATACAGCCAATACCATCCAGCTCCAAGAAGCTGCTAGCCAAGGCCAAGCCCATCAACAACAGTGGTAGCACCTCTGTGATAACATGTGTAGGAAGGGGGAAAAGTTACTGTGCAAGAGCAATTGCAGCTAAACAGAGGCATGAGAGTGTGTGAGAAAACTCAGACATCAAGGGCAGTGAAAAAGGAAGTGCTCCAGACACCAGAGCAGATATTGCCCTGCAGCCCATGGTGAAGACCATGGTGAGGTAGGCTGTCCACCTGCAGCCTATAGAGATTAGTGGTGGAACAGATATCCACCTGCAGCTCAGGAAGGACTTCACACCAGAGCAAAGGAGGCTGTCACCCTATGGGAAGTCAACAGTGGAACAGGTTCTGGGTAGGACCTCTGGACCCAAGGAGAGAGGAGCTTACTCTGGAGCAGCACTGTTGCTGGCAGCAGTTCAAAGACTGCAGGACACTTGCACTGGAGCAGCTTGTTCCTGAAGAACTACATTATGTGGAAGACTCCAGTTTGTGACAAACTTCAGCTCACGGAAAGGATTCAGGCTAGAGAAGTACTTGGAGGACTATCTCCTGCAGGTTCCCATGCTGGAGTAGGGAAGGGATGTGAGGAGTCCTCCCCTTGAAGAGGAAGAAGTACCAGAAACAACATCTGATGATCTGACTGCAACTCACATTCTCTATCCCACTGTGTTGTTGCATGGAGGAGGTAGAGAAATTGCGAGTAAAGTTAGTCATGAGTAGAAGGAATGGGTGGAGTGAAGGTGTTTTGAGATTTGGTGTCTACTTCTAATTACTCTGATTTGACTGGTAATGAAATAAATGTATTTTCCCCAAGTCTGTTTTCCCCATTGCAGTAACTAGTGAGCTATCTCCCTGTCTTTATCTCAACCCATGAACCTTTCATTGTATTTTCTCTTCCCTGTCCAAATGAGCATCTGTCAACACATCACACGATGAAATATGGCTCAGTGTATTGAAACAATAGTAAAGTAATAATATAAATGCATTATTCCATTTAGACAAAGTCTCTTCGGGTCAGAGAAAAGGCTATATAGCTCTCAATCACTTTGTTTGATCATTTCTCTGACTGCAATTTTCATGTTTTGAGTGTTCCCTGTAGGTGGTTTTACACCATGCAAAGACAATTTCTCACTGGTAATATTGCATTAACATGAGTTTCCAAAGTTGATGGTGGGTGAAGATATTGGTAATCAATTGTAATATTGATATGTTTCTAATCCAAGATTAAAAACTGTGTGTAGTATTGAATAGCCATAGAATCACAGAATCACGGAATGTTAGGGGCTGGAAGGGATCTTGAAAGATCATCTAGTCCTACCTCCCTGCCAGAGCACAATCACCTTTTTTTTTTTTTTTTATATACAGTCCAGTAAAAATCCCAATTCTACCTCACCTCCCTCCTTTCCTCTCTAACTCCTCTTTCCCCCTATCTTCCTCTTTTCACCTTCATTCTTTTCCTCTCATCTCCCTCCTTTCAACACCACCTCCCATTTTCCACCTCACACTGCATTTCCTCCTTTTTTCCCTCAAAACCCAGAGCACCTGGGTTCTGTTGGAGTCTCCTTCCACACCAGGTGTGATCACTTTGCCTTTCCTGCCTGCTCCCATTTTTAATGGGCCCCAGGAAAGAGAGAAGCCCCAAGCTGTGCCCAGCTGGGCAGAGGGATTCTTCTCCCATCATCACTGGCAAGTCCACATGGTGTGCACTGGGTGAATGGTGGAGGAGATCAAAGGCTGGGGGGCCTGGTGACACCTCCCCCCTCCTCCAGTTAGGCAGGATAGATAGCTGGTATCACTCTGTTATCACTCACGGGTGCTGGCTGATCTGTTCTATGTTCAGCTGCTTCTCTCTGCTCACTCATGATGAGCTGAAGTACTTGGCCGAACTGGAAACTCATAGGTAAATATTATTATGTTGTAATAGAACTGTTCTGATTGGAAAAGCTCTCCAAGACCATCAAGACCAACCTTCAACCCAACATCACAATGGCCATTAAACCATGTCCCAAACTGCCATGGCCACACATTGCTTGAAAACATGGTGACTCCAGCATGTCCCTGGGCAGCCTGTTCCAATGGCTGACTGCTCTTGCAGCAAAGAAATTGTTCCTTTTATACAACCTAAACCTCTCATGGCACCATTTCAGGCCATAAAATTGAAGAACTGTTGAGATAGGAAATAGATGCTCAAGATCATCAAGTCGGACTGTCGACATAACACTGCCAAGTCAAATGCTGGTCACCTGGCCCCTTGGCTCCCCCCATCAAGTGGAGGCTTATCTATAAACTGCCAACATGATGCACAAACTGTAGCATTGACCTCCATCTGCATAGGAATAAGCATAAGCAAGAGACTTTCTACATGCCAATCCTTGGTAGTAAATACAAACATCAAGCTTCTGGAAGCAGACACATGATAATAACTTCAAAAAGTGCTTTTACTTAGAGACTGAGGTGAAAAGTGAAGTAACTGAACAGAAATAGTTCTGTTCTAACTCAAATCAGGACAACATCTTTTAGGTATGTCTAGGGATAGTAGACAAACACTTCCCTGGGCAGCCTGCTCCAGTGTTTGACAATCATTTCAGTGAAGATATTTATCCAATATAATCTTCTCACTGCACAACCTGAAGCTGTTTCCTCTTGTCCTGTTAACTTGGGAGAAGACAACAGCACTCCTGCTGCTACAACCTGCTTTTAGTTAGTTTTAGAGAGATGAGGCCTTCCCTCGACCTCATTTTCTACAGACTAAGCCTCAGTTCCCTCAGCTCCTTCTCATAAGTCTAGAGCCTTCATCACCTTTGTTGCCTTTCTCTTAGCACCTCAGTGTCCTTGTAGTGAGGGGCCCAAAACTGAATACAGCATTTGAGGTGTTGCCTCAACAGTTCTGAGTATAGGGGGACAATCACTTCCCTTGTCTTGCTGGCCACACTATTTCTGACACATCACAGACTCACAGAGACTTGACCTCTGCATAATTTCAGAGAAGAAAATGCACAGTCTGACAAGGTAGATAAAATTAGGGTGAAAATAGGGTAAGATGTTACTTCATGCTAGGTCCTTTGATACAAATTTCTGCAGACTCTTAAATGGATCTTGGAGAAGGGAGTAAGACATTTCAATATATTTTTGTTAATGTGCACATCAATTTACTTTTGTGATATTATCCTAAACTCAAGGAATTAAATCAGAAGAGACTGCTGGAAGAAACAAGCAGCAGATAAATCAATAAGGACAATGCTGTTCAGTTCCAGCTATATGGACAAGATTTATGCTTCAGTGGGTTTTTCGGCAGCAGCTGAAATAAGCCTTCCAAAGACAGACACACACAAATTGCAGCTAGTCCCTATCTCTCCCAAGCTAGAGACTGGAAATTGAAAGGGCAGAAGAACATTATAAATCACTATGTAGATAAGACCCATGTCGATGATGGGGTTCTTTTGGGAATTAACCCTTTTCTCTACCCTCTCTATGGTTTTTGATAGCTAGTGTCTTGAATAAGTTAATTTTCTTACTCAGTTGTTGTTGCAGTCTTAACAATCTCTGCAATTTCATTCTCTATACCTGTTAATAGATCATAATGACATACGGAGCCTGGGTGATAGAGGTAATTTTTCTCTGATTATTTATTTTGGAGAACGTTCAATGTGTCAACAAACCTAAGTGAGGAACTCCAGTGTGTAAAAGAGAAAGTACTGACCAGATGTACATTCATAGGTTGGGATTAATTATGTTGCAGTTAAAAATCAAATTGAAATTTTGCCATGGCAGTTTGTGAGCTCTTCTCTATGAGATGCTTTTCACCAGTATGTTACTAAAGCCCTTAGGCATGACTGTCATATTATTGGTGCTATGTGTGGTTTAGATTGTACATGAGATTATGGAACAGAGACAGGCATAAGATGGCAAAGTATGTCAGAATTCAGAGTTAGCAATTTATGAAATGTGTCCAGAGAAGGGTGATGAAGCTGGTGAGGAGCCTGGAGTACAGCCCTATGAGGAGAGGCTGAGGAAGCTGGGGTTGTTTAGCCTGGAGAAGAAGAGGCTCAGGGGTGACCTCATTGTTGTCTGCAATTACCTGAAGGGAGGTCATGGCCAGGTGGTGTTGGTCTCTTCTCCCAGGCATCCAGCAACAGAACAAGGAGGGGACAGACTCAAGTTGTTCCAGGGGAGGTATAAGCTGGATATTAGGAAGAAGTTCTTCCCATAGAGAGTGATTTGCCATTGGAATGGGTTGCCCAGGGAGGTGGTGGAGTCACCATCCCTGGAGGTGTTCAGGAAAAGACTGGATGTGGCACCTAGTGCCATGGTCTAATTGATCGCATAGGGCTGGCAGATAGGTTGGACACCATTATCTTGGAGGTCTCTTCCAACCTGGCTGATTCCCTGATTCTATGTGTTCTTAGACAAACTCAATTGTTATTTTATGTCTGCTTCAATACGAAGAAATGAAGTTGAGGGAAAAGTCAACAGCCAGCCAGAAATAGCTTCAACTACGCAATGGAAACACTTGGTTTAGACTTTGTTATGGATGTGAATGAAGTTAAAGCAAGTTTTAAAGTTTTGTATTGAATTTCAGTTACAGACAAATCAAATATTGGTACTTGCATTTTTTAGTTCACTGTATTGCATAAAATGAAGATGTTTTTCTCCTGCTTCAGCATCTGAGTTTAGAATGAGACAGATTTTACTCTTACCTCTTCCAAAAGGGGCTGAAAGAAAAATGCTCCACACACAGGATTGGATAGGGTTGGAAAATTTAAATGGAAAGGCTCTTCATAACTATGTAACTACATACAACAGCACATAAGCATATAAAATACACAAAATCCATAGTCCGGGCTTAAAACAGAAGCACATTAAGCCAAAGCTTTCACAAACCTTCCTGTACACCAGGCCAGCAAACCCAGCCCTTCATGCATCACACCCCACTCCTCCCACCCCAGGCCCCTCTGCCCTCATACTTCTCTCCCCCATACCAAATCAGTGTCACAGTTAAACTTCAGCATGGCAGGTCCAGGATCCAAGCAGGTTGCTCCAGTCCTAATTGCCAGAATCAAGGCTGATACCAGGCCTCCCCTACAAGAGATAACAGCCTCTGTCTCCTCCCAGGAGGAGAGAGATTGAGGGAGAAGTGAAGAAAACTGACTCTGCAACCAGTGTGAAATACACTTTCCAGCCCACCTCTGGGACATTCTGGACCTTTTGGAGGTCTGTAACTCCATGGTTCTTAAAGGCACCTAGCCTCAAATTGCTACACTCAGGAGAGCAAAGCTATTGCTTCTGAAGATGGTATGGTTGACAATGTGTGGGTTTTTTTAAGCTTTGGTTGTTTGTTTTGTTTTGTTTTTCATTTGACAAAGTTAATTCACTATAAAGTTAAAGGCTGGAAATGAGTTGTCATAGTACAAAATACTCTATTGTAATGAGAAAGGACTCAAATACATCTTGTCATTGCAAAATTTGCAGTACTTTTGAGGCATCAGGACAAATTGAGGAAAATTACGTAAAGTGCATTATCATGTGTTTGTGATTGCTGTATATGTAGATATTTTCTGTACAGAGACGGTATGGAAGTGCTAAAGCAGCCATCAAAGACCCACTTTGGATTTGAGTCAGTATAACTTTGCTTTTAAGCTGTAGCAATTGTTCCATCTAATAGCCTGATGATAGATACCATCTTGACTTTCTAGAAACTGCTTCTGGTGGAAACAGCAAATTAAAGATGTTGTTTAGTGGGGAAAACATCTCTAAGTGTATCATGCAAAAACTGATCTGTAGTTGAACAAGTAGTTGATGTAATAAAAGAACTCAATGTCTAGTTTTGTTTAATTTTGAATCTCCTGAGATATTCAGGTGAGATACTGGAACAGGTTGCCCAAGGGACTTGAAGATGCTCTCTCCTTGGAGGTGTTCAAAGTCAGGTTGGATGAGGCCTTGAGCAATCTGCTCTAGTGGGAGTTGTCCCTGCCTATGGCAGGGGGTTGGAACTAGATGATCTTTGAGGTCCCTTCCAACCTAAACCATTCTATGATTAAAGAAAAAAAAAAAATACAATTTAACCATTTCTTCTTAAAGCAGTTCAATTTTCATTAACAGTTATGATTATCTCATAACCAGAAGTGAATGAAAGGCATCTCAAAAGTAAAAGTTGCCATGACTTTAAGACTCACTTCAATGATCTAGCCCTTACCAAAAAAATCTAACATAGTTGTCCACAAGTTAAATATTCCTAACCACTATGCCAGACACAACTTAAGTCCTTTAGCGCTCAGTGTCTTCTCCAGACAGAAAGTCCTCTCACATCAACACACAGGAAGGCAGGTAGAAATAGGGTGCTATCAGATAGGTCCCATCACTAGTGAAGAAATTCAGGGATGCAAAAGCATGGAAATCATGCTCAAATGCCTCAGGAGCTGAAAATTGGATATTCTTGCTTTTGAGGGCTCTCCCTACATAGAAGAGTTTCCAGTCCTGGCTGCTACTCACCACCTCACTTGGCATGGGTCTGAGAATTGCCCTTTAGGTATGCTCCAGAGAGCTTCACTGGAACTGGATTCCTCCAGTGTATTTCAATGGGCATGTGACCAAATGAGATGCATCTGTCAGCTTGCGTTGGGGTTGGCAGGGCTTTTGCTTTTTCAGGCACCTAGAACTTGAAAGAGGACAGTCAGTCATGCCTCCTTTGAGCTTCCCTCTTCTGTCTCTAATAATCTAACAGACCACAACCTCCACTAATCTCTTGCCTTAGAAATCCACATAGCACTTCCTGATAGGTGGAGAAAGTGGTTATTTTACAATGTGAGTATCTGCCACTGGGATAAATCTATAATTAGGATATCTACTTGTGGACATTTTCCAAATACATCTAAACAGTTATGTCAATTACTGGCATAATTGTAAGTGAATCAGAATAAGCATCAGCAAATGAATCAAACTGGAAGTCGTACAGTTTGCCTTGCTAATTATATTGCTCATGAAATAGCTGACATGAGATGTCTGCTACCTGCTGACTGGGGAATGCAGGGGGCTCTTTATGCTAATACTGAATGCTCATAATAAATAAGATATTTAAAAATAAAAATACAAATAGCTTCAGTGAGTGATGAGGAGTGTTTTTTTAAGCCTCTAGAACAGTCCCATTCTACCAGATTTGTAAAACCATATGGTGGGAGAACACCTTCACAGTGTGTTTGTAGAAAATGCAGATACTTTTCTTCCTCTATAAGAAGAAAAGTATCTGAACTCTTATGGTTAAATGATATATTTTTCCTTAATCATAGAAGGAACTCTCTGAATTCAGTGCCAAACAGCTTTTTATTTTAGGCTTTCAGCTACCGAAACAAACAAGTTTTGGTGGGACAGTCTGAAGAAATACAAATTCAGGTATTTCCTGGCAATAAAATATGCCCAATTAAAATAATGAGATTCCTGACATCTGTCTCATTTTGCAGCCCTCCCCTTCTTAGATTATTTGACCCTTTTTATTGATTCTGAAAATATACAAGTAACTATTTTATGCAGTTATTTGCTGTGAAGTTTTGTTGCTGTCATTTACAAAGGAACTCACAAGAAACATGCAATATTGTCATCTAATAATATCAGATTGATGCCCTACTCATCAGAATAACCTTCATTTTACAGATGACCCTTTTCAATGGTGCTAATACCTGACTAATACAATGAGCTACGCCTGCTCCCCCATCACCAGCTGGTGAAGTCCCACACAAGATGACAGCAAAGGTCAGTGAGGGGGAAGCAGCAGAGAGGAAGCAGAGACTAAATCTCCTGCTGCCTCTTCTTTGGCATCGCTTGTTTATCTGTGCAGCTCAGCAGCAGCAAAGTGCCTCACAGATGCCTTTTCAATCAGCTATGCAAGTGTTGATGTATCCTCTTCACTCTCAGGAGTCAGTGAAATCAACACATCTGTAACTCCTAGTAGCAAACTTGCAGATCAAATAAGAAGCTTGTTAGCATCAATAAGGAGTGTCAGGCTCATCACTATCTTTTACCTTCTGTACTTTGCATATTCTGTGAAGATCTGGGATTGTGGCACGCACAGAGTAAGAGCAGAAGTGCAAGCAGCCACATCTCTATGGATTGCAGCAAAATTTTGCTGCTCAGATCAGGGAAAATCCAAGCCTGCAAAAGTATGGGATAGAAGACATTTCATGGCTCAGTTTAATCACTGAAATTATTAAGAAATAAATCCAGGCAATGCATTTTTCCATTTTATATCTTTGAAAATACAGAGCAGATAGAAAAAGAAAGAGGTTTGGAAAGGCAAATAAGGAAAAAGAGATTTGGATGAACTTGTGTTGCCTTTTAATGATGCATGAAAAAAGTAAACAGAGGAGTCAGCAGTACTGCCACCTTGGACTTCCAGTGGGCAGACTTCAGCCTGCTTGAGAGAGGTCAACAGAGTCCCTTGGGAGACAGTCCTCAAGAGCCAAGGAGTCCAGGAAGGCTGAACACTGTTCAAGAGGGAATTCTTAAAGGCACAGGAACAGGCCATCCCCATTTGTCAAAAGATGAGTCAAGGGGGAAAAAGGCTAACCTGGGTGAATAGAGAGGTTTGAGTGCAGCTCATGGGGAAAAAGGAGAGTTCATGGTTGTTGGAAGAAGGCACAGGCCACTTAGGAGGGCTACAAAGTTGTTGTGAGGCTATGCAGGGAGAAAATTAAGAGTCAAAGCTCAACTGGAGATTAAGTGTATTTCAACTGTTAAGGAGAGCATGACAACCTACAGATATATTAGCAGGAAAAGGAGGACTGTGGAGAATTTCTGTCCTTTGTTGGATGCAGGGGGGAAACAGTTGTCAAGAACAAGGAAAAGACTGAGGTACTCAGTACTTTCTCTACCTCAGTCTTTAGTAGTAAGACCAGTTGTTCACTGGATGCTCAGCCCTGTACGATGGAAGATAGGGATGTGGAACAGAATGATGCCCCCATAATCCAAGAGGAGATGGTTAGTGACCTGTTGCACCACTTAAGACATGCACAAGTGTACAGGGCCAGATGGCATACACCTGAGCATACTGAGATAACTGATGGAAGTGCTCACTCAGGCACTTTCTATCATTTGCCAGCAGCTCTGGCTAACCATGAGGGTAGCAACTGACATGAGATTGACAGACATAAGGCCATCTACAAGAAGGGCCAGAAGGAGGACATGGGGAACTACAGACCTGCGAGTCTGCAGCTCTAGGGAAATCACAGAGCAGATCATCTTGATTGTTATTGTGAACCATGTGCAAGGCAACCATGTGATCAGGCCCAGTCAGCATGGACTCAAGAACAGGTTCTGCTTGACAAACCTGATCTTCTACAACAATGTGACCAGCTTAATGAATGAGAGGAAAGCTGTAGTGGCTGTTAACTTGGACTATAGTAAAGTATTTGACACTGTCTCCCATAGTATCCTCCCAGAGAAACTGGCTGCTCATAGGTTGGATGTGTGGATGCTTCACAGAGAAAAATTTGGCTGACTTGCTGGGCCCAAAAGGTGTTGATAAACAGAGTTAAACCCAGTTGGTGGCTGATCAGAAGGGGTGTTACTGAGGGTTCAGCACTGGAACAAGTTCTCTTTAGTATAGAATCACAGAATCATAGATTGCAGTGGGTGGGAAGGGACTTTTAATGCCATCTAGTCCAAACTCCTTGTAGTAACCAAGGTTTAGCCAGCTGAATCTACTAACAAGTACTCAATACCATGCTGACGTCATGCCAGCCTTAATTTTAAAGCGCTGGCTGGAGGAAAGTATCATGGGGCTTGTAGTTGAAATTGCAACCTAAGAAGCTTCCTGTTGCTGCTTTCAGTTTCTGGGTTTGAGTGTTGGTCTTTTCTGCTGGGCTGGCTGTGGGCTTGGCAGGTGTGTGGGGTGTCATTTTATCACTGGCTTTTGAAGCTTCTGATTTTGCTGTGCTTTTCTGTGAAATAGCTATAATAATTGTGCATAGTATTGTCGTTATTAAACTCCTTAGCTCAACCATTGGGCTTTTTGTGTTACTTTCCCTCCCAGTTGTGTTTGTGAGAGTGGACTGTCTTAAACCAATACACAGCAACATCCCAAAATACATTGCTCAGAGCCCCATCGAGCCTGACCTTGAATATCTCCAGGAACCTGACCTCCACCACCTCCCTGGACAACCCATTCCAGCAACCTCAGAGCAAAAGACTTCTTCCTAAGGTTCAATCTACATCTATCTTCCTCTAGTTTAAAACCATTGCTCCTCATCCTATTGCTACAAATCCTTCTAAACAGTCTCCCTAGCATGCTTTTGCTGTAAGATCATAGAATCATAGAATGGTCTAGGTTGGAAGAGACCTCAAAGATCATCCACTTCCAACTCCCCTGTGCCACAGGCAGGGACACCTCCCACTAAATCAGGTTGCTCAAGACCTCATCCAGCCTGGCCTTGAACACATCCAGGGAGGGAGCAGACACAACCTCCCTGGGCAACCTGTTCCAGTGCCTCACCACCCTCACTGTGAAGAATTTCTTCCTAACATCCCCAATTTCTTCCTAACATCCTGAGATCTTCCTAACATCCAAGATCTCACTGGAGCCTTCTCTTCTCCAGACTGAACAATCCCAGCTCTCCCAGCCTGTTTTCATAGCAGAAGTGCTCCAGCCTTCTGGTAATTTTTGTGGCCCTCTTCTGGATCTGTTCCTTTGGATCCATATTTGTCTTGTGTTGAGGGCCCTGGAGCTGGACACAGTATTCCCTGTGAGGTCTCATGGTCTGTCTCTCAGATGGCTCACAAACACCGTACTATAGGAAGGTGATTATTATTAGTTGGCTGTTTAAGATCATGCATGCATAATAGAACTTTTCATCCAGAGCTGTACTCACACACTGGCATCTCTTTAATAGTGTGGTATTTTTCAATCAGGTAATTTAGAGCAAAACCCCAGCACCTGAGAATCCTTGTTTTGGATCTCTCAGATATACTCATCCACAAGAATCACCCAATAAACCAAGTAAGTTTCCATCATTTTTACATTTTTTATACACCTGTTTTTTTTTCCACTTCAAACTGAAAACTCTCTTTAGCCCACAAATTTCAGAAGTACCCACACCCTACTTCAGAGAGCAAAATATCCTTAATCAAAGGTTCTTTCTTGTTTTCTTGTGCTGCTAAGGCAGACAAGCTCTGCTCAAATAAACCTGAATACAAAGCCTTTCGAGGAAAAAATCCACAAACCATGTCCTTTTTGACACAGCTGTTATGCTTGTTTCTTTAAACAGTTGCACTCAGCTTGATATAAACATATTATGTGTGCTTCTGTGGAGCTTCTCCTCATTCTGTGACATCTGCATGCTGGAAAGCTGTGTTTTGAAAATAAGTTGTGAAGTGAGGGAAGAAAGGATCTGCTTAGAAATTAGAAGTTAGCAGAATGTAGTGGCAAAAAAAACCAAACAAACAAGAAAACCACAAAAGCAAATGGGAAAGGAGAACTCCAACTCAGAGAATCACAGAAGCAATCTGGTTGGAAAAGGCTCCCAGGATCCTCAAGTCCAACCCTTATCCCTACTCTACCAATTTTACCCTTAAACCACATGCTCAAGCACCACATCCAAATTACTTTTAAAGATATCCAGGACTGGTGACTCGGCCACCTCCCTGGGCAGCCCATTCCAGTACCTCACCACTCTTACTGTGTAAAATGTTTCCTAGTGTCCAGTCTAAACCTACCCAGTCACAGCTTGAGGCCATTCCCTCTTGTTCTATCACTATTTACATGTGAGAAGAGACAGCAGTAGCCTCTCCACAACGTCATTTCAGGTATCTGTAGAGAGCAATGAGGTCTTCCCTCACCCTCCTCTTCTGGAAACTGTGAGTATTTTACACAGTACCTTGGATTACAGAATCAGTAGCAAAAATTGTGTCCTGGTTGCAGCAGATCTTGGATTTCACTGCTGCTACGCTTTTGATCAGAGTGCACATGCTGCTCAGGAATAAAATCATGACTGGCTGAGTATTCTGCTGCACTCTGTCGTACCAACTATGACCATCCACTGCTTAAACGTTTTGACTTGTCATTCTGAATAAAATTCAAGAAATTCAATGTTACAGACAAACTCTTGCTGCTACAGATCACTTGAAAGACAACGAAGATGTGTGGTCAAGATTTATATTTATAGAGTACCATTTGCTTTTCTGATAATGTGTCAGAGTGGCTATCCATTAGGAGATGATGTCTGTTTTGTGTTAGATACCTCATTACTGGGACAACGACATTCAAAAATCACCAGAAACAAGCTTGCAATTTTTGGCTATGGCTATCAAAAGTCAATGGAATTTCACCTCCCTTCTGCAGGAAAAGATCAGAAAACAAAATAATTAGGGGGAAAAATAAATTATATATATAAAGAAAAAAATCTATTGAGTAAAGTGTGGGAAAGACAATGAAAGACATTACAGAGAATAAGCTGAAGATAGTAGAAAGGCTGGTTAAAAAAAAAAAAAAGCTGTTATTAAAGGGGAGAAATTTGAATAGTGAAGGCAAATGGAGGTGGAGACCTAAAATAAACAACTATAAAGAGAAAGCATAGGAAATAGAGCTAAACAAAAAGAGGAATACAAATTGAGAATCTCACTGAATGGAAAAGGGACTGTGAATGTCTCAGTGAAGGAAAGGGATGAGAACTGAGGAGAAAGAAATTAAACATACTGTGATTTCTGGAAAGAAAATATAAGAGGAAATTAGAAGTGGCATACAGAATGGGGAAGAAATGGGAAATCAAGTGTGAATGCTGGCTTGGAAGAATTCTGCCAGGATGAATGATAGGGGAGGTGGGATACTACTGAAGAGAGGTTTCTGAGGGAATTACAATTTCAAGATAATGTTAAAGAAGTAGGTGTATTGGATAAATACATCACATCTTCAGCTGCTCCTTACACTTCTCATTCTTTCTTCCTTCCACTTAGCATAATTTTCAGTTAAAGAACCTTTCAACAGAATCTCTCGTATATTTCCCAATAGTCTTCTCTGTTCCCACTGGTTCTCTCCTTCAGCTTTGATCAGCTGAGGGGACAGTTTGTCCAGCTCTTACAAATTGTCATTTGTTGAGAGCCAACACATTTGCACTGCCTCATGCATGTATTAGTATCTTTGCTGGTCATGTGCTCTACCATGAATACCACCTGGCATTGTGGAGGAATAAGATAATACATGACCATCTTCCTTACTAGCTTGTTCAGACAAGGAACTTCAGGTTTTCCAGTTCCTCTTTTCTCTCCAAAGGCATAGGAGTTTTAGCTTGGGACAGGGAGAAAAAGAGACCAAAAAACTCTTTCCACGTGAGTTTTGTAGGGGCAATAAGATGCAGAGTAGTCTCCTTCCCTAGGCAATCTTTTAGCAGGATATAATGTGGAAAGGGGGAAAAACACATGAGAATCCCAGTTTCCCAGAACTGAGCTCCACAAGCACCCAAGACCACAGGAGGAGGAGGAAAGGCAAAACCGTTAGAAGACACCACTTGTATGCAGCACGACAAGGTAATGTGTGCAAAAAGCTGAAAATGATAGTAGTTGTTTGGGATAATAAAAACAGCAGTTGGTAGGAAGCAAATAAAGAAGAGCTTGGACAAAGGGAAAAAGGAAAAACAAAGGATTCTTCCCCCTCCCCCCTACTATTGCAGTACTTGCTGTATGGAAGCCTCCTGTTCCTATCCACAGCCAGTGCCTCGAGCTTCTTCTCTTCCATGCTCCCTTCCCACTATCTTCGCACCAGATCTCTTTGCACCCTGCCACTCACAGCAAAAGGTGAAAACACACAGCCAGAGTGCTCAGCACAGCGACTTTCAAAAGTGTTCTCTGTAATGCTCTCAATTCCTGAGAGACAAGACAGCAAAGCAACCACCAGATTATAAGCATCATTCACTTGAGTCTGCACACAGTTGAAGTGCACAACGCTGACAGTGGAAGAGCAATTTATCTCTATTGTCACTGTGAGAAAAATCCCTACAGCTTTTCCTCCTTGTGGCTACATTCTTACCACATGATCCTAGAGCCTTCGAAATATATAAAGTGTGAACTGCAATCTCTTGATTTGCCTCTTTGCCATTTCAATTTACTGACATCTTCTACTTAAGGGTGGTTGCACCCTTTTACTTAATATCTACGTAACTATGGTTAATATTTTGAGATCAATATATTAAACATATGCTTGATGGCAAAGGAGCAAATATTACAGTTTTTACTGTACACACACAAAGATAGAGCCTGTGTAGTGGGTTTGCAGTTACCTGCCCCCCCACCTTTTTAAAACCCCAGCTAAAACTCAGAAAAACACTGGAAGTTAATAAATGAAGCTTTATATTTACAGCAATGCAAATATACAAGGAAATATTTACAAGATATAACAGATATTTACAGAAATATACAGTAAAAAAGGTAATACACACACCACACCCCTCCCAGAGACCAAAATCTCCAAGAGAGGGTAACCAAACTTCCCCCTACCACCTTTCCCCCCTTCCCCAGTCTTATCTCACCACCTAATCTCAGAGAGATTAGTGGTAGGACAAAAAGTTAGTCTCTTTAGTGATTTTACTCTGAATTTAGCCAGCAAGCCCGAGAGACAAAGGAAAAACCAGCCACACTGCCCAATGGACAGAAGCCCTCTGCTAATCTCATTTGTTTTGGGAACATGTCTTAAAGCATTTTTTTTTTCCTTTCTCAGTGAAACTTGGTGAAGTGACACAATGTGTTTAACTCTCTCTCAGCCAATAGTCTAATTTCTCACTCAAATTCTCCAATTAGCTCAAACCAACACAGCCTGTTACTCAATGCATTTTTATATATAGTAATTAGAGTCAGGGCAGTAGAAAAAATACCATGCTGTGGTTGTTTGGCAGCTCCCTGCCCCCACACACAGTTTGAAATAACCCAGGGTAGGTCTCAGTTGGCTGGAAGTTAATAAATGAAGCTATATATTTACAGCTTTGCATAATATACAAGCAGATATTTACAATATATAGCAGATATTTACAGATATATACAGTGAAAAGGTAATACAGAAACACCACAACCCTCCCAGAGATCAAAGTCCCCAACAGGGGGTTTTAACGACCCCTACCACCTTCCCCCTTCCCCAATCTTATCTCACCATCTGTCTTATGCATCAGATAGGCAAAGGTAGATTGGCCATAGGGGATTAGCAGCAAGAAAGAGATTAGTGAAATTATTCAGATCCAGCTACAAAAGAACAGGGAGAAAGAGCCATGCAACCACAACAGTCATGGCCCAAAGTGGTCTGACTTATCTGTGTTTGGGTTACAACTCTTAAACTTTTTTTTTTAATTTCTCAGTAAACCTGAGTGAAGTAGCATCATCAGTGTTTTCCTTTCTCAGCCTATAGTCTAATTTCTCATTCAAATCCTCCAATTACTTCAAACCAGTACACATGCACAACTGTAACCTATAGATATTTACTTTCAACTATTTGTTTTCAGTCAGTGAAAGTAAATTACTTAGTGGCTTCAGTTCAACCGGATATTTTATGCAATGTTCCTGAAAGATGTGGAAAATATAAGCCTGAAACAAGCTAACCAGAAAACCAGAGTAGAAACAGAGCTTGCAGACAACTGAGGGTATTTTTAAACTCCTTACCACAGCCCAAATTCCATTAACATGAGACTTGGAAGGACACATCTGTTATTCTTTAAGGAACTAAAGCAGTTGGCTGGCCTCCTAGCTCTTGAACAAAGTGTTCAGGGCTCACATGACAACACTGTGATGCATGTAATGAATCTGGTTAATTTATTATTTTTTTTTAATAAAGGAAAGAAAAGGAAATAATTATTGAGAAGCATCTGTGAAGGATTTTCTATAACTAGTTTGTGGGGTTTTTTTCCCCCCCCCCAAATCTGTTCATATGTTGGTTCATCCATCCTCTGGAGTTACTGGAAGCAACACAAATGTGAAAGTACTGTAGATAAAAAGCTAAATGTCTGGAGATTAGTCTAGCTTCCTGTTTCACTGTGAAGAGTTTACAGAACAGGTGTGAAGAAAGCTCTGTTTGACTTCAGATTGTTCACAACAAACTGATTCAAAATATTGGCCAGCTTTTTCTTTTCTTAACCACCTTTCTGTTGGACTGCAAGTGCATGTTGAAAAGGATAATGAAGACTTCCTCAGATGTCAGCAAAAAAAATCTAATTCTAAAGGTTTCAAAAAATCCAGTTTTGGGAAAATAGGTGAAAAAAGCAGAGTGGAAGATAGACTGGGGCTTTATGATTACTTATAGAGCAAGAACAAATGTTAAGTGAAATGAGATGCAGTTGAAGCTATCCATGAACACTACACAAATAAATTACTGACAGAGAAATGTGCCCGTTTACTCCATATCCATATCTTCGTGTCTTAATGGCTACAAAGCTCAGACAGAGATAGGGACCATAGACATATGTGTGTATATGCTATCTGGAGAGGTGCAGTGGGTTAGTAAAGTATGAAAAACCACAAGGAACATTTACAAGAAACACACAGAGAAAAGATTTTGTGACTAAGAAAAGAGTAAGTGACTAGGCTTGATCTACTGCACTGAAAACACATTAGTAATTAGCCTTTAAAGTCTCCTTATAGACAATGCAATTTGGAAATGTAAAATATAAAGGTGAAATTGTCCT
>VWZI01021004.1:98191-130203 GCA_013396835.1 Psilopogon haemacephalus | reverse complement strand
TTTTTTTTTTTTTTTTTTTTTTTTTTTTTTTTTTTTTTTTTTTTTTTTTTTCAGCCCCGTACTGCCAGCTCCCAGCTTGCAAACATCAGTTTGCAGCCTGCACACCAAGCACTGCCAGTGCAGGGAGGTAAGTGGGAATGGTGCTGCCAAACAGTACGAGATGCGTGAAATTCCTCGTTTGGAAACCACGGCAGCCAAGTGCCTGTATCCATCCCTGCAGCGCTCAGATGTTGGGCAGCTCGGTTTTGTTGACTCGCATTTTCAATCGCAGGCGCCCCCACGTGCAAAGCTGAACCTCCATCGACCTCTGGAGAACAAGTCTCCCAGTCTTCCCTGCTCTTCAGACAAGTGGGAAACTCCTCTCCTCCCATGCACATGTTTATTTAGGTGCTATGGCCTGTCTTTGGAACCCAGGCTTTGGGCTTGCACTTCTAAAATTGTATCTGCTGCCCTCTCTGCATATCCGATCCCATCCCAGATGGATTTGAAGCCCACCAGGCAAGCTCATATGCAGCTTAGCACTCAACTGATTAACTGGCTTGGTGTAAGCTTCTTTCCCATAGCCTTCTTCAGCAATCTGACGTGAAAGGAGAAGGGCACACACGCACATGACTCAGAGGAGCACAGTGATTTTAAGCCATAAACCACCAGGTGCACTTTTGAGACCCACCAAAGCCAGCTCTCCTAGTTGCCATAAAAAACACATTAGGCAAAGGCTGATGCATGTGGAGGGCAATTAGGTTCTGGCACATGGCAAAGTGTATAGAACAGCCTGGTTAACTGTGCCTGCCACACGAGGCAAAATACCCCTGTGAAAACACTCCTGCTGAATTACTTCATTCTCCCTCGAATCCCCTGAAAATAAAAGAAAGGACTTGGGGGAGTAAAGGGGGGAGGAGTGGGTGGGTTTATATGTGACAAGGGGGGAGTTATATGTGACACAAGGTCTTGTAATGACAGGACGAGGGGGAGTGGGTTCAAACTGGCAGAGGGGAGATTTAAATGGGATGTTAGGAGGAAGTTCTTCACAGTGAGGCTGGTGAGACACTGGAACGGGCTGCCTAGGGAGGTTGTGGCTGCTTCCACCCTAGAGGTGTTCGGGGCCAGGCTGGATGAGCAACCTGATCTAGTGGGAGGTGTCCCTGCCTATGGCGGAGGGTTGGAACTGGATGATCTTTGAAGTCTCTTCCAACCTAAACCATTCTATGATTCTATGACAGGAAATCATATTTTCACAAAGTGGTTGCACCAGTTGCAAGAGCCTAATTAAACAGCTACAATCACAGGGATGTAGAAGAAGCTCGTGATGATGTACCCCAGTCTAACTTTTCCTTCTAAACATCTGATCATGTTAAACGTGCCCAGGATATCTTTTGCTGCCGAATCCTTTGCATTCAGCAGTTGTACAGCCTGAGTGCCCACTGAGTTCTCAGAAGTCCATTTCTGCCACAAATGTCAGCTGAGGACCCTCAGCTTGAGGCCAGGAGCAATACAGAGGGGAATCATTCAAAGGAGGAAATTGCAGAGAAGGTGGAAAACTGCTTGGTGGGGACAAAAAAAATATGTTTTACTTTTTCACAACTCCATGCATGCAGCAAATGGCTGGAGATACAAGCCTTAGCATCTTGAAGTAGTTGGCAATCTCCACCTCAGATCAAGCTGGGTTGAATCCTTGTTAAAAAAAAATTTAAAAATCCCTGCACAATACATGCTGATATCTACAGATCTGTCCTGCAAATAAATTTGCAGATATAATTTGCTTCTTGACCTCAAGACTATGTCTCGCTGAGTCGGAGCCTGCAACGCTGCCCACTGCACAGGAATATAGCACAGGGCTCCTTTTCTCTGTTCCATTCTTGGGAAGGAGCTGAATAAACAGAGGGAAAACATCTGCCATCTAAAGCATGGGGAAGGAGGTGAAGTATCTCAGTCATGCAGAGTAGAGGTAGAGCCAAACCTCTTAACTCTGTCTGCTTGAACACAACCAGGTAGAAAAAAAAAAAAACCAAAACAAACCAGGCATCAGTGTAATAGTCTGGGGCTCAACATACACAGAAGGGTGGATCTCAGCTCTATGCTCCACCAGTGTATGGCTGTGGGTGTAATTTCTCCACTGCATCTCCAACAGCTCACAACTTTTCCCCTTAGCCCAGCTCTGACACTTCCACACTCCAGCAGCTCTTTTCTTGTGGTCCAGGACCTAGAAATAAACTCTGCTTTGTGCACTGCAACATGCAGGCTCCCAGGCTGACTTTGTGGCAGTGGCTGCAGTGTGACTGCAAGGGACAATTCTCCATCTCTACAAAATGGGTGATCCACAGTGCACAATAGGTGAAAGGGACACGGGAGAAACCCATCCTCAGCACTTCCAAGGCGACGCAAACTTCTCCTGCCCCTGTCTTCAAACCACCGGAGGCAAGAGAGGGGGAGCCTGTCAACACAGATTAAAACTAATCCAGCCACTCTGGGGGTGCTGAAGTCTCATGCACACATACTCCTCCCCCTCTTTCACGTATTGCAGGTGAGCCTTTGCTTCTTCTTGATGGGAAGAGGAAGCTGCATCCCTTGGATGGAAGAAACAGCGCTGAGGGGGAAAGCATGATGAAGTTTCACTTCTGGCTTTATGTTACTTGGAAATACCCAAATTTTGCAGGACAGTCACCCAGCATCATCCAGCTAACCTGATCCCCAGCAGTGGTCACTAAAAACGCCCTTTTTTTTTTTTTTTTTCTTTTTCTTATTAGCATCTTCCAGGTTTTTGCATAGCCTGAACACCGAGCACTCAAGTTGCGTCGGAATAAGTGAACCTCTCCCTGAAAATACCTGGTAGGGGGTCCTGCAGGGGAGTTAGGCTGGTGGGGCTTCTTCCCTCCCAGCACAGAGATAAGCATGCCATCTAGAGGAAATCCCCTTCACTGCCGGGATTGGCAGCTGAAAATTATCCAATAAAGCATAATTAACCTCTGGCTCCGGAGAAAATCCTCCATCCGTGCCCTGCCGCTCCGGGCTGCTGCACAGCGTGTCGAAGCGGGCTGGCGATGCGCCAAGGCATTGGGCGGCTCAGGAAGGTCCTGAGCATTCGAAGACCCAGCCCCTGCCTGCACATGCTGGCCTCTTCTTCCCCCCCTCCCCGTAGGCAATGTCAGTTGCCCGCCCTCCCCGCTATGGGCTTTTAAATGCAAAGGAGGAGAAGGCAACGGGGGTGTTTTCGCAGCACATCCTCGGTAGCTCAAAGGTAAAGAATAATAGAATCAGTCAGAGTTGGAAGGGACCACAAGGATCAGCTAGTTCCAACCCCCCCTGCCATGCCTAGGGACACTCTACCCTACATCAGGCTGCCCACAGCCTCTGCCAGCCTGGCTGAAAACACCTCCAGGGATGTGGCCCCAACCACCACCCCAGGCAACCCATTCCAGGCTCTCACCACTCTCATGCTCAACAACTTCCTCCTCATATCCAATCTGAATCTCCCCACCTCCAGCTTTGCTTCATTCCCCCTAGTCCTGTCACTATCTGATAGCCTAAAAAGTCCCTCCCCAGCTTTTCTGTAGTCCCCTTCAGATTCTGGAAGGCCACAAGAAGGTCACTTTGGTACCTCCTCTTCTCCAAACTGAACAGCCCCAACTCTTTCAGTCTGTGCTCACAGCAGAAGTGCTGCAGCCCTCTGAGCATCCTTGTGGCCCTTCTCTGGACACACTGCAGCATGTCCACATCCCTCTTGTACTAAGGGCTGCAGAACTGGATGCAGTACTCCAGGTGGGGTCTTCGCAGGGCAGAGTAGAGGGGGAGAATCACCTTCCTCAACCTGCTGGCCACACTTCACCTGATGCAGTCCAGGCTGTGGTTGGCTTTCTGGGCTGCAACTGCACACTGCTGGCTCATGTTGAGCTTCTCATCCACCAGCACCCCCAGATCCCTCTCTGCAGGGCTACTCTCCAGCCAGTCACTGCCCAGCCTGAATTTGTGCTTGGGATTGCCTCCACCAACCCCACCCAGCTGGGGAGCAAAAGTGCTTGGTGGCATTGCCTTAGGAGCTGCTGTGCTTTATGGGCTCTCTAATTTCCCATCCTTATCGAGAAGAGCCCAGCTGCAATAAAACACCCGGGCTGAGATCCTGCAAACACTTATGCCCGAGCTTAACTCTGAGCACGTGAGCGTCAAAGGGGACTATTCATGTGCTTAAAATTTAAGCATGTGCTTAAGCGCCTGTAGGCCTGCAGTCTGTCAGCACTGGGGGCTGGGGGGGAAGGATTTGTGCCTTAAGCCCATATTCTGGGTCATTATCCTTTTCAGGTCTTCCCTGGCATCTCAGAAGATGCTTCAAAGAGGAGTTTTCGAGTTCCTCAATAAACTTTGCCTTGCCGAGCAGCCTGGATTCTTGCCTATTCTATGGGGGCAATTCTCTTCCCCTGCCTCCCCTCCCCCCCTGGCAGCGATAATCCTGTGCTATTTCATGCTTGGCCAGACAATTAAGCCCTCTTGCTGCTTGGCTCTGTCTTTGTTATGTATAATTGTTCCAAATAATTAGCCACTATTGCACGCTATTCTGAAACGACTTTGTATTGCAATTACACTTAGAGGAGGGTGAGCATCAGCTCCGGGAGAGAATCCAAGCAGCAGCAGACAGCCTGGAATGAAAGGGGCTTCGAGCTGGGGGAAGATGGGTACATGCTTAAACCAACACTGCAGAAAAATCTAACAATAAAGAGCCGGCGAGGAGTAAATGGGGCTTGGAGAGGGTCTTGCGCCTGGTGGGCTCCAGGCAGGAGGTCTGAGGGTGGGCTGCAAGGCTCTTAGCCGGGGTGTCACCTGCCTGCCACCTCGTGGGTGCCGACAATGGTGCAAAAGGCAAAGCCACATTCCGCTTCCATCACTTCCCCGGTGGCTGGAAGGGAGAATTTTGGCCAAGGGATTTGTCTTGCTGCCATCATCGTGCAATGTGAGGAGAGCGCAGACTGTGCTGGGATACATTTGGGGGGGGGGGGAGGGCTGGCAGCAAAAAGTTTCCTGATTGTATCTTTGGGATGTCAAAACTTGTGATGCTCTGAGAGCAAAGACTCCAGATGATGGATCTGGGTCAGCAGACTCCTGTTTTCACACCAGCATATGCTTCTGCGTTGCTGTGTGTGAGTGCCAAATGTGATGCTCTGTGGAGTTGCAGCTCCATGTGAAGCATCTTTGTTGAAAATGATCTGATGCAGCAGAGTCTGCTTAACATAGAATCATAGACTCAGTCAGGGATGGAAGGGACCACAAGGATCATCTAATTCCAACATTTCTCAGCTTTTTGTCTTTCAAGCAAGAAAAACCTGGAAAATATATGACCAAGGATCTGGGCTGGCTTGACTTGAGCTGGCAAATTAATTCCTGTGCTGAAACCTGTGGCCTGATCTAAGCCAAGAGCCAGGGTTGCCAGTGGCAGCGTGCTTGGACCATTTGGTGCTTTTGGAGATCAATTTTCTTCAGCCAGCCTGAGCTACTTGAAGCCTCCTGAAAATTAATCATCAAGTTGGTTGGGTTTGGTTTCCAACACTCAGTTAGCTGAAGGAGTGCTAAAACCCAGTGGAAATGTCTGTAGTGCTGATGGAAAGCTCTCAAAATATCTGAAGGACTTGGGTCTCTCCTCTGCAGACATCATAAGCTGCTTCCTTTGACTCAGCATGGCCAGTAAAAGGAAAATGAACATGTGTGCAGAACTGGTCTAGGTAGCCATGCAGCACCTGAGGTGTCATGAGCCAGGGATGCTTGTTGGTGTTGGGATAGCACAGTTGGTTCAATACATGCATAAACCCAACCTTTGCAGCGTAACCACTTCAGTGAGCCCAGTACAAAGGCTGTGAAATGAGTGGACCTTGGATGCTCTCCCAAGAGCTTGTAGCTGTTATGCTGCCCATGCTCAGGCTTTAGAATCAGTCAGGATTGGAAGGGACCACAAGGATCATCTAATTCCAGCCCCCCTACCATGGGAAGAGACACCCAACCCTAGATTAGGCTGGACACAGCCTCATCCAGCCTGGCCTTAAGCACCTCCAGGGAAGTGGCCCCAACTTTGCTGCCTAACTGTAGCCTTGCTCCTTGGCTGCTGTAAGGGTCAGGCCATCCCCAGCTCTGCCAGGTAGCATATTTGAAACTCATAGCCATGCCACCAGTGGGTCTGGCTGCTGCACACAAGTGCTCCTTCATCACTGACCCCTCACCCTCCATTCTCACCCTCAGGTTCTCACTGGGCTTTCACTGTTTCCCTGTTTTTCACTCCAGGGAGATTAGCTGCAGGGGGATAACCAATGCCACCCAGCCTGGCGTCCTGTCCCCAGCAGTGGCCTGCTGCAGGGGGGTTAGGAAAAGAGTGTGTGCTGGTTTGAACTAATTGGAGGATTCGAATGAGAAATTAGACTATAGGCTGTGAGAGGAAAGCACTGATGATGCTACTTCACTCATAGCTTTACTGAGAAAGAAAAAAAAAAAAGTTTTAAGAGTTCTACCCCAAATATAGATAAGTCAGACTGCTTCTGACCTCTTTGGGCTTTGGCTGCTCCTTGCATGGCTCTTTCTCCCTGCTTTTTGTAGCTGAATCTGAATAATTCCACTAACTTCTTTCCTGTTGCTAACCCCCCTGGCCCATCTACCTCCACCTATCTGCTGCATGAGATAAGATTGGGGAAGGGGGAAAAGGTGGTAGAGGGTGGTTAGAGACCCTGCGTGTGCTGGTTTGAACTAATTGGAGGATTCAAATGAGAAATTAGACTATAGGCTGAGAGAGGAAAGCACTGATGATGCTACTTCACTCATAGCTTTACTGAGAAAGAAAAAAAAAAGTTTTAAGAGTTCTACCCCAAATATAGATAAGTCAGACTGCTTCTGACCTCCTTGGGCTTTGGCTGCTCCTTGCATGGCTCCTTTCTCCCTGCTTTTTGTAGCTGAATCTGAATAATTCCACTAACTTCTTTCCTGTTGCTAACCCCCCTGGCCCATCTACCTCCACCTATCTGCTGCATGAGATAAGATTGGGGAAGGGGGGAAGGTGGTAGGGGTGGTTAGAGACCCTGCGTGTGCTGGTTTGAACTAATTGGAGGATTGGAATGAGAAATTAGACTATAGGCTGAGAGAGGAAAACACTGATGATGCTACTGCACTCATAGCTTTACTGAGAAATGAAAAAAAAAATTAAGAGTTCTACCCCAAATATAGCTAAGTCAGACTGCTTCTGACCTCTTTGGGCTGTGGCTGCTCTGGCATGGCTCTTTCTCTCTGCTTTCTGTAGCTGAATCTGAATAATTCCACTAACTTCTTTCCTGTTGCTAACCCCCCTGGCCCATCTACCTCCACCTATCTGCTGCATGAGATAAGATTGGGGAAGGGGGGAAGGTGGTAGGGGTGGTTAGAGAGCCCTCTCAGGGATTTTGATCTCTGGGAGGGCTGTGGTGTTTCTGTTATTACCTTTTCACTGTAAATATCTGTTATACATTGTAAATATCTGCTATACATTGTAAATATTTGCCTCTCTGTTGTGCAAAGCTGTAGATATAAAGCTTAATCCCTTAACTTCCAGCCGGCTGAGTCCTAGCCTGGGTTATTTCAAAGTGTGGGGGGCAGCTAACTGCTAAACCACCACAGAGTGAAACAGGTTCTAGCTGGAGAAATCCTCTCTTTCTCTGAAATCATCCCAGCCAGTAACTGGTATATCAGGGATTTCTCAGCCTGGAGGTTGCATCCAGACCGCTGCGTTTAACAACAACCCTCCCTGAACGAGTCTCATCTCGTTTGCATCCTGACCCTACCCCCAGACGTCCACCGTGTCCTGCCCTAACTCACGCAGCCAGGAACAGGACAGACCCCAGAGTCGGGATGCTGACGGCGCATGCCAACCCTCCTCGGGTCCCTGGGTCCAGGGAGAGGCTTCCCAGAGCTTTCCACTGGAGGTCAGTGTTGGCCTGAGCACGGCTGCAGGCGCCCCCGAGTCACCTCGCCCTTGTAGCCCCCCACGTCGGGGCGTTAGCTCCCTAGGGTAAAGCAGCGAAGGGCAGGGCAGTGTCGCTCTGCCCCTGTTCAGACACTGCAGCTCCAGCACCTGCTCCTGCCTCAGTAAGAAAGACCAAAATACAAAGGACCCAAATATTCACTACTCGGGTAGTGATAGGACTAAGGGGAACGAAGCAAAGCTAGAAATGGGTAGATTCAAACTGGATGCTAGGAAGAAGTTGTTCAGCATGAGGGCGGTGAAAGCCTGGAATGGGTTGCCCAGGGAGGTAGTGGAAGCCTCATCCCTGGAGGTGTTTAAGGCCAGGCTGGATGAGGCTCTAGACAGCCTGATGTAGCATTAAGTGTCCCTTCCCATAGCAGGGGGGTTGGAACTAGATGATCCTTGTGGTCCCTTCCAACCATGACTGGTTCTATGATTCTATGAAATACAATGCAGAAGAGGCAGTGATGGACACCCAAATGCTCTGAGACATAGCTAAGAGAGTGCTGACTCTCAGACACAAATTTGTTAAAAACTCTTAATCAGGTGGCAGAGCTGACCTCAGCCAGTCCCACTGTACCCACTGCCCATTGCCCAATCACCAGGTGACTTTAGAAGTCTTAATCAGGTGGCACAGCTGACCTCATCTGGTCCCACTGTACCCACTGCCCACCACCCCATCACCAGGTGATTTAAAAAGTCTTAATCAGGTGGCAAAGCTGTCCTCAGCCAGTCCCACTGCACCCACTGCCCATCACCCCATCACCAAGTGACTTAAAAAGTCTTAATCAGGTGGCAAAGCTGTCCTCAGCCAGTCCCACTGCACCCACTGCCCATCACCCCATCACCAGGTGACTTAAAAAGTCTTAATCAGGTGGCAAAGCTGTCCTCAGCCAGTCCCACTGCACCCACTGCCCATCACCCATCACCAAGTGACTTTAAAAATCTTACTCAGGTGGCAGAGCTGACATCAGCTGGTCCCACTGTACCCGCTGCCCTTGACCCCGTCACCAGGTGACTTTCTCCACTCAGCCATGACTTCAGAGAGGCACTGTTGACCATCTTCAAGCTGTGTATTTGCAAAGGGCAAAGCATTGCACAGAATAAAAGTAGCTGTAGGATAAAATTGGCAACACTGCCACTGACAGTGAACAACTCTCAGCATCAAGAAAAAAATCTAACATTACTGGAGGGACTGACAAGTTCTCAAGGAAATGCACTTGGAGTAGAATTTCATCTAATGCTTTGTTTGTTTGAAACACGGCAGAAAACTCATTCATGTTTATAAATATGTAAGGGGTGAGTGCCAGGAGGATGGAGCCAGCCTCTGCTCCATGATGCCGAGTGACGGGACAAGAGGCAATGGGTAGAAGTTAAGGCATAGGTGGTTCCATGTGAACCTCAGGAAGAATTCTTTCCCCTGTGAGGTTGACAGAGCACTGGAACAGGCTGCCCAGGGATGTTGTGGAGCCTCCCTCTCTGGAGATATTCAAGAACAATCTGGATGTGTTCCAGTGTGATCTGCTCTAGGTGACCCTGCTCTGGCAGTGGGGCTGGACCAGATGAGCTTTGGAGGTCCCTTCCAGCCCCTGACATTCTATGATTATACGATTCTATGGATCTATGATTCTATGATTCTAAAGTTGCCTACTTCACTGTGGTTGCCTAAAAAGAAAGTGGTAGCCAACCACTGTCAGCCCATGTGGAGGCTTCAATAAGCTCTGTGTTACCTTCAAGGTTTGCCCATGCAGCTTACTGGGCTCAACGGTTCCTATTTGCATAACAGAGAACCTGTTCTCCTTCTGAGGAATCCCTTGCAGGTTATATTCTGGCAACAAAATCTCCTATGAGGAAAGACTGAAAGAGTTGGGGCTGTTCAGTTTGGAGAAGAGGAGGCTCCCAGGTGACCTTCTTGTGGCCTTCCAGTATGTGAAGGGGGCCTACAGAAAAGCTGGGGAGGGACTTTTTAGGCTATCAGGTAGTGACAGGACTTGGGGGAATGGAGCAAAGCTGGAGGTGGGAAGATTCAGACTGGATGTGAGGAGGAAGTTGTTGAGCATGAGAGTGGTGAGAGCCTGGAATGGTTTGTCCAGGGGGATGTTTGGGGCCCCATCCCTGGAGGTGTTTGCAGCCAGGCTGGATGAGGCTGTGGGCAGCCTAATCTAGGGTAGGGTGTCCCTGGGCATTGCAGAGGGGTTGGAACTGGCTGATCCTTGTGGTCCCTTCCAACCCTGACTGATTCTATGATTCTAAGATGGAGAGAGTTAAGACTGCCACTGTCTGATATTCTAAATAAAGAGAGGAAGGTTTCAGAGGAGACTTGGTTTCATAGTTGAAATCTGGGTGATAATCACTCCTGTTGCATTCAAGTTCTTCTTATCCACTCAACAGGGACGTTGGGAAGACAATAAAACAGATGAAAGGCACAAACAATAAACTTTGCAAATCTTAAAACTACCCTGTCCTAGCAGGATGTGTAGGTTTGAACCAATTGGAGAATTTGAAGGCTGCGAGAGGAAGAGGATTTGAATGAGAAATTAGTCTATAGGCTGATAAACGTAAACACTGATGGTGCTACTTCACTCATAGCTTTACTGAGAAAGAAAAAAACCCCTTGTTTTAAGAGTGGTAACCCAAATATAGATAAGTCAGACCGTTTCAGACTGCTCTGGTCTGTGGCTGCTCTTGCATGGCTCTTTTTCCCTACCTTTTGTAGCTGAATCTGAATAATTTCATTAACTTCTTTCCTGCTGCTAATTCCTCCTGGCCCATCTACCTTTGCCTATCTGCTGCATGAAACAGATGGTGAGATAAGACTGGGGAAAGGGGGAAGGTGATAGGGGTGGTTAGAGACCCCTCTTAGGGATTTTGATCTCTGGGAGGGCTGTGGTGTTTCTGTATTACCTTTTTTTTGCTGTAAATATCTGTTATACATTGTAAATATCTACTTCTATATATTGTGCAAAGCTGTAAATATAAAGCTTCATTTATTAACTTCCAGCTGACTGAGTCCTAGACTGGGTTATTTCAAAGTCTGGGGCGGGGGCAGGTAACTGCCAAACCACCACACAGAGCTCATGCTTTACATGACACTTTAATCCTACTCATTTGCTTGATTCACCCTCACTGCAAACAGAGCTTTGAAAGGAAAGCTTGAAAGCCTGGCTGGGATAACACTGAGTTAACCAAGAAGACACTTTCAAGGCATTAGTTTAATGACAATCCCAGCACAACTAGCCAGAGGTTTCTGCATGTGAGCATTAATATCTACAGGGGGAAAAAAAAATGTTTGTTCCCTGTGCTTTCCAGCATTTGTCCATGCTGTCCATATGGCAGCATAAAGTCCATGGTGGGGGTGGTTTATTGTCACTTGCAAGGGGCTCTGGGCTGAGGCTGTCTGGCAGACAGGGCCCTGGGAAGATGTGCAACTCAGTGCTGCAGAGTGAGATTTGTGCTGTCACATTGCTCTCTCTTAGATCAGGTTTTCAGGGATGCAGTTCATTGTGGTGACTCTCCTCCCATGCCAGAATCTCCCGAAATAAAGAGACCCCCTCCCTTGCACAGGCATGGATAGGAAAGATGTTGAAGTTCTGGAGCATATCCAGAGAAGAGCAATGAGGCTGGTGAGGGGTTTGGATGGTGTGTCATATGAGGGACAGCTGAAGGAGCTGGTTGTGGTCAGCAGGGCAAGGGAAGGGATTCTGCCCCTTTGCTCTGCTCTCTTCAGACCCCACCTGGAGTACTGTGTGCAGTTCTGGAGCCCCCAGCACAAGGACATGGAACTGTTGGAGAGAGTCCAGAAAAGGGCCACGAAGTTGCTCAGAGGGCTGCAGCAGCTCTGCTATGAGGACAGGCTGAGAGAGTTGGGGCTCTGCAGCCTGGAGAAGAGAAGGCTTCAAGGAGACCTTGTAGTAGCCTTCTAATATCTGAAAGGGGTCTACAGGAGGGCTGGGGAGGAACTGTTCGCAAGGTCTTGTAATGACAGGATGAGGAGGAATGGGTTTAAACTGGCAGAGGGGAGATTTAAATGGGATGTTAGGAGGAAGTTCTTCACACTGGCACAGGTTGCCCAGGGAGGTTGTGGCTGCTCCCTGCCTGGAGGTGTTCAAGGCCAGGCTGGATGAGGCCTTGAGTGACCTGTTCTAGTGGGAGGTGTCCCTGCCTACGGCACAGGGGTTTGGAAATAGATGATTTTTGAGGTCACTTCCAACCTAAACCATTCTATGATTCTATGATTCTGGTTCCACTGACTGTCATTGTAAGCTGTTGCTTCAGCATCTCCTCCATTCTGTCTACACAGACACTACCTTACAGACAGTAACAGCATTTTGCACACTTTCATTAGATAGAATATTTCTGTCTATAGATACTAGCTGTAGAGAGATGAGGTATCTCAAGAGATATCTTTATTTTTCACAGTACTTTTTTCCAAGCAGGGCTACCACTACAGGAAAAGCAGAGAAACTGCTGCTGGGACCTGAGAGAAAGCTGGAAAAGTAAAGCTGAAGGGACCAGGGGGGAGACCCAAAGCCCATTAGCTCAACTGAAAGCAGCAGACCAGAGCTAGCCCAGTTTGTAGAAAGAGATAAAGCCCCAATTTTAAAGAGGCCAAGACAAAACAAAAACATTTCCTTTCATCTCATTTTAACCCACTCTCAGTTTCTATAGAGCAGATGGGACAAAGGAATTAAAAAAACCCCAAACTCCCATACTATGGGCAAAAGTCAACTCCTTGGGTACCTGCCTGTACAGCCAGTTTTGGTTCACAGTTAGCAGCCAGAGAATGAGATGCTCAGTCCTACACCAAAGCTTAACTGATACCCTGGTCCTCCTTAAGGAGGAGGAAGGTGCAATATAGGGACTACAAGAAACGACTCCCTTGAAAAACAGGAGAGAAATTCTAGCTCGTTGCTTGTACCTGGAGGATGTTAAAATAAAAAATGATTGTTTCAAAAAGCTAAATTGGGGGTCACGGAATTCTACCTTCAAACCTGGTGAGATGAGCTGGCTCTAAGTCCCGAAAATAAAGAGCAGCAGCATGGCCAGCGAGCGTGTTGGAACTGGAATTGATTTTGTTGCTAGAATGTAGCCTGCAAGGGATTCCTCAGAAGGCAAACGGGTTCCCTGTTATGCAAATAGAAACCATTGAGCCCAGTCTGCTGTATGGGCAGAGCTTGAAGGTGACAGAGAGCTTATTGCAGCCCCTGCATGGCTTGAAAGCGGTTGGCTACTACTTGCTTTTTAGGAAATCACAGTAAAGTAGACAGATTTAGAATCATAGAATCACAGAATCATAGAGCCACAGAACCATAGAATCATAAAATCATAGAACCATAGAACAATCATAAAATCATAGAATTGGAGAATTGGAGAATCATAGAATCATAGAACCATAGAATCATAGTACTATAGAATCATAGAATCATAGAATCACAGAATCATAGACTCATAGAACCATAGAATTGTAGAATCATAGAATCAGAGAATTGGAGAATTGGAGAATCATAGAATCATAGAATTGAAGAATCATAGAACCATAGAATCATAGAGTTGTAGAATCATAGAATTATAGAACCATAGAATTGAAGAATCATAGAATCATAGAATTATAGAACCATAGAATCGGAGAATTGGAGAATCATAGAATCATAGAATTGAAGAATCATAGAACCATAGAATCATAGAGTTGTAGAATCATAGAATTATAGAACCATAGAATTGAAGAATCATAGAATCATAGAATCATAGAATTATAGAACCATAGAATCATAGAGTTGTAGAATCATAGAATTATAGAACCATAGAATCATAGAATTGAAGAATCATAGAATCATAGAACCATAGAATCATAGATCTGTAGAATCACAGAATCATAGAACTGTAGAATTGTAGAATAGTAGAATGTCAGGGGCTGGAAGGGACCTCAAAAACTCATCTGGTCCAGTCCCCCCTGCCAGAGGAGGATCACCTAGAGCAGATCACACTGGAACACGTCCAGATGGTTCTTGAATATCTCCAGAGAGGGAGATTCCACGACCTTCCTGGGTAGCCTGTTCCAGTGCTCTGTCACCCTCACAGTGAAAAAATTCTTCCTGAGGTTCACATGGAACCTCCTATGCCTTAACTTCCACCCATTGCCCCTTGTCCTGCAGCTGGACATCACCGAGAAGAGGCTGGCTCCATCCTCCTGGCACTCACCCTGCACATATTTACAAACATCAAGAGGTCAGCCCTTAGTCTCCTCTCCAAGCTGAAGAGCCCCAGCTCCCTCAAGCTCCCCTCGTCAGCAAGATGTTCAACTCCTTTAATCATTTTGGTGGCTCTAGAAGGTGTCACTAGAAAGGCAAAGTGTGGCAGTGTCACCACAGCAGCACAAGTCTGCCTCCCACCAGTTAGGAGAGTGACAATTTCCCTCGGCAAATTCCAGGCGGAGCCAGAGGAAGAGCAGCACTGGGCTTGTTGGAAGAAGCAGCTTTATTATATAAAAGTCCTTTTCTAACAATAAAAGTTACTTTTAAAAACAGTAAAAAGGAGTATTCAGGGTGTCGGGCTGGGGGGAGGTTTCCTACAGACAAAGGAAATTATAAGCATCTTAAATATGCCTTCAGAATCCAGTGAATTGGTTTAGTGAGGGTTTTGGGGAGGGGTTTGGTAGCTTTCTGTCCGGTTACACAGAAGGCACTCGGGGAAGAGAGGAGAAAGCCCATTTGTGAGAGAGTTCCTGCGTGTTACACTGTGCACCCACCTTCTGGGTGTGCTCTTCCTCCCTCCCCTGCCCCAGGGTGCCCTGCTGGGTCAGGCTGTGCAGAAGGGGCAGCCCTGGGCATGGGGAGCTCAGCCCAGCGATCACCTTTTCCAGGGGAGGATGGGGCAGAACAATAGGTCGCTTTGCCTCCGCTTAAAAAGCAGCCGAGACAGAGAGAGAGAAGTTAGGTTCCCCTGCAGGTGTGCCTCCATGCACAACCAGAGGCCACCGACTCCTGAGCCCACCCCAGATGATGCCCGCAGCGAGCAGAAGTCCACGTGTCCAGAGATGCTTGCGGCAGCCTAGGGATGTCCCCTGCCCCGAGCTCCACTCATCACATGTATCGCTCCAGGCCGCTGGGGAAATTGGGCTGCCTCATGTAGGCGTTGTTGGAGCCGAACTGGCTGAGGGGCGATGCGGAGAGCCCCAAGAGCTGCTCACTGTGCTCAGTGCAGGCTGGGGGCCTCATGGCCGGCAGCGTCAGTCTGTTGGGAGCCCCGTAGAGCTGCGGGCTGCTGGGCGAGTAGCTGCCCTGTGCCACGGGCAGGTGAGGGGGCGAGGCGGTGTAGGGATAAGCCAGGCTGTTGGGTGCAGCCCGGCCCAACAAGCCGGGGCTGACGGGCTGCGCCTGGAAGCAGGGAGGCTCAGAGCTGCCGGCGGAGCAGGCGGGAGCCAGTTCGGCCCCGGACAGACCCAGCGATGGGTGGCTCAGCTCTGCTGGTGGTGAGGGCTGCAGGGCCTGCTGCCCGCTGATGAGGCTGTCGATGCTGAACATCCTGGGGTGCTGCGCCGGAGGTGCTGCCCCAGCCGCGTAGGGGTGGAAGACGGTGCTGGAGATCTGCGGGCCGTAGCCGGGCGAGCAGAGGGCGTTGGGGTAGGGCGCTGATGGTGCCGTGGGGCGGCCAGCGGGTGGAGGGGTGAAGGCGCTGGAGTTCTGCATGTAGCCGGGATAGGTGGTGATGTCGGTGCGCTTGAAGCGCTTCCTCCTGCGCAGGAAGCTGCCGTTGTCGAACATGTCCTCGGCGGCTGGGTCCAGTGTCCAGTAGTTGCCCTTGCCGGGGTGGCCGGGCTCCCGGGGGATCTTGACGAAGCAGTCGTTGAGGGTGAGGTTGTGGCGGATGCTGTTCTGCCATTTCTTGGGGTTCTCCCGGTAGAAAGGGAAGCGCTCAGTGATGAACTTGTAGATGCCCCCCAAGGTGAGCTTCCTCTCGGCGGCGTTGGCGATGGCCATGGCAATGAGGGCGATGTAGGAGTAAGGGGGTTTGCCCCGCTGCACTGGACGCTTCCTCCGGCGACCCCCGGCCGGGGGTGGAGGTTCCTCGGGGGGCGGCGGCGGAGGAGGGCTGGTCCTAGAGCCCTGCGGTTCCGGCTTCACCGGAGGCGCCTGGCCGGCAGCAGGAGATCCCCGGGGCGGCCCCGGGGAGCCGGGGCTGGCCGCGGCGGCGGGGCTGGGCGCCGGCAGAGTACACATACCTCGCAAGCAAGGGAATCCGGCCGCGTTCATATACGGCCCTCGCCTTCCTCCTCCTCCTCCTCCTCTTCGGAGGATGAGGTGGGGGGGGAAGGCGATGGGAGAAAGACCCCCCCCGAAGGGAGGGGAAGGGGGGACAGGAAGGGGAAAGGGAGGGGGACAGGCTCCGCGGTAGCTCCCGGCGATAGGGAGACCGGTCCCGGGCAGGTTTGCAATATATAGGGCGGCAGCCCCCCCCGGAGGGGCGTGTGGTGCCCGGCCAGCCCCAACCCCTTTGCCCCCCGCAGGAAGAGGAGGAGGAAACCCCTGGGGAGGGGTCCTGGCCGCCGCCGCTAAATCCTACAGTCTCTCCCCAGGGTTTTATTTCGCAGCCATGCCCCGGAGCGGTCCCTCCCCCGGGGGTCTCGGGTGCCAGCGCGGCGCCCAGCTCGGATCCCAGGCTGATCTCTGGGGCGCTCCCAGCTCTTTTTTTTTTTTTTTTTTTTTTTTTTTTTTTTTTTCCTTTTTGCTCCCAAGAGGAAAATTAACTAAACTAAACGAGTCACGACAGCCAGACCGGGGCGAATTTGGTGCCGTAGCCAGCCCCAAACAGCAGAGCAGGTAACCTCCCGTTGGGACTTCCTCGCCGCTCGGTTTTCGTTGTCTTTTTTTATTACCCGTCGGAAAAGCACTCAGCCGGCGACAGCCCGGAGTTTATCCCCCCCAAACGAAGCGCCTCGAATTTAGTTACTTTTCAGGCTGGTGTAAACCTACTGGGTAAGGAAATCCTGGCGGGGAGGGGGAAAAAAGTTTTGTCTTTTCCCCTGGGAGGAAGGAAAACCGCTCACGGAGTTCGGGGCTCTCTGCAGGTACCTCCCGCGGGGTGGGCAAGAGGTGCAGGACAGGGATGGTGCTTCGGAAGTGAGCGGTGGAAACAGATGTTTCTCTATCACGACAGGTAACTTCACCACTTTTCTCTCACAGCTGAAGGAAGACGGCAGTCCTGCTGGAGGTTTTGGGGGAGATGCCTTCAGATCTCATCCCACACGCCAAAGGTGGATTGGAGGGAACCACAGGCTCCTCATCCGCAGCTTTTGTGGATATGCAGGCAGAGCCAAGGGGCTGCTGCCTGCTTCATCAGCGCCAAAACAAAAGCCACAGACCTTCACGGTGTCCTCATCTATTGCTGCTGAGCTCCACCTCTAAGCCAGATACCCTCCCATGGAGAACCTGGTTTGGAGCAGGTAAGGAAGCCACTGCATAGGGGTGGGTTGGACAAGCTGGGGGAAATTTTATAGGCATATCACAGCTTTACATATAGCTACATATCTGCGTCCTGGCCAGAGAGGTGGAAATGTCTACAACAGTAAGGCAGTAGCAGTTCCCTTCCTGTGTCCTGCACAGAGTAAAAATTGCAGCCTTTAACTCCGTAACTTGGTTGCAACTATTCCCAAAGGCACAACAGGATTTTCTGTGGGTAAAGTGTCCCTGCCCATGGCAGAGGGGGCTGGAACTAGATGATCCTTGTGTCCCTTCCAATCCTGACTGATGCTATGATTCTATAGGATGCAAATCTTTCTCCATGGAGGCAAGCAGGTGATCTTATAGAATCATAGAATGGTTTAGGCTGGAAGGGACCTCAAAGATCATCCATAGGCAGGGACACCTCTCACTAGAACAGGTCACTCAAGACCCTCCCCAGCCTTCCTGTAGGCCCCCTTCAGATACTGGAAGGACCTACTTGCTCACATCATCCTGTTCCCTTCCTTTTTAATCCACACATCCATCTAGCCTCTTGGAAAAGATTCTTCAGCCATTGCATTTATGCTTTTCCTAGTGGTTTTTAATTCACTGACCAGGTTATTTCCCACCATTGCTTGTTTCTCTGTTTGTGTCCCTATGTGTTTGGTTGTTTTTGGTTTTTTTTTTTTTTGTTCTTGCTTTATTAGTCCTGCAGATCTTTTGTGGTTGTCTTTTGCTCTCCACAGCACAGGCAGGGAATTGTGAGTCTAACAGGACTATTTTGGTTCCTGTCCTGGTCTGCCAGAGACCAGCTTCTCTTCTGCCATATGAAAATAACAACAGGATGGTAGGCGTTGGCTGGAGGGCAGAGAACAGGTGAGGAAGGGTGAGACACAGCCTCAGCTAAAGCTGCCTTTCTTCACAGAAGACATAGATCTTTGGTGATGGAAACAATTCGAGGGCACAGCAGAGACTACTCATTCTTCTTCAGAGAGGTGTGGGGGGGAGGAAGTGTGCAAAATTCACATCTCTTTCAGAGTGTGCATTCAAATTGAACAAGTATCTGAATAAGATCAGCTAATTTCAGTCAGAGGATCTGACATCTCCAGTCCCTGGAGCGGGCACAGCAGGACAGACACCTTGAGAGAGCCATTGAAGATTACCCCGAGATGCCCAGAAGAAAACTGCCTCCTGGGGTGAGATGGAAACCTTCAGCTCTGCAGAAATGAGCTGATGAGGTTTTCATGTTAATACGAGGATTTCATAGAATCAAAGAATCAGGCAGAGTTGGAAGGGACCACAAGGATCAGCTAGTTCCAACCTCCCTGCCATGCCCAGTGACACCCTACACTAGATCAGGCTGGACACAGCCTCATCCGGCCTGGCAGCAAACACCTCCAGGGATCTGGACCCAAACACCTCCCTGGGCAACCCATTCCAGGCTCTCTCCACTCTCATGCTGAACAACTTCCTCCTCACATCCAGTCTGAATCTCCCCACCTCCAACTTTGCTCTGTTCCCCCCAGTCCTGTCACTCCCTGATAGCCTAAAAAATGTCCCTCCCAGCTTTTCTGTAGGCTACTTTCAGATACAGGAAGGCCACAAGAAGGTCACCTGGGAGCCTTCTCTTCTCCAGACTCAACAGCCCCAACTCTTTCAGTCTGTCCTCATAGCAGAGGTGCTGCAGCCCTCTGAGCGTCCTCATGGCCCTTCTCTGGGCATGCTCCAGCATGTCGACATCCCACTTGTACTAGGGGCTCCAGAACTGGATGCAGTACTCCAGGTGGGGTCTCACCAGAGTGGAGTAGAAGGGGAGAATCACCTCCCTCGCCCTGGTGGCCACACTTCTCCTGATGAAGCCCAGGTTCTGTTTGGCTTTCTGGGCTGCAAGTGCACACTGCTGGCTCATATTGAGCTTCTCCTCCACCAGAACCCCAAGTCCCTCTCCTCAGGCTACTCTCCAGCCAGTCACTGCCCAGCCTGGATTTGTATTTCAATGTAGTCTCATCTAGTAAGAGTGGGTTTGGAAAGGAAAAGGATTGTGAGGTGTAAATGTGGGAACCTGGGTCAGCTTTTCTCATTCTATCACATCAAACACCTTTTCATTATCACTCATTTTCTCCGTTTTTTTTTTTTTTTTTTTTTTTTTTTTAAGTTGGTCTCAACATCAGAAATTGGACTGGAAAGAGAAACCTGAAAGTGTGGTTGGGTCTGCAGCTTGCCTGCACCTGAGGCCATATCTCACCTGAGGAAGAGACATCTCACCTGGACAATGGGCCAGGAAGACTGTGTGAAGTGTTTATAGTCCCTCATCTCATGGCATCTTACAGGCCTGTCTCAGGATGTGGGCTGGCTGAGACTCCATCTGGTTAAGTAGCTACTTTAAAGCTGATGGGATCATTGCTCTCAGCTTCTCTGGGTAAGTACCCAGATGTCAAACCAGGTTCAGCAGATGCATAAAACAGCAGGACAGAGGCAGGCAGGAGCACACAGGCAGGAAACAAACTGTGTTTTACCACTGAATAAGGAAAGCTAAAGCAGAGAGACTGCAATCCACACCATGTGCTTTATCACTCAGGCTGCTTTTCCTGGCCCAGAGCTTAGAATCATAGAATCATAGAATGGTTTAGGTTGGAAGAGACCTCAACTATCATCCAGTTCCAACCCCACTGTGCCATAGGCAGGGACAGTTCTCACTAGAACAGGTTGCTCAATGCTTCACCCAGCCTGGCCTTCAACACCTTCAGGGAGGGAGCAGCCACAACCTCCCTGGGCAACCTGTGCCAGTGTCTCACCACCCTCACTGTGAAGAACTTCGTCCTAACATTGTGTTTAAATCTCCCCTGTCCCAGTTTAAATCCATTACTCCTCATCCTATCATTACAAGACCTTGTGAATTGTCCCTCCCCAGCCCTCCTGTAGGTTGCCTTCAGATACTGGAAGGTTACTATAAGGTCTCCTCAAAGCCTTCTCTTCTCCAGGCTGAAAAGCCCCAACTCTCTCAGCTTGTCCTCATAGCAGAGCTGCTGCAGCCCTCTGATCATTTTTGTGGCCCTCCTCTGGGCTCTCTCCAACAGTTCCATGTCCTTCTTGTGCTGGGGGCTCCAGAACTGCACACAGTACTGCAGGTGGGGTCTGACGAGTGCAGAGTATGAAAAGGTGGAAGATGATAATAAAGATGGTTACCAAACAAATGTGATCTGCATCTCTCTTTAAAAGGAGGAAACAAATCATGTTTGCTGACTATGTGTATGTTTTGCCAGCATCTGAATCAGTTCACATCCTCAGTGAGTACCCAGAGTGATTTCAATCACTCTTCTGCCTCTAGCCCCCAAACTGTTTTGCAGTGGAGCTGCAGATTCTTTTAGAAATGTGACCCACACAAGCTGCTTTGCAGTTGGGGTGAACTGACTTCACTGCAGAGGAACTGGGCTATGCACCTTCAGCCAGCTGCTGTTTCAACCACTCAGGAAGGTAGAGCATCAGTGGTACCCAGCCCACATTTCCAAGCTACTCCTTGCAACCACCCAGGTTAGAAAAAAAAACATGCATTTGCTTGCCCCAGGACGATGCAATCTTCTGCTAAAGATGTATCATCCACGTTCAGAGCGTCTTTGTTTACAGAGCACTCCCTTTAATCATAGAATAGAATCACAGAATCAGTCAGGGTTGGAAGGAATCACAAGGATCATCCAGTTCCAAGCCCCCTGCCATGGGCAAGGACACCTCACACTACATCAGGCTGTCCAGAGCCTCCTCTAGCCTGGCCATAAACACCTCCAGGGATGGGGCTTCCAGCACCTCCCTGGGCAACCCCTTCCAGGGTCTCACCACCCTCATGCTGAAAACTTCTTCCTAATACCCAGGCTGAATCTACTCATTTCTAGCTTTGTTCCACTTCCCCTAGTCCTATCACTATCTGACAGCCTAAAAAGTCCCTCCCCAGCTTTCTTGTAGGCCCTTTTAAGATACTGAAAGGTCACAGTAAGGTCACCTCAGAGCCTTCTCACTTCAGCTACCCCTGAGACATGCAAAGAAGAGGGAGTGGGAGCACTGTGAGTGAGGACTTCTCTGGTTCCTCTCCCAGGGACTGTTGCATTGAGCAGTCCAAAGCATCTTCCAGCGTCAGAGCCAACAGGGGTCTCTGGGACCTTTTCTCATAGAATCATAGAATCAGTCAGGGTTGGAAGGGACCACAAGATCATCAAGCTCCAACACCCTCTGCCACGGGTAGGGACACCCAACCCTAGATTAGGCTGGACAGAGCCTCATCCAGCCTGGCCTTAAACACCTCCAGGGAAGTGGCCCCAACCACCCCCCTGGGCAACCTGTTCCAGACTCTCACCACTCTCATGGTGATGATACTTGACCAGCTGATGGTGTTCTTAGCATGTCTTTGAAATACTCACTCATTAACACTCAAACATTCCTTGGCTGCAAGCAGCTTGAGTACCACTACCTTCAAATAACAGTTGGGCCATTTCCACCTTCAGTGCATCCCTGAGTCCATCCATGCTTCAAACTCCTCAGAAGATGGCTAAGGGATGCTCCCAGCACAGCCATTCTGTGCAGTGGGAAGGCTTCACCACCAGCATGTGAATCACATCCCTCTTGCAAGAGAGTGAGATAACTACAACTGGGAGGGTGGGGGGAAACACTTTCCTCCTGTGAGATTTCCCTCATGGGATACCACCTCTCAGAGGAAGAACATGTGATGGCAAGACAGGAGACCGAGAGGGTTGACTGTGTCCAGTTCTGGAGCCCCCTTTACAAGAGGGATGTGGACATGCTGCAGTGTGTCCAGAGAAGGGCCACAAGGATGCTCAGAAGGCTGCAACACCTCTGCTATGAGGACAGACAGAGAGAGTTGGGGCTGTTCAGTCTGGAGAAGAGGAGGCTGCCAGGTGACCTTCTTGTGGCCTTCCAGTATCTGAAGGGGACTACAGAAAAGCTGGGGAGGGACTTTTTAGGCTATCAGGGAGTGACAGGACTAGGGGGAATGGAGCAAAGCTGGAGGTGGGGAGATTCAGACTGGATGTGAGGAGGAAGTTGTTGAGCATGAGAGTGGTGAGAGCCTGGAATGGGTTGCCCAGGGAGGTGGTTGAGGCCCCATCCCTGGAGGTGTTTGCAGCCAGGCTGGCAGAGGCTGTGAGCAGCCTGATCTAGGGTAGGGTGTCCCTGGGCATGGCAGGAGGGTTGGAACTAGATGATCCTTGTGGTCCCTTCCAACCCTGACTGATTCTATGATTCTATGACTCTGTGGCTTGTAAACACAATTAGCACATGTGCAGGAGCTGAGGCATGCAAGAGACATTTCTGCTGCACAGACTCTCTACACCACAGCTCCATCTAGCCCCTCAAACCTGCTGAGCTTTGCATCTTTCAGTGAAATCCAGCAACTGATGTCCAAGTCCTCCAGATGTTGCATACCAGGGCTCCAAGACAAGGATCTAATCACCATTTTTTCCCGCATTTTCCTTATTCATTTGCTACTATCTTACAACTACCAGAAGAATTAGCTGCAAGGTCAGGCAGAGGGTTAAGCTCCTACCTACTCACTCTTCTTCCTCTGTTTAATTCTCCTGCCAGCAGTGATTTCACTCACCCTGACCATAATGGCCTTTTCCCTCCCCTTAGGCTAGGAGCACACCTCTGTCATGGAAAATTTCCTTTCCTTTTGTACCTCCAGCCCAGTTTGCTTGCAGCCAGGCTGGCAAGTTGTTTTTTTTGGCTTTGTTTTTTTCCTCACCACTTCAAATGCCCCTGAAATAAAATCTCTTTAATCCACACAGCCTAACCAGGTACCTCTGGCAATCCCTTCCTGGTGGTGCAGTGGGAGCAGGAATCTCAGCAGAAGGTATGGGACTGGTGGGAGCAGGTTAATGGAGCTTGGGTAGAACACAGGGTCTGCTAAGATGGTAGGGAGGCCTGGAGCACCTTTGCTATGAGGACAGACTGGAAGAGTTGGAGCTGCTCAGTCTGAAGAAGAGGAGGCTCCCAGGTGACCTTCTTGTGGCCTTCCAATATCTGAAGGGGGCCTACAGAAAAGCTGGGGAGGGACATTTGAGACTCTGAGGTAGTGACAGGACTAGGGGAAATGCAGCAAAGTTGAAGGTGGGAAGATTCAGACTGGATGTGAGGAGGAAGTTGTTCAGCATGAGAGTGGTGAGAGCCTGGAATGGGTTGCCCAGGGAGGTGCTTGGGGCCACATCCCTGGAGGTGTTTGCAGCCAGGCTGGCAGAGGCTGTGGGCAGCCTGATCTAGGGTAGGGTGTCCCTGGGCATGGCAGGGGGGTTGGAACTAGGTGATCCTTGTGGTCCCTTCCAACCCTGACTGATTCTATGATTCTGTGATTCTAGGGATGGAGCAGGGCTGGAAGCAAGAAAAGCATCCCAGCCAAAGTAAAGAGATGAAGTCACAAGATGATGACAGTGATCTGGGGAGAAGAAGAGCAGAGATCCTCCCACATAGCTCACATGCTTGCTTACTAGTCTGGAGAGGGATCTCAAAGACCTAAAGAGCCATTGGAGACCCAGAGGTTGCCAAAGAAGCACAATGCCTCTGCTGTGCATCCTAAAGCCTGGAAAGAGACAAGTCTAGAATTGAGATAGCTACCTTCGTATTCCCCAGGCATAGAAGGAGTGGCCTGGCCACTGTCCAGCCCATTCTCCCTAAATGAGGGCACCTCACCATGTCTGTGTTGCTGAAGGAGCTGGGGTCTGGTGGCCCGAAAACTCCATCTGCCTTTGAGAGCACTTCACAAGCGACCGATGACTAACATTGCCCCTAGTCCTATCACTACCTGACAGCCTAAAAAGTCCCTCCCCAGCTTTCTTGTAGGTCACCTCGGAGCCTTCTCCTTTCCAAAATGAATAGCCCCACCTCCCTCAGTCTCTCCTCACAGCAGAGCTGCTCCAGCTCTCTGAGCATCTTCATGGCCTTTCTCTAGATGCCTTCCAGCACATCCACATCCCTCTTGTACTAGGGGCTCCAGAACTGGATGCAGTACTGCAGGTGGGGTCTTACCAGTGCAGAGTAGAGGGGAAGGATCACATCCCTCACACTGTTGACCACATTTTCCCTTGCTGCAGCCCAGGCTCTGCTTGGCTTTCTGGGCTGCAAGTGCACACTGCTGGCTCATGTTGAGTTTCTTGTCCACCAGCACCCCTAAGTCTCTCTCCTCAGGGCTGCTTTCCAGCCAGTCACTGCTCAGCCTATATTGGTGCTTGGGTTTGCCTTGACCCAGATGCAGGACCCTTCTGGAAAAAACATCCAATAGAATTTATCCCTGGGGGAAGGACAGGAACTATTTTGTCCATTTCTAAATGAGGATAGCAAATAAAGCATAAATGACTAAACTCATCCAGGGTAAAGCCACAAGCCAGTGGCATAATCAGGACCAGAATCCAAGTACTCTCTGGTGGAACCAAGAATCTTCCTCATGCTGACTTTGCAGACACATCTAATTAGCATCTCTGGAAGCTTTTCCCACATTACTGTGTTGTTTGAATTAAAATGCATATAGTGCATGGATTTAGCTTTCATTTGTAGGAAATGCATTTTCCCCTTGTCCCTGTAGGTTCACAGGATCCCAGGATGTCAGGGATTGGAAGGGGCCCAAAGAGATCATTGAGTCCAACCCCCCTGCCAGAGCAGGACCAGACAATCTAGCTCAGGTCACAGAGGAACACATCCAGACAGGCTCTGAAAGCCTCCAGAGAAGGAGACTCCACAACCACTCTGGGAAGCCTGTGCCACTGCTCTGGGACCCTTACAGTAAAGAACTTTCCCCTTGTGTTGAGCTGAAACCTCCTGTGCTACAGCTTCCATCCATTGCTCCTTGTCCTATCCCAGGGAGCAAGTGAGCAGAGCCTGTCCCCTCCCTCATCCTGGCCCCCAGCCCCCAGATATTTATAAACATTGATTAAATCCCCTCTCAGCCTTCTCTTCTTCAGACTAAGCTGAGGGCTACCTCTCCTCATCAGGCAGTGCTCCAGTCCCCTAATCATCCTTGTAACCCTCTGCTGGAACCACTCCAGCAGATCCCTGTCCCTCTTCAACTGGGGAGCCCAAAACTGAAGGCAGTAACCAAGATGAGATTTCCCCAGGGCAGAGTAGAGGTGGAGAAGAACCTCCTTTGATCTGCTGGACACACTCTTCCTGTTACACCCCAGGATGCCAGGCTGGAGCTGATGGCTTAAACATACAGGTTAAGCTTCCTGTGAACCTTCATAATGTAGCTTTTGAATGGGGCTGGGTGAATGACAGTCTCTGTGGTAGAGTTTCCTAAATGAAAAACCTGTGGTTAAAAAACCCACAAGATCCTATTTTCTCAACGTATACAGAACATCAGCATCTGTATCACCTTTTCCTCCACCTTCTAAGTCTGATTGGCTTGAGAAGAGAAGGATCAGGACAGGAAGACACTCTGAGAAGCATAGGAAGAAATTAGGAAGAAGTTCTTCATTGAAAGAGTGATTGGCATTGGAATGGGCTGCCCAGGGAGGTGATGGAGTCCCCATCTCTGGAGGTGTTGAAGAGGAGGCTGCATGAGGCACTTAGTGCCATGGCTTAGTTAATCATAGAATGGTTTAGGTTGGAAGAGACCTCAAAGATCATCCAGTTCCAACCCCCCTGTGCCATAGGCAGGGACACCTCCCACTAGATCAGGTTGCTCATCCAGCCTGGCCTTGAACACATCCAGGCAGGGAGCAGCCACAACATCCCTGGGCAACCCATTCCAGTGTCTCACCACCCTCACTGTGAAGAATTTTCTCCTAACCTCCCATTTAAATCTCCCCTCTGCCAGTTTGAACCCATTCCCCCTCGTCCTGTTGTTACAAGACCTTGTGAATATTCCCTCCCCAGCCTTCCCGTTGGCCCCCTTCAGATACTGGAAGGTTGCTATAAGGTCTCCTTGAAGCCTTCCCTTCTCCAGGCTGAAAAGTTCCAACTACTTCAGCCTGTCCTCATAGCAGAGCTGATGCAGCCCTCTGATCATCTTCGTGGCCCTAATGAGAAGGGTTAGGTGATAGGTTGGACTCGATGATCTTCAAGGTCTTTTCCAACCTGGTTAATTCTGTGATTCTGAGCTTTGGGGTTGTTTTGTTTAGTGTGGGGTTTTCTTGGTTGGTTTGTTTGCTTTGTTTTGTTTGCTTGCTAGGTTGGACTCAATGATCTTCGAGGTCTTTTCCAACCTGGTTAATTCAGTTATTCTGTGAGATCAGCCCAAGATGCCAGGAGAAGGGGAGGATTTCTCTCCCAGGAACGACCAACAGGATGCTTTGCTGTTGCAGAAGAGACACTGAATGAGACACTGGGAGGGAGGTGGCAATCTTTAGCCCCTTCAAAATGGCATGAGGTCATCAACCAGAAAAACAACAGCTGAAGGTCTCCAGGACATAATGAGGCAGGCCTGATAGAGATTTCTACAAGCCCAGGAGAAGTTCAAGAGCCAAAATTGAGCATTGGCTGCTTCCTTCCCCTTTCTTGGTCAGCTTCCTGTACTATAAACTCTCCCATGGGAGATGCTGAGATGGTTAAGCATTATCCATTTTCCTTCCAAATGCGGAGTTGATAGGATTATTAATAACTGGTTACTAGTCAATAATAATAATTTCATTGGGAATATTAATTTTTATTATTAATATTCAACAACTGGGGGAAATCCCCTGAGATTCTTTGGCTGTGGGGTCGACGGGAAGCAATTACACAAAGGATATTTATAAACACAGAATTAAAGAGTTTAAGCAGTTTAAGCACTTGGAAAATAAGAACCTGGTAACAGGGAAAATTCTAACTATGCCTGTGGGGTCTTACTCACGATGTGCTAGTGCAAAGACAAAGTATTCCTGGGAGAGGAGGAGGAAAGAGCTGCCTTGCTGCTAGGCTGCTGGTGCAAGCTGCACAACAGGCTGCAAACAGGTGGCCACCGTGAATGAGCTGCAAATAGACCTCCTGTCCCGGTGGAAGGCAGCAGGAAAAGAGAGAACGGTCACTAAATCACCCCCCTTAAATACACTAGTCTGAAAGTGAAACCAGCCAATAGAATCATAGAATGGTTTAGGTTGGAAGGGACCTCAAAGATCATCCAGTTCCAACCCCCTCTGTGCCATAGGCAGGGACACCTCCCACTAGAACAGGTTATAGAATTATAGAATCATAGAATGGTTTAGGTTGGAAGGGACCTCAAAGATCATCCAGTTCCAACCCCCTCTGTGCCATAGGCAGGGACACCTCCCACTAGAACAGGTTATAGAATTATAGAATGGTTTAGAGTGTCCATAACCTCTCTGGGAAACCTGTTCCAAGGGCTTCAGACAAGTTTAATTCATAGAATGATTTAGGTTGGAAGGGACCTTAAAGGTTATCTAGTTCCAACCCCCATGCTGTGGGCAGGGACANACCTGGCCTTGAACACCTCCAGGTAGGGAGCAGCCACAACCTCCCTGGGCAACCTGTGCCAGTGTCTCACCACCCTCACTGGAAAGAACTTCCTCCTAACATCCCATTTAAATCTCTCCTCTGCCAGTTTAAACCCATTACTCCTTGTCCTGTCATAACAGGACCTTGTCAATAGTCCCTCCCCAGCCCTCCTCTAGGCCACCTTCAGATACTGGAAGGCTACTATAAGATCTCATTGAAGCCTTCTCTTCTCCAGGCTGCAGAGCCCCAACTCTCTCAGCCTGTTCTCATAGCAGAGCTGCTCCAGCCCTCTGATCATCTTTGTGGCCCTCCTCTGGACTCTCTCCAACAGTTCCATGTCCTTCTTGTGTCGGAGGCTCCAGAACTGCTCACAACAGGCACTAGCACCCATTGTTCTGGCCAATGAATTCCCAGTTCTGTGCCCATGTGTCCACTCAGGCACGTTGAGGGGCAGCACAAGACACCTGACTTGGTAGTGCTAAGTACCAAGTACTCTCAGGGCTTTGTTGGGGCCAAACCCTTCGTTGTTCTGCTCAATCCATCAACTCCTGGACCTGCAACTGGGGAAGGAGAGCAGGAGTTTGAACTGATCTGGCAGGATTTATGCCCTACCAGGACAGGAGAGCACACACTTTGCTCAAATTTTCCTGCTTTGTATCTCTCTCCTTAGGCATAGCATAGCTTCAAAGACCTAAAAAAAAAAATCAAAGATAGGCAGCTGGTTTTCACAGATTTCTCAGAGTGGGAAGGATTTCCTCTTATTTAATTGTTTGTCTTGTGCTTTGTTGGGTTTTTTAATTTTTTTGTTTGGTTGTTTGTTTGTTTGGTTTTTTTTTAACGTGTTCTTTGTTGTTTCCATTGTTGTTGGTTTTGTTTTATTATTCTTTTTCTGAGGAGTCTCAATTGCAAAGGACAATGAGAAAACTGTGATCCTTCACACACAGACATCCCCTTAAAGGGTAAAGAAAGATCCAGTATTGCTGGTGGTGGTGAAAGCAGCCAGAAAAAGACCATTTGCCCCCTTAAGTCAGTCTCAGGAGCTTGGTTGACCTAAGCACCAAGCCTGAGATGCTTTGGGTTCCCCATTATCAGCTGCCAGCAACACTTCCTAGAGCTGATAAAAACCCACACAGACTTGCTAGAGGCAAGAGATGCCATCCAGAGGGACCTGACCAAGCTGAAGATGTGAGCCCAGGCCAACCTCATGACATTCAACAAGGCCAAGTGTAAGGTCCTGCACCTGGGTGGATGCAATCCCAAGCACAAATCCAGGCTGAGTGGGGAATGGCTGAAAGCAGCCCTGAGGAAAAGGACCTGGGGGTCTGGGGTGATGAGAAACCTCAACATGAGGCTGCAGTGTGAGTGCAGCCCAGACAGCAACTGTGTGCTGGGCTGCAGCAAGAGCAGCTGTGGGCAGCAGGGCAAGGGAGGGGATTCTGCCCCTTTGCTCTGCTCTCTTCAGACCCCACCTGGAGTACTGTGTGCAGTTCTGGAGCCCCCAGCACAAGAAGGACATGGAACTGTTGGAGCCAGTCCAGAGGAGGCCATGCAGATGCTGAGAGTGCTGCAGCAGCTCTGCTATGAGGACAGGCTGAGAGAGTTGGGGCTCTGCAGCCTGGAGAAGAGAAGGCTTTGAGGAGACCTTGCAGTAGCCTTCCAGTACCTGAAAGGGGGCCTAGAGGAGGGCTGGGGATTTTAGGTGGATTTAGCTACTCTCAGCAGGGATTTGATCTGTTGGCTTGGATAGGAACAGAACTTGACTCATTCTGAGCATGTCCAGCAGGCTTCTTCCCAACCACAACAGCAAGTCATCATTTCCCTTATCTTTCTGGGAGCCTTCTCCACAGCCATTTGGGGGAGCAGGACAAAAAAGATCCTTGGAATAAAGGAAGCCAAAGGAAGGGAGTTTCTCAGGTAGAACATCTTTGCTCAGCTACGCAGAGGAAACACACTACCAGCTTTGATAATGGGCTGATAGTTGCTGACCATTGGTCAGCAAAATTACTTGGAGATAAAGGGTCAGAAAGAGAAGGAGAAAGGTTGAACTGATGCCCAGAACTCGTGGGGTGTTGTAGTAATTCGCCTGCTCTCACCATCCTACTACAGTACGATGGAAACAGAGATAGCATCCACCATAGGTTCAACAAGGACAAGTGCCACCATAGGTTCAACAAGGACAAGTGCAGAGTCCTGCACCTGGGGAGGAAGAATAAACTGCACCAGTACAGGCTGGGAGGTGATCTGCTGGAGAGCAACCCTGTGGAGAGTGACCTGGTGGAGAAAATCCATGGCACAGCAATGTGCCCTTGTGGCCAAGAAGGCCAATGGGATCCTGGGGTGTATTAGAAAAGTGTGTCCAGCAGATCAAGGGAGGTTCTCCTCCTCCTCTACTCTGTCCTGGTGAGACCTCATCTTGAGTAATGCATTCAGTTTTGGGGCGCCCAGTTTAAGAAGGACAGGGATCTGCTGAGAAGGTCCAGCAGAGGGCTACAAAGATGATTCATAGAATCAGTCAGGGTTGGAAGGGACCACAAGGATCATCTAGTTCCAACTCCCCCTGCCGTGCCCAGGGACATCCTACCCTAGATCAGGTTGGCCAGAGCCTCATCCAGCCTGGCTGCAAACACCTCCAGGGATGTGGCCCCAACCATCTTCCTGGGCAACCCATTTCAGGCTCTCACCACTCTCACGGTGAACAACTTCCTCCTGATTAGGGGACTGATGAGGAGAGGCTGAGGGACCTGGGGCTTGTTTGTCTGGAGAAGAGAAGACGGAGAGACGATCTAATAAATGTTTATAAATATCTGAGGGCTGGGGGTCAGTGGGGGGACAGGCTCTGCTCACTTGCTCCCTGGGATAGGACAAGGAGCAATGGATGGAAGTTGCAGCACAAGAGGTTCCACCTTAACACAAGGGGTAAGTTCTTTACTGTAAGGGTCCTAGAGCTTTGGAACAGTCTCCCCAAAGAGGTTGTGGAGTCTCCTTCTCTGGAGATTTTCAAAGCCTGTCTGGATGCATTCCTCTGTGACCTGAACTAGATTGTCTGGTCCTGCTCTGGCACTGGAACAGGCTCCCCAGAGAGGTCGTGGAGTCTCCTTCTCTAGAGACTTTCAAGGCTTGTTTGGATGCTTCCCTCTGTGACCTGAGCTAGATTGTCTGGTCCTCCTCTGGCACTGGAACAGGCTCCCCAGAGAGGTCGTGGAGTCTCCTTCTCTAGAGACTTTCAAGGCTTGTTTGGATGCTTCCCTCTGTGACCTGAGCTAGATTGTCTGGTCCTCCTCTGGCACTGGAACAGGCTCCCCAGAGAGGTCGTGGAGTCTCCTTCTCTAGAGACTTTCAAGGCTTGTTTGGATGCTTCCCTCTGTGACCTGAGCTAGATTGTCTGGTCCTCCTCTGGCACTGGAACAGGCTCCCCAGAGAGGTCGTGGAGTCTCCTTCTCTGGCGACTTTCAAGGCTTGTTTGGATGCTTTCCTCTGTGACCTGAACTAGATTGTCTGATCCTCCTTTGCCACTGGAACAAGCTCCCCAAAGAGGTCATGGAGTCGTCTCCTCTGGAGACTTTCAAAGCCTGTTTGGATGTGTTCCTGTGTGACCTGAGCTAGATTGTCTGGTTCTGCTCTGGCAGGGGTGTTGGACTTGATGATCTCTTAGGGTCTCCCCAACCCCTGACTTCCTGTCATCCTGTGATCCCCTACCTCAGAGCTGTGTCACCAAGCTTCATTCACTAACCTGCCCACCCCTAAAACGGCAGACAGAGCACTCAGAGCATCTGTGCACGCCACCAGCACTATTTACTGATTCACATCCAAACTGCTGGACCAGGACTTGGGGTAGCACCAGAAAAACACAGCGAGGCACCGCCGGCAACCTGCAGCAAGGGCAGCAGAGCAGGCAGCAGCAGCCACATGGCCACCCGACTGGGCTTTACGTGTCACTGGTTGACTCAAGTTTTAATTATGTCCCAGCATCTCCCAAAACACAAAGCTCCCAGCCAGGCAGTCCCTGCCAGCCCAAGTTTCATAAAGAGAAGCTTGGTGACTAAGGCAGCCCAACCTTCGAGTCAGACGCTAACAGCTTTGGACAAGTGTGGGATTTTGACACCCCTATCTGCAGGAAAATCTGATGTTTAGTGCCCTGACCGTGAGCAGGTCACTCTTAAAGCCCCTGAACATCCCAGGGGGGTTAAAAA
>VWZI01021004.1:61154-83849 GCA_013396835.1 Psilopogon haemacephalus | reverse complement strand
CCCAAAAAAACCCCAACCAACCCCACCCCAAAAAACCCAAACAAAAACCACAAACAAATAATAACCCCCCCACCCCAAAACATAAAAAAACCCCAAAACATACCAAAACCCCACAAACAACAAAAAACCCCCAAACCACACCAAACAAACAAAAACCCCAAAGCAAACAAGCAAACAAACAATAAAAAAAAAAAAAAGAAAACAAAAACCTACACCAAACAAAACAACCCCAAAGCACAGAAGCACAGAATAAAGCAGATTGGAAAAGACCTTTGAGATCATCGAGTCCAAACTATCACCTGATACCTTCTAATTAATTAACCCATGGAACTAAGTGCCTCAAGCAACCTCCTCTTAAACATCTCCAGGGATGGGGACTCCACCACCTCCCTGGGCAGCCCATTCCAATGCCAATCACTCTCTCTGTCAAGAACTTCTTCCTAACATCCAGCCTAACCCTGTCCTGGCACAACTTGAGACTGTGTCCTCTTGTTCTGTCACTGGGTGCCTGGCAGAAGAGACCAACCCCACCTGGTTACAACCTCCTTTCAGGCAGTGAGGTCTGCTCTGAGCCTCTTCTTCTCCAGGCTGCACACCCCCAGCTCCCTCAGCCTCTCCTCACAGGGCTGTGCTCCAGCCCCCTCACCAGCCTTGGTACCCTTCCCTGGACATGTTCAAGGTCCTCAACATCTTTCTTAGCCACCTGAACTATAGCAACACTTGAATTAGAGCTCCACCAGAATAATCCACTACTGACAAGTTATGTGCCTAAGTAACCTCAGAGGGGCTGCATTTAACAGCGTGGCTGAGTTTTAGTTTTTAATTTATTTTTTTTCTGCTCATTTTTATTCATGCAGAAAGTGGAAAGAAAGGCATTGTCAGAGGAAATCATAGAATGGTTTAGGTTGGAAGAGACCTCAAAGATCAGCCAGTTCCAACCCCCCTGTGCCATAGGCAGGAACACCTCCCACTAGATCAGGATGCTCAAGACCTCATCTATCCTGGCCTTGAACACATCAGGGAGGGAGCAGCCACAACCTCCCCGGGCAACCTGTGCCAGTGTCTCACCACCCTCACTGTGAAGAACTTCCTCCTAACATCCAGTATAAATCTCCCCTCTGCCAGTTTGAACCCATTCCCCCTCATCCTGTCATTACAAGACCTTGTAAATAGTTCCTCCCCAGTCCTCCTGTAGGCTCCCTTCAAATACTGGAAGGTTACTATAAGGTCTCCTCAAAGCCTTCTCTTCTCCAGGCTGAAAAGCCCCAACTCTCTCAGCCTGTCCTCATAGCAGAGCTGCTGCAGCCCTCTGATCATTTTTGTGGCCCTCCTCTGGACTCTCTCCAACAGTTCCATGTCCTTCTTGTGCTGGGGGCTCCAGAACTGCACACAGGACTCCAGGTGGGGTGTGAGGAGAGCAGAGCAAAGGGGCAGAATCCCCTCCCTTGCCCTGATGCCCACAGCTGCTCTTGCTGCAGCCCAGCACACAGTTGCTGTCTGGGCTGCACTCACACTGCAGCCTCATCTTGAGCTTCTCATCCACCCAGACCCCCAGGTCCTTTTCCTCAGAGCTGCTCTCCAGCCACTCCCAGCAGTTATTTCAGCACAGGGAGTGGTTTGCCTTTCTGCATCCCTCCTCTCAGCTGCACATCACTTTTGACTAGATTATGGTCTGGGAATAAGAGAGTAAGGGCCCAACCAAAACAAGGCACCAATATCCAGTCCAGGCTTTGGCTTGATGCTCCTACTGCCCTTGTGATACCTGCAGCACGTCACAGGGATAACAACCACGCTCTGGGGGATTAAAAAAGGAAAAGGGTTAAAAGTTGTGGTCCTCAACAAAAGACCTCCATGGTGCTCCTCTAACCAGAGCACTGATTTAAAGGGAAGAAGGGGAGGTTGTCTGTCTGGAATGGATACTGTGCAAATAAGCCCACAGGGAGAGAAACTCATCAGCCTCCATCATCAACCTCACTTGAGCTTCTGCCTCCCATCAGCTCCACTGTTAACAGGCTTCAGCACTTCACCTTATGCTCTAAAAGCACAGAATTATACAATCATAGAATAATTTAGGTTGGAAGGGACCTCAAAGATCAGTCAGTTCCAACCCCTTGTGCCATAGGCAGGGACACCTCCCACTAGATCAGGTCGCATAAGCCATCATCCTACTTGGCCTTCAACATCTCCAGGGAGGGAGCAGCCACAACCTCCCTGGGCAACCTGTGCCAGTGTCTCACCACCCTCACTGGAAACAACTTCCTCCTAACATCCAGTCTAAATCTCCCTTCTGCCAGTTTGAACCCATTCCTCCTCATCCTGTCATTACAAGACCTTGTGAATAGTTCCTCCCTAGCCTTAGAATCATGGAGCCAGCAGCATAGGTTGGTCTGCAGTCAGTTTATCCCTTTTTGGAAGAATCAGTGTGGCTCCTAAACAGCCCTACTCTTCCTCGGTGTTCAGATGCACTGTTGATGCTGTCAGTGCTTGGATGTGGAGAGGTGGACCCAGGCCAACTTCATGAAATTCGACATGGCCAAGCATAAGGTCCTGCACCTGGAACAGCGCAATCCCAAGCACAAATCCAGGCTGGGTGAGGAATGGCTGAGAGCAGCCCTGAGGAAAAGGACCTGGGGGTCTGGGGTGATGAAAAGCTCAAGATGAGGCTGCAGTGTGAGTGCAGCCCAGACAGCAACTGTGTGCTGGGCTGCAGCAAGAGCAGCTGTGGGCAGCAGGGCAAGGGAGGGGATTCTGCCCCTTTGCACTGCTCTCCTCAGACCCCACCTGGAGTACTGTGTGCAGTTCTGGAGCCCCCAACACAAGAAGGACATGGAACTGTTGGACAGAGTCCAGAGGAGGCCACGAAGATGCTGAGAGGGCTGCAGCAGCTCTGCTATGAGGACAGGCTGAGAGAGTTGGGGCTTTTCAGCCTGGAGAAGAGAAGACTTTGAGGAAAGCTTGGAGTAGCCTTCCAGTATCTGAAGGGGGCCTACAGGAGAGCTGGGGAGGGACTATTCACAAGGTCTTGTTATGACAGGACGAGGAGTAATGGATTTAAACTGGTGGAAGGGAGATTTAGGTGGGATGTTAGGAGAAAGTTGTTTGCAGTGAGGGTGGTGAGACACTGGCACAGGTTGCCCAGGGAGGTTGTGGCTGCTCCCTCACTGGAAGAGTTCAAGGCAAGGTTGGAGAAGACCCTGAGTGACCGCTTCTAGTGGGAGGTGTCCCTGTCTGTGGCACAAGGTGGAGTTGGAACTGGATGATCTTCAGGGTCCCTTCCAACCTAAACCACTCTATTGTCCTGCTGGTGCAGTTGCCTGGCTGGGCAGCCCCCATGCAGGGCAGCCCAAGGCATGTGAAAAGAGTCCTGCTTGCAGCTAAAGATGTTTGTCTGTGTGTGTAAACTTCAGTCTGTCCCTTTGGAGGGATGGATGGGGAGCAGGGAGCTGGCCCCTCACCGACAGGAAAAAAAAAAATAAGACAAATAAGCTCCTTGAAGGAATTATCAGACCGTGCAACAAAGAGGCAAACCTGAAGAGACTTGTGCCAGGAATGCCTGGAGTGAGACAGGCTGATGACTGACAGCAGCACCCTCCCTTGGTTGCAGGTGGTGTGAGGATGCTGTGGCAGAGAGCAGGAGATAAAGAGAGTTTATTGTAGCAGCTGCTGTCTCCACACACCAGTGGAAGCTCAGCGTCCCAGTCCTCAGTTTGTGCTGTCATGCTTCTGTGGAGGCTAAAGGAGTAGGTGGACTTCACTGTGATACCTCTGAGCAATGCACCAGCCCTCACCTGGACAGGCTGGAGGGGTGGGCAGAGGCCAGCACCAGGAGTTTTAACAAGTCTCTGTGCCAGGTTCTGCACTTTGGCCAAAATAGTCCCAGGCAGCATGACAGGCTGGGGACAGAGTGGCTGGAGAGCAGCCAGGCAGAGAGGGACCTGGAGGTGCTGGGAGATAGGAGCTGAACATGAGCCAGCAGTGTGCCCAGGTGGCCAAGAAGGCCAATGGCATCCTGGCCTGGATCAGGAAAAGTATGGTCAGCAGGACCAGGCAAGTCCTTCTGTCCCTGTATTCAGCTACACCTTGAGTGCTGTGTCCAGTTCTGGGCCCCTCAGTTTAAGAAAGATGTTGAAGTGCTTGAACATGTCCAGAGAAGGGCACCAAGGCTGTTGAAGGGGCTGAGCACAGCCCTGTGAGGAGAGGCTGAGGGAGCTGGGGGTGTTCAGCCTGGAGGAGGCTCAGGGGAGACCTCATTGCTGTCTACAGCTACCTGAAAGGAGGTTGCAGCCAGGTGGGGTTGGTCTCTTCTGCCAGACACCCAGCAACAGAACAAGGGGACACAGCCTCAAGTTGTGCCAGGACAGGTTTGGGCTGGATGTTAGGAAGAAGTTCTTCACAGCAAGAGTGATTGGCATTGGAATGGGCTGCCTGGGGAAGGGGTGATGGAGTCCTCATCCCTGGAGGTGTTTAAGAGCAGGCTGGATGAGGCACTCAGTGCCACGGTTTAGTTTCTTAGAAGGGTTAGGTGATAGATTGGACTCGATGATCTTAGAGGTCTTTTCCAAGCTGGTTAATCCTGTGATTCATCCCCTTCACTAAGCAGATTCAGCACAGGTGTCACAAACCGTAGCAGGAACTTAGGCAGTGTTGCCAGGGCAGTAGAGAGGGCAGACCCCTTTGATCCAAAGGTGTGTCCACCTGTGCTCCTCAAGGTTGTCAAAGGAACCTTTTCACCTGCAGTGCACCTCTAGCTTTAGCTTGTAACCTGCTGTTTCAGTACATATGTGACTGAGGAAAGCATCTCAGCCACCACAAGGATTCATGGGGACACTACTCAGACTATTTCAGACTGGATGTGAGGAGGAAGTTCTTCACCACGAGAGTGGTGAGAGCCTGGAATGGGCTGCCCAGGGGGTTGGTTGAGGCCACATCCCTGGAGGTGTTTGCAGCCAGGCTGGATGAGGCTGTGGGCAGCCTGCTCTAGGGTAGGGTGTCCCTGGGCATGGCAGGGGGGTTGGAACTAGCTGATCCTTGTGGTCCCTTCCAACCCTGACTGATTCTATGACACATCATCTGAGTGGCTGCATACTTGTGTATAACCATTTCAGTTTGTGCTTTCCCTTGAGAGCCAAGGCTAAGATTGTCATCCTTGATGCCTGCAGCTCCAAAAGAAAGAGATTAGGTTTTAACTATGACCATTTGGGTTATCCAGCTAACTGCTCAGCCTCATAAAACTGCTACAACTGCACAGCATAAGGGATAGGGAACCGTGGCATGGCTGCAGGAGTGCTTGGGCCAGGAAAACCTCATTTTCAGCCAAAGGAAGTGAATCATCAGTGACTTAAATGAATTTGAGATGACACCATCTGCTGCCCATCCTGGAGCAACCTTCCAAAACGATATCTGATAGTTAAAGAAATCAAACAGCAAGCAAACAGACAAAAGAACTCTGTATAATGCCAAGGGGAACCATCAAGTGCTCCCCAGGAAAGTTTCTCCTCCATGCTGTCGACCACAGGGAGACCACAAAGTCAGTTGACAACAGCCAAAATGATTATTTTATTCTTTCAATTTTCAAGGTACTTTAATAACTTCAAGATCACAGAATCATAGAATCAGTCAAGGTTGGAAGGGACCGCAAGGATCATCTAGTTCCAACCCCCTGCCATGCCCAGGGACACCCTACCCTAGATCAGGCTGCCCACAGCCTCTGCCAGCCTGGCTGCAAACACCTCCAGGGATGTGGCCTCAAACACCTCCCTGGGCAACTCCTTCCAGGCTCTCACCATTCTCATGCTCAACAACTTCCTCCTCACATCCAATCTGTATCTCCCCACCTCCAGCTTTGCTCCATTCCCCCAGTCCTGTCACTACCTGATAGCCTAAAATAGTCCCTCCCCAGCTTTTCTGTAAGCCCCCTTCAGATACTGGAAGGCCACAAGAAGGTCATCTGGGAGCCTCAAGACTGAGGTACATCAAGATGAAGAAACAAGACACTGTCCCCAACATCCCCAAGGATTCAAATTCAAGATTCTTTCAACATAACCCAGAACTGTGCTTTTTCTACAATTAAACCATTAGTCTTTTTCAGATCCACTTGGGACCTTGTATCTGGACACAACATTTATCCTCCTCAGCAAGTTTGTGGATGACACCAAGCTGTGTGGCACAGTCAACTTGCTAGAGGACAGGGATCCATCCAGAGGGACCTGAACAGGCTGCAGAGGTGGACCCAGGACAAACTCATGACATTCAACAAGAAAAAGTGTAAGGTCCTGCACCTGAGTGGGTGCAATCCCAAGCACAAGTCCAGGCTGGGTGGGGAATGGCTGAGAGCAGCCCTGAGGAAAAGGCCCTGGGGGTCTGGGGTGATGAAAAGCTCAAGATGAAGCTGCAGTGTGAGTGCAGCCCAGACAGCAACTGTGTGCTGGGCTGCAGCAAGAGCAGCTGTGGGCAGCAGGGCAAGGGAGGGGATTCTGCCCCTTTGCTCTGCTCTCCTCAGACCCCCACCTGGAGTACTCTGTGCAGTTCTGGAGCCTGCAACAGAAGAAGGACATGGAACTGCTGGAGAGAGTCCAGAGGAGGGCCATGAAGATGCTCAGAAGGCTGCAGCAGCTCTGCTATGAGGACAGGCTGAGAGAGTCGGGACTTTTCAACCTGGAGAAGAGAAGGCTTCCAAGAGACCTTTTAGCAGCCTTCCAGTACCTGAAAGGGGGCCTACAGGAGGGCTGTGGAGGGACTATTCACAAGGTCTTGTAATGACAGGATGAGGAGGAATGGGTTTAAACTGGCAGAGGGGAGATTTAGGTGGGATGTTAGGAGGAAGTTCTTTACAGTGAGTGTGGTGAGACACTGGCACAGGTTGCCCAGGGAGGTTGTGGCTGCTCCTTCCCTGGAGCTGTTCAAGGCCAGGTTGGATGAAGCCTTGAGTGACCTGTTCTAATGGGAGGTGTCCCTGCCTATGGCACAGGGGGGTTGGAACTGGATGATCTTTGAGGTCCTTTCCAAACTAAACCATTCTATGACCCTTACAGCCTTTATTCATCCCTACAGCAGCTTCCATGTAGGCACCAGTCCACCATCTTTTCCCCTCTCTATGAGTTTTAGCTGAAGCAAGAGCCACTCTCCTACAAAGGTACCAGAGCTAATCCTGATAGCAGTGGTAGAGGAGCTTTGGTCACATACCAGCACCCTTCCTTTCCCCAACACCTGTAACTGTATCAGGAATAGTGTGGCCAGCAGGACAAGGGAGCTTATCCTTCCTCTGTACTTGGTACTTTCAGGCCACATCTTGATTACTGTGTCCAGTTCTGGGCCACTCAGTTCAAGAGAGATGTTGAGGTACTGGAACATGTCCAGAGAAGGGCACCAAGGCTGGAGAGGGGCCTGTGAGGAGAGGCTGAGGGAGCTGGGGGTGTGCAGCCTGGAGAAGAGGAGGCTCAGGGGAGACCTCATTGCTGTCTACAGCTACCTAAAGGGAGGTTGTAGCCAGGTGGGGTTTGGTCTCTTCTCCCAGGCAACCACCACAGAACGAGAGGACACAGTCTCAAGTTGTGCCAGGGGAGGCATAGACTGGATATTAGGAGGAAGTTGTTCCCAGAGAGAGTGATTGGCATTGGAATGGGCTGCCCAGGGAGGTGGTGGAGTCACCATCCCTGGAGATGTTCAAGAAAATCCTGGATGGGGCACTTAGTGCCATTGGCTAGGGCTGGGTGATAGATTGGACTGGATGATCTTGGTGGTCTCTTCCAACCTGGCTTTATTCTATTCTATTCTATTCTATTCTATTCTATTCTATTCTATTCTATTCTATTCTATTCTATTCTATTCTATTCTATTCTATTCTATCCTGTCCTGTCCTGTCCTGTCCTGTCCTGTCCTGTCCTATCCTATCCTATCCCATCCCATTCTACCCTACCCTATTCCATCTCATCCTATCCCCCCTATTCCAGCACACAGCACGATGGATGCTGTCACCAGTATCAGCAAACACAGGACTCCAGGCAAACGTTCTCACAGTTTGCAAAGCATCTTCCTCCTCTCACCCTCTGCCTCGGCTGCTTGAATTCAGAGGTGGCCAACAACTATTAAACACAGCAATGTAAACCTTAGCAGATTGCTTCTAAATGGGAAACAAAAATGTTTTGAGCAAAGCTAATTGCCGGGAAATAAAGGTTGTTCCAATATTTCAGCGGGGGGTTATAAATCTCCTGGTTCCTGCCTTCCTTCCAGCATTAAGGTTTTACAGATGTTGCTGTCAGGAGGAGAAGAATGGTTTCAGATGCTTGTTTCCACTTTATTTTTTTTCTTTTTTTCTTTTTTTTTCTTTTCTTTAAGTGTAAAGGAGCATAAATGCACACAGCAAAATGCCAGGCAAATTTTCTTCCTGCGAGGAAGAAAACCCAAAAATAAAAAAAACAACCCCTCAAAAAAATCTCAACAAACAAAACGGGGAAAAATCTGCACTGGGCCTCCTAAAAAAAGTAATTTAGAGTGGTAGAAAATGCTCAGCACGCTCAACAGCTGCCAAACTTGAAGGCAGAATTCAGCTCAGGCAGTTGCACTGACTGCTGAAATGCTTCTCCCAGCCCTCTGCTTCTTTTCATAGAATCATAGAATGGTTTAGGTTGGAAGAGACCTCAAAGATCATCCAGCTCCAACCCCCTGTGCCATAGGCAGGGACACCTCCCACTAGATCAGGATGCTCAGGACCTCATCCAGCCTGGCCTTGAACACCTCCAGGCAGGGAGCAGCCACAACCTCCCCAGAGGTTTCACCAAATGTTCACTGTACACTGAGAGACTCTCTTGCTGAGAGCAGGACCTGCTGAAAAAAAGACACCCTCCACCAAAAAAAAAAAACGATACTGAGCTGCACAATTTTCTCCCCTGGCAAAACAAAAGCAGCATAGAATCAGTCAAGGTTGGAAGGGACCACAAGGATCATCTAGTTCCAACCTCCCTGCCATGCCCAGGGGCACCCTACCCTAGATCAGGCTGCCCACAGCCTCATCCAGCCTTGCCTTAAACACCTTCAGGGATGTGGCCCCAACCACCTCCCTGAGCAACCCATTCCAGGCTCTCACCACTCTCATGCTCAACAACTTCCTCCTCACATCCACTGGATCTCCCAACCTCCAGCTTTGCTCCATTCCCCCTAGTCCTGTCACTACCTGACAGCCTCCCAAGTCCCTCCACAGCTTTTTTGTAGGGCCCTCTCAGATCCTGGAAGGCCACAAGAAGGTCACCTGGGAGCCTCCTCTTCTCCAGACTGCACAGCCCCAACTCTTTCAGTCTGTCCTCATAGCAGAGGTGCTTCAGCCCCCTGATCATCCTCATGGCATGGAGAGGACCAAAGGCAGACCATTGCAGACTGGGGTTTAGTCCTTGCAGGAAGGTTCCCATTGAGTTTCTCATTGCTGTATTGATTAGGATAAAGCAGGTACTGAGCAGGATGGTTATGCTATGGCTCCTTCTTAGCATCACCACAAGATCTGTGGTGTCTGAGATCAGCACCCAAGCCAGGCACCATGAGTCAAATGAGGACTTCAGTGGGTTTTGGTGGCCCTCTCCAAAACTGGCAGCACAGAAGCCAAGACAGCTCAAATAGAGAGAGGAGGATGCATTCAAGGGCACACTGACTTGCCCAGCTTTAACTCTATGAGCTGATTTAGCCTTCTCAGGTGCTGCTGTCACACAATGCAGCACCTTAATGGGACCTCTTTTTCCAGTGAAACACAATCCCCTCCTCCTACTTCTTCACTAACCTTTAACTCCTTGAAGCCATCCAAAGGAGTGAAGGGCTCTGCTTCTCCAATGCCCCCACCCCCAGCAACCTCCTTGAGGCTCAGTGGCATCCCTCCCACTGACACCAGGCTTGCTTCAAACAAGCCTGATACAACCCAGGAGGCCAGAACCTCTCAGGAAAGGCATTTAGGCTGCTTTCCTTTTTTTCCCAGTCCAGCAGAAGCTGTTCCTCTCCTGCTGAGAAGCCTGGAGCTGGCTCTGAAGAAGACAGGCCTGTTCCAGATTTACATTATTTTTTTTTCCTTAAGCTCAGAGATCATCACAAAGCTCTCTCTCATCCTGCTTTTGGCACCTTCTTGCATTTTAAATTGCTGCTATACCCACCCAAAAAAAAAAAACCAAAAAAAAAAACCCCTCACATTCAGACATGAGAGCATCCAATTCAGCTCCTCTTACATGGTGGATGGCACCATGGCTTCTACAACCATGGCAGGGCTACACTTTGGACCTTTGTGGACCCCCTAAAAACTAAGCCAAGCCAGAAATAACCCTCTGAGAGAGAAGAGCTGAAGGCAAACATCTCTCTTATTCAAACTGAGGGATTCATGTTTCTGCCAGAAATCAGAAAACCACCAGGTAGGAAGTAGGTACACATCAAGTTGTGCCAGGGGAGGCATAGACTGGATGTTAGGGGGAAGTTCTTCCCAGAGAGAGTGATTGGCATTGGAATGGGCTGCCCAGGGAGGTGGTGGAGTCCCCATCCCTGGAGGTGTTCAAGGAAAGCCTGGATGGGGCATTTAGTGCCATTGGATAGGGCTGGGTGATAAGTTGGACTGGATCATCTTGGAGGTCTCTTCCAACCTGGCTTCTTCTATTCCATCCCAAATCTCCTGATGTATGGGTGGACCTCAGCAAGTACAGGGCTGGAGTGGATCACATCCACGTGACCCATGTGGCTGTGCTTCTTGTTTCCCATCCTATGGACTACCCTGCACACACAGAGCAAACGGGTGTCATACTTAGACCCATTGGAACTGGACTGAGAGCTGCACTTGGAGAAGGTGAGGAGAGAATGAGAGTTGGGGCTGTTCAGTCTGGAGAAGAGGAGGCTCACAGGTGACCTTCCAGTATCTGAAGTGGGCTACTAAAAAGCTGGGGAGGGACTTTTTAGGCTATCAGGTAGTGACAGGAGTAGGGGGAACGGAGCAAAGCTGGAGGTGGAGAGATTCAGACTGGATGTGAAGAGGAAGTTCTTCACCATGAGAGTGGTGAGGCCCTGGAATGGGTTGCCCAGGGAGGTGGTTGGGGCCCCATCCCTGCAGGTGTTTGCAGCCAGGTTGCATGAGGCTGTGGGCAGCCTGATGCAGGGTAGGGTGTCCCTGGGCATGGCAGGGGGTTGAAACTGGCTGATCCTTGTGGTTCCTTCCAACCCCGATACTATAGAATCAAAGAATGGTTTAGGTTGGAAGAGACCTCAAAGATCATCTAATTCCAACCTCCCCGTGCCATAGGCAGGGACACCTCCCACTAGAACAGGCCACTCAAGGCCTCAACCAGTCTGGCCTTGAACACCTCCAGGGAGGGAGCAGCCACAACCTCCCTGGGCAACCTGTTCCAGTATCTCACCACCCTCACTGGAAAGAACTTCCTTCTAACATCCCATTTAAATCTCCCCTCTGTCAGTTTAAACTCATTCTTCCTGGTCCTGTCATAACAGGACCTTGTGAATAGTCCTTCTCCAGCCTTCCTGGAGGCCTCTTTCAGATACTGGAAGGCTGCTATAAGGTCTCTTTGAAGCCTTCTCTTCTCCAGGCTGCAGAGCCCCAACTCTCTCAGCCTGTCCTCATAGCAGAGCTGCTGCAGCCCTCTAAGCATCTTCGTGGCTCTCCTCTGGACTGGTTCCAACAGTTCCATGTCCTTAAAATCATAAAATAAGAGAATCAGTCAGGGTTGGAAGGGGCCACAAGGATCATCTAGTTCCAACTCCTCTGCCATGCCCAGGGACACCCTATCCTAGAGCAGGCTGCCCACAGCCTCATCCAGCCTGGCTGCAAACACCTCCAGGGATGTGACCCCAACCACCTCCCTGAGCAACCCATTCCAGGCTCTCACCACTCTCATGCTGAGCAACTTCCTCCTTACATCCAGTCTGAATCTCCCCACCTCCAGCTTTGCTCCATTCCCCTTAGTCTCCAGAACTGCACACAGTGCTCCAGGTGGCGTCTGAGGAGAGCAGAGTAAATACTAAAGTGATCCTGAAGTGGACCATGCTGGCATCATTACATTGCAGAAGCCAACACAGCATCCCTGTGTGGCAGCTCAGCACCTCTCAAGCCCTGGGCTCAGGAAATCCACCAAGAAGTCCAAGCCCTGTCACCTCCAAGCAGTGGGTCCCAGCCGCTCCTTGCCAGGTGGGCAACCCAGGGGTGCCCATTTTGGGAGGGTTTCTCCACCCCAGCTATAAATACCAGGCCTGACTGCACATTCCCCCAGTGGCTCACTGTGTTCTTCCAGCAGATGTGCCAAGACAGGCTGACGTGAGGCTCTGCAGTTTGTTGGTCTCCCAGGGCCAGTGAAAGCCCCGATTAGGCTTTATGGCCAGCTCCAATGGCACGAGGAGCCAGGGCCACAAGCAACTCTGGAATGATTTAAGAGATGGGCCCTTCAAATTGCCAATTATTTATCTGTGCTGATGACTCAGACAAGCAGTTTTACTGTCCAAACCTTGGGGGAAAACACGTGGAATTAATCAGAGTGCCAAAAAGAATAAAAAAATTCAAATTAATGTAAAATAAACTGAAGGGCACAAAGCTGATTGATTTTTTTTCCTTCCACGGGGGCACTCTACATATGTGAGATGCTTTTTGTTTCTTATTTACTTTTTTTTTTTTTTTTTTTTTTTCCTTTCAAGGCACAATNTCCAGGCAAGGAGCAGCCACAGCCTCCCTGGGCAACCTGTGCCAGTGTCTCACCACCCTCACTAGAAAGAACTTTTTCCTAACATCCAGTTTAAATCTCTCCTCTGCCAGTTTAAACCCATTACCCCTCGTGATCTTTGATCACATTCTGTGATTCTGTGCTCCACAACCTCCCTGGGCAACCCATTCCAGTGTCTCACCACCCTCCCTGGGAAGAACTTCCTCCTAACATCCAGTTTCAATCTCCCCTCTGCCAGTTTAAACCCATTACCCCTTGTGATTTTTTATCACATTCTGTGCTCCACAACTTCCCTGGGCAACCTGTGCCAGTGTCTCACCACCCTCACTGCAAACAACTTCCTCCTAACATCCCATTTAAATCTCCCTTCTGCCAGTTTAAACCCATTACTCCTCATCCTGTCATTACAAGACCTTGACACGACCTTATTCATGACATTGCCATCCAAAAACAAGAATGCAATTGACAATAACAATAAACCAATGCGTTTTTGTGATTGCCCCAGAAATACACCAATTTTGATGTCAAAAAGGATCAATGTTTGATGCCAATAGGTACCCCAAGTTTGTTGTGTGTAAGGGGAGAGTAAAGAATGATGCAAGACACACTTGTAGTTTGATATTGACTGGGAGACTTGAGATCCTCTGTCTTTTGAGCTCCAGAACCTTTGGGAAGTCACTTCAGCTCAACTCCTCAAGACCTGGATGCCTAACTACCACAGAGACTCACATTTTGCCATCTGGGCACAGAGGAACCAAGTGAGCTTCAACAAGGACAAGTGCAGAGTCCTGCACCTGGGGAGCAATAATAAACTGCAGCAGTACAGGTTGGGAGGTGACCTGCTGGAGGGCAGCCCTGTGGAGAGGGACCTGGGAGGGCTGGTGGAGACCATCCCTGGCACAGCAATGTGCCCTTGTGGCCAAGAAGGCCAATGGGATCCTGGGATGTATTAAGAAGAGAGTGTTCAGCAGATCAAGGGATGTTCTCCTCCCCCTCTATTCTGCACTGCTGAGACCCCATCTTGAGTATTGCCTTCAGTTTTGGGCTCCCCTCCCCAAGAGGGACAGGGATCTGCTGGAGAAGGTCCACCAGAGAGCTACAAAGATGAATCATAGAATCAGTCAGGGTTGGAAGGGACCACAAGGATCACCTAGTTCCAACCCCCCTGCCATGCCCAGGGACATCCTACCCTAGATTAGGGACAGGGTTAGTTACTCCTAAAGCAAAGCCTACAAATGTGTGTTTTCTTTTTTTTGCATTCCAGTGTCCTCTGCTCTAGGTGATCCTGCTCTGGCAGGGAGGATGGACTGGATGATGAGGCCTTGGGCGACTTGTTCTAGCTGAAGGTGTCCCTGCCTATGGTGGGGGCGGGGTTAGCACTGGATGATCTTTGAGGTCCCTTCCAACCTAAATCATTCTATGATCTTTCAAGGTCTCTTCCAGCCCCTCACACTCTATGATATTTCATTCTTGGGAAGGGAGAGTCAAGTAGCAAGCACATTAAAACAAGATGCTTAGAAACAGGTCTGAACATTTTTGCACCCAGCATCAGAGGAGTCACAGATAAAATGAAGTCACCTTAAACCAGATGAGCCAGCACTCAGCTTCACACCAGTTCTCTTCCAACTCCTTGCATCCCTTTCCAGCACTGGCAAAGCACATCCCCTCTCCCACCACACACTACCCCTCCCTGGGACTCCAGGGTTTGATGCTGAACAAGAGGCTCTTGCTTGCCTGCCTGTTACACTGCCTCCTCCTCCTCCTTCTCTACACACAGTCCCACAGATAACATCAGGCCAAGCTCATTATGTCCTCCCTGGGCCAGCAAACCAGATTTTCTGAATGACCTGTCCAGATCACCTCTCATCAGTCTCACACATCAGTTGGTGCCAGGGCTCTTCCTCTACATGAGTCGCCACACACTCTGCTGGAGCCAGACATTTCCCCCTCCTCACGTTCCCCAAATGACTTGACCATGTCATAGCTGGAGCCATTCACTTCAGGCATGCTCCAGTGATTCAAGTCCCCACCCCAGCATCAGGTCACTCCAAAACTCGTCCTTCCACTGCACCTTTGTGTTTGCCTTCTCTTCCCCACCGGCCTCTGATTGACTTGCTTAAAGACATCACTGTCAAACAGGCTGTGGGCTGGGGCCAAAAAAAGGGAAAAGACCACAGAGCAGCAGGGAAAGATGCCTGCTGTGAGAACTTATTCCATCCCTGGCAAAGGGATTATTTATCACCTGAGATATATGTCTCCCAACTGCATCAGCCTGACGTTCTCCAGCCAGGGCTCAGCAGCAAACATCCCACTGCTGGTTCATCCCCAACAGCTTCCTGACAGCTGTTGGTGGGTTTGAGTTACTTATGATGAATGTTTCAAGCAGTTTCATGGTTGTGGTTTCTATCAGAGAGCAGCAAGAACCAAATTTCTCCTTGCTTTGCCCTCGCCCAGGAGGTAAGGGCAACCTTGGGGGCTCCTCACACCCACAAAGCAAGGGGGACCCATCCTGGGAACAAATCTGTCCTCCCCTCTGCATCAACAAGTGCCCAGTTTAAGAGACCACAGTGGCCTCAACTCACAGACCAGCAGACCCTGGCATCTGCTCCAGTTTCACTAAAACAAACCTAACAGGAATGAGCCTTCGCTCGGGTCACAAGGCAGAAGCCAGGCAAAGACCAAGTCAGAGCACACCTTAAAACACAGCCACGGTCTCACTGCAGCGTCCCAGAGACATTTTCTTATGATTAGAGAGACAACCAGCATTCAGGCAGACTTAAAAGATTGAGCAGCACGATGACAGCTCCCATTCCAGAGGAGAAAAGCAGAGAGAGAAGGGATTTGGCGTCAGACTAAACCTTCGTGGCAGGTGCCCATCAACAGGCGCTGCAAGGTCAGGTGTGCGAGGCAGCTCCTTTAAAATAATCAGGCAGCTTCTTGGGGCTTTATTTAGCATCAGAGAGGCCTTTCTCACGCTGCTGGTTTTCGGCTTCACCTCCACTTGAGGGGGCTTCATGGGGTGTGTGCTGGTTTGAGCTAACTGGAGAATTTGAGTGAGAAATTAGACTATTGGCTGAGAGAGGTAAACACAGGATGGCACTTCAAGAGTTTTACTGAGAAAGAAAAAAAANNNNTTTGGTCTCTGGGAGGGCTGTGGTGTTGCTGTATTACCTTTTCATTGTGTATATCTGTAAATATCTGTTATACCTTGGAAATATCTGCTTGTATATTGTGCATTGCTGTAAATATGAAGCTTCATTTATCAACTTCCAGTGTTCTGAGTCCTAGCCGGGGTTTATATCAAAAGGTGGGGGGGCAGGGAACTGCTAAACCACCACAGGGTGCTGGTGGAGTCACAGCAAAAGAAGCATGTTTGGGGGACCACCAACGCCTGTGCATGCAGAGGAGGAGTGCGCAGCACCAGACCAGGGGCCTCGTGGATGCACATCTGAATTGATTGTGGGTGACTGGAGAGGCAGAAATTATAAATTATGTAGCTTTTATAATTTCCAAAAGCCCCACCCACAACCTGTGTGTAAATTGGTTTAAGCTTGGGTTCTAATTCACTCAGGAAATGTCTTCACAAAGATGCCTTTTCAAGTAATTCAGGAAAAATCAGAAAATTTGGGAAGGTTTGGGCATGAAACAGTTTTGCCCTACTTATAAACGGGAGACTGTCTTCACAGCAGTGTCCAGAGTCCAGTGCCTGCCAAAGTTCAAGATGACTGTAGGCACAGCTTTCACAAAGCCATGATCGTGAAGTAAGGCAGGGGAAAGCCAGGGGTGCTCTGTGGTACTCCCACCAATGGCTGCAGTTTACCGTTAGAGGCAGGTCCTGCAGCAAGAAGCCAGGATGCTCCTCAAGGTCCGGCTCAAAGTCCCTGCAAGGTTCGTGCAAGGTCTGTCTCCAGGTCCGTGTTCAGGTCTGTTCAGGTCCCAGTGCAGGTCCCAGTTCAAGGGTCCGTTCAGGTCTGTGCAAGGGTCCGAGTGCAGGTCCAACTCTAATCTGTCCAATTGCCATATATATACTGGGGTGATTTGTTCCCTCCCTGTTCAAGCCCACGGAGGGTGGAAGAAGGTACTTTATGCCTATTGTGCTCCACACTTCAAACCTCCTGTGACAGAGGTAGGGAGGGAGGAAGACCGTTTCCTGCCCCATTCACACCTCTGGTTGAGCAGTGGACTTGGGTGTGCCCTGACACAGTTCGCACCCCATTCAAACCTCCGGTGGGGCAGTCCCCTGCCCTGCCACAACATCTCACAAACTCACCACCCACATAGGCTCTAAACTATACAATACACAACTCAGGACGGACACTTCACTGGTGTCCTGCCCCTTCCATGTACCTGTCCTATAGAGGGGGTCAGGCTGATGCAGCCTCTCTGCCTGTGGCTGCCAGAAGCAGCACACCAACTTGCCACAGACCCGCGGGTGAGAGGAACACTCATTGTAAGCACACAAACAGCCTCTTTCTTCTGCTCACACCATCACAAACTTACAAGTACAAAGGGTCGAGCCTGGGAGTGCAGATTTGGTGTGCAGTTCTGGAGCCCCCAGCACAAGAAGGACATGGAACTGCTGGATAGAGTCCAGAGGAGGGCCACAAAGATGATCAGAGGAGTGCAGTACCTCTGCTATGAGGACAGGCTGAGTGAGCTGGGGCTTTTCAGCCTGGAGAAGAGAAAACTTCCAGGAAACTTTATAGTAGCCTTCCAGTATCTGAAAGGGGTCTACAGGAGGGCTGGGGAGGGACTATTCACAAGGTGTTGTAATGACAGGATGAGGAGGAATGGGTTCAAACTGGCAGAGGGGAGATTTAAACGGGATGTTAGGAGGAAGTTCTTCATAGTGAGGGTGGGGAGACACTGGCAGAGGTTGCCCACGGAGGTTGTGGCTGCTCCCTCCCTGGAGGCATTCAAGGCCAAGCTGGATGAGGTCTTGAGCATCCTGATCTAGTTGGAGGTGTCCCTGCCTATGGTGGGGGGTTGGAACTGGATGATCTTTGAGGTATCCTCCAACCTAAACCATTCTATGATTCGACCTTGCAGCTGGGCACAGAAGGAGCAGCATGGGGGGGCCCATAAGGTCCACAGCAGCAACTCAGCACTGTAGTCAGTAATTCCCATTTCTATCACACCTCTCAGCAGCCAGAACCACATTTTGTGGTGCAGAAGCCATAATGGCATCACCTGCTGTGCTGCTTTGAGGCTGATTGGAATATTTTAATGAGAAAAAAACCAAGATTATAGGCTGTGAAAAGAAAGCAAGGGTGGTGTCTGCTTCACTCATAGGCTTGCTGAGATGTAGAAAAGCAAAGACACAAACATAGGTAAGAGAGTCAGTCAGAGTCTTTGTCTCTCTCTGGTTTCTAGCTTGATCTGTGTAACCCAACTAATTCTGCTTCTAACCCCCCCTGCATGGTCCTTCCAACTCACCTTGCACATAAGGCAGATTCTGGGATAAGGTTGAGGGGTGGAAAGAGGGTGGAAGGGTGGTTGGGAGCCCCTCCTGGGGACTCTGATTTCTGGGAGGGGGTGTTGTGTTTCTGTATTACTTTTAACTTATATATTTCTGTATATAATTGTAAATACTTGTAATATATTGTAAAAACCTGCCTGTGTATTGTGCTAAGTTGTGACTATAAAGCTTCATTCCTTAATGTCCAGCTGGCTGAGTCTAGTCTGAGTGAATACATTGGGGGAGGGAGAGGGTGGGTAACTCACAAATCATCACACCTGCACAATAGAGAGTAGAGCAGGTGCTGCTATGGGCAGAGAACAATTTGGGGTCTTTCTGTTTTATTGCCATCACCTGCAGAGCAGAGGTCAGGGCTTACTCATGCAGCTCACCTGCCCATCACTTAGGACTTTTTAAGCTCAGTTTAAAGTCAGAGCAAAAGACCAAGGATTCCAGTTCCTCAGCACCACACACATGCTGATCCACTCAGCAGGGCTGAGCTCTGGCAGGCAAATCTTGCCACCAGCCTGATAACACAAAGCAGTTCCCCCAACAAGTGAGGTTTGCTGACTGGCAACTCATTTAACTGCCAGCATTTCTATTTCACCTCTTCTCCTGCACTCACTTTCTCAGTCTACATCCAAATTCTGCAGTGCAGAGCCAGCATGGAGAGTTCCTCCCCGGTCGTACACACTAAATGGAGCTAACAATCATAGAATCACAGAATCATAGAATGGGCTAGGTTGGAAGAGACCTCAAAGATCATCCAGTTCCAACCCCCCTGTGCCATAGGCAGGGACACCTCCCACTAGATCAGGATGCTCAAGACCTCATCCAGCCTGGCCTTGAACACATCCAGGGAGGGAGCAGACACAACCTCCCTGGGCAACCTGTGCCAGTGCCTCACCACCCTCACTGTGAAGAATTTCTTCCTAACATCCCGTTCAAATCTCCCCTCTGCCAATTTGAACCCATTCCCCCTCGTCCTGTCATTACAAGTCCTTGTGAATAGCCCCTCCCCAGTCCTCCTGTAGGCCCCCCTCAGATACTGGTAGGCTGCTATAAGGTCTCCCCGAAGCCTTCTCTTCTCCAGGCTGAAAAGTCCCAACTCTCTCAGCCTGTCCTCATAGCAGAGGTGCTCCAGCCCTCTGATCATCTTCGTGGCCCTCCTCTGGACTCTCTCCAACAGTTCCATGTCCTTCTTGTGCTGGGGGCTCCAGAATTGCACACAGTACTCTAGGTGGGGTCTGACAAGAGCAGAGTAAAGGGGGAGAATCACCTCCCTTGCCCTGCTGGTAATGCCTCTCTTAATGCAGCCCAGGACACGGTTGGCTGTCTGAGCCGCGTGTGCACACTGCAGGCTCATGTTGAGCTTCTCATCCACCCAGACCCCCAGGTCCTTTTCCTCAGAGCTGCTCTCCAGCCACTCACCACCCAGCCTGTATTTGTGCTTGGGATTGCAGCGCCCCAGGTGCAGGACCTTACACTTGGCCTTGTTAAATTTCATGAGGTTAGCCTGGGCCCACCTCTCCAGCCTGTCCAGGTCCCTCTGGATGGCATCCCTGCCCTCCAGCAAGTCAACTGTGCCACACAGCTTGGTGTCATCTGCAAACTTGCTGAGGGTGCACTCGATTCCTCTGTCCATGTCGCTGACAAAGATGTTAAACAGCACTGGTCCCAGCACTGACCCTTGAGGGATGCCACTTGTTACTGGTTTCCAGGTGGACATTGTGCTGTCAGGGTTGGAAGGAACCACAAGGATCATTTAGTTCCAAACCCCCTGCCATGCCCAGGGACACCCTACCCTAGAGCAGGCTGTCCACAGCCTCTGCCAGCCTGGCTGCAAACACCTCCAGGGATCTGGCCCCCAACACCCCCCTGGGCAACCCATTCCAGGCTCTCACCACTCTCATGCTCAACAACTTCCTCCTCGCATCCAGGCTGAATCTCCCCACCTCCAGCTTTGCTCCATTCCCCCTAGTCCTGTCACTCCCTGATAGCCTAAAAAGTCCCTCCCCAGCTTTTCTGTAGGCCCTCTTCAGATCCTGGAATACTACAATGCTACTTTAAGTCTTGCAATGCTGGAGTTAAGAGGCAGTTGGGTAAGATTTTTTACTTCCTCCTCTTAAACAAAGCTCTGAGAGATGATACAGAAATCTGAGTCTGCTTTGAAAAGGAAAAAAAAACCCAAAACCCCAAAAAACACCAAACAAACAAACAAACCCACCAACTTTCCTACTCCTTGTGGTTGTTGGAGAGAAACAAATGAACCAAAGGCAAAAGAAAAAAAAAAAAGGGGAAATCAGAAAGCACAGGGGAAAAAAAATTGCAAGCTTCAGACAACTTGTAACTGAATTTCATGCTCTCCAAGTGCCTGGCAGGCTTTCCAGTCACGCAGGCTTTGGGGCACCAAAGTCCCCATGAGCAACTTGAAACTCCTCAGCTACTTGGGAGGTTTGGGGAATCGACCAGCAGGGAAAAGAGAGCAGCAGCAGCAGCACAGGAAAAGACCTGTCCCTAACGGAGACGTTTGCATGAGGCATCCTGATGGTTTGTGCACAGATTCCCACTCTGCCTTCGATGGAAATCAAGGAAACCACTAAGCCACGCAGCCTTGGCACTGCTCAAAAGCATCCTCAGCACCGATCCCTCGGACGGCCAGCAGGAGCTGGCAGCTCGGCCCCTGAGCAAACCAACGCAGTCACAACTAAACCAGAACCTCTCACATCTGCTCCTTCCGTGGATCCCACAGAAGAGGGTGCACTGCTCAGAAGCACCCCCAGCACCGATCCCTCGAACAGCCAGCAGGAGCTGGCAGCTTGACCCCTGAGCAAACCAACGCAATCAGAACTAAACCAAACTCTCACTTCTGCTCCCTCCGTGGATTCCAAAGAAGAGGGTGCACTGCTCACAAACACTCCCAGCACCGATCCCTCGGACTGCCAGCAGGAGCTGACATCTTGGCCCTTGAGCAAACCAACGCGGTCACAACTAAACCAGAAACTCTCACATCTGCTCCTTCCGTGGATCTCACAGAAGAGGGTGCACTGCTCGGAACCACCCTCAGCACCGATCCCTCGGACGGCCAGCAGGAGCTGGCAGCTTGGCCCCTGAGCAGTCATAACTAAACCAAAAACTCTCACCTCTGCTCCTCCTGCAGATCCCAAAGAAGAGGGTGCAAGATCAGCAGTGTCTCAAAACTCTCACCTCTGTTCCTTCCATGGATCCCAAAGAAGAGGGTGCAGGATCAGCAGTGTCTCAAAACTCTCTCCTCTGCTCCTTCCATGGATCCCAAAGAAGACGGTGCAAGATCAGCAGTGTCTCAAAACTCTCACCTCTGTTCCTTCCATGGATCCCAAAGAAGAGGGTGCAGGATCAGCAGTGTCTCAAAACTCTCTCCTCTGCTCCTTCCATGGATCCCAAAGAAGACGGTGCAAGATCAGCAGTGTCTCAAAACTCTCACCTCTGTTCCTTCCATGGATCCCAAAGAAGAGGGTGCAGGATCAGCAGTGTCTCAAAACTCTCTCCTCTGCTCCTTCCATGGATCCCAAAGAAGACGGTGCAAGATCAGCAGTGTCTCAAAACTCTCACCTCTGTTCCTTCCATGGATCCCAAAGAAGAGGGTGCAGGATCAGCAGTGTCTCAAAACTCTCTCCTCTGCTCCTTCCATGGATCCCAAAGAAGACGGTGCAAGATCAGCAGTGTCTCAAAACTCTCACCTCTGTTCCTTCCATGGATCCCAAAGAAGAGGGTGCAGGATCAGCAGTGTCTCAAAACTCTCTCCTCTGCTCCTTCCATGGATCCCAAAGAAGACGGTGCAAGATCAGCAGTGTCTCAAAACTCTCACCTCTGTTCCTTCCATGGATCCCAAAGAAGAGGGTGCAGGATCAGCAGTGTCTCAAAACTCTCTCCTCTGCTCCTTCCATGGATCCCAAAGAAGACGGTGCAAGATCAGCAGTGTCTCAAAACTCTCACCTCTGTTCCTTCCATGGATCCCAAAGAAGTCAGTGCAGGATCAACACTGCCCCAAAACTCTCCCCTCTGCTCCTTCTGTTGATCCCAAAGAAGAGGGTGCAGGACCAGCAGTGTCTCCTTTAAGCATGAGATCCTGGGCTCCAGTAGGCATCTCTCCTCTGACTGCTGGGGACCAGCAGGAACCCATTTCACAACTGCCTGCCCTTGCCCATGTGGGCTGGGTTCCCAGCTGGAACCAATTAGACCAATTAGTAGCACGCAGGGCCACTCTGCATTTATAAGAAGGACGCTCACATGTGAGCATTTGCCAACGACCTACCCCGGTTTTGTGCCTTTCAGAATCTCTTATGCCTGTTTGGGGGGGCTCTCACCTCCCCACTCTTACTCTGTTCCCCCTCCCCAGGAGCTCAAGTTTTGATGGGGCTGTGCAGTTGAGGGAGGGGAGAGCAAAGCAGATAAGGCAGGAGGGTAATGAATTGCTCGGGAAGGAAGAAAACCAACCCAGCTAATTAAGGCTTTTCATCTGCCTCACGTCTGCCCTCATTAGCTGCTTTGGCGAGCCTGTAGCTACTCGGAGAGCAA
>VWZI01021004.1:45577-59144 GCA_013396835.1 Psilopogon haemacephalus | reverse complement strand
AATCCCCTCCCTTGCCCTGCTGCCCACAGCTGCTCTTGCTGCAGCCCAGCACACAGTTGCTGTCTGGGCTGCACTCACACTGCAGCCTCATCTTGAGCTTTTCATCACCCCAGACCCCCAGGTCCTGTTCCTCAGGGCTGCTCTCAGCCATTCCCCACCCAGCCTGGAGTTGTGCTTGGGATTGCACCCATCCAGGTGCAGGAGCTTACATTTGGCCTTGTGAATGTCATGAGGTTGGCCTGGGCACACCTCTGCAGCCTGTTCTGGTCCCTCTGGATGGATCCCTGCCCTCTAGCAAGTCGACTGTGGCACACAGCTTGGTGTCATCTGCACAATTGCTGAGGCTGCACTGATTCCTCTGCCCATGTCACTGACAAAGATGTTAAACAGCAGTGGTGCCAGCACTGATCCCTGAGGGACATCACTTGGCACTGGTCTCCAGGTGGACATTGTGCCCTTGACCACTGATAGCCTGGGTTTAAATTGTGGGGTTTTTGGGGGATTTGGTGTTTTTTTTGGTTTTTTTAGGGTTTTTTTTGTTTCTTTGTGTTTTTTACTATTTTTGTTTTCTTTTTTATTAAAAATCAGTTCTTGCAATAGATGAGAAATCCTGCACAGCTCAAGCACGGCACTTTGAAGCTGCCTTCTCCTCCTCCTCCTCCTCTGTTCGATCCTCGCACCCCTCCCTGTGGCAGACGGAGGTAATTGTCCTGTGAGCTAAAACCCTTCCCGCTGCGCTTTGGCTTCCCCCCAGAGAGCACAGCCCAGCGCCCGAGAATGCTTTCAACTCAACTCACCGAACGCTGTCTTCTCCAGGTTGCCAGCTCCTCCGAGCTAGAGCTGTAAACTCTTCTGGTGGAAGAGATCCAACAGAAGGATACAAGGATGATTCAGAGAATCATAGAATCAGTCAGGGTTGGAAGGGACCACAAGGATCATCCAGTTCCAACTCCCCTGCCATGGGCAGGGACGCCCTACCCTAGGTCAGGCTGCCCACAGCCTCATCCAATCTAGTCCTACTTCTCCTCCTCACTAGAAGGCAGCTGTGAGCCTGTGCTTACGAAGCAATTAAAGCAGAGGGTGTAGATGCGTGTGACACGTTGGGATGGTTAGAATCATAGAATCAGTCAGGGTTGGAAGGGACCACAGGAATCATCTAGTTCCAATCCCCCTGCTATGCCCAGGGACACCCTACCCTAGAGGAGGCTGGACAGAGCCTCTGCCAGCCTGGCTGCAAACACCTTCACAGAAGTGGCCACAACCACCTCCCTGGGCAACCCATTCCAGCCTCTCACCACTCTCATGCTCAACAACTTCCTCCTCACCTCCAATCTGAATCTCCCCATCTCCAGCTTTGCTCCATTCCCCTTAGTCCTCTCACTCCCTGATAGCCTAAAAAGTCCCTCCCCAGCTTTCTTGTAGACCCCCTTCAGATACTGGAAGGTCACAAAAAGGTCACCTGGGACCCTCCTCTTCTCCAGACTGAACAGCCCCAACTCTTGATAAGATCCTGGTGGTCCCTAAAGACCTCCGTGATAGATTAATCTTCACTCCTTTGACTTGATTTCAGCTGAGCATCTATCCTAAAAATCTCTTTTCACATCTCATGGCAGTAAATAAAAGCAGTCCTGGCAGAACAGAAGCTGTTCAAGGTACCATTTCCAGGTACCATCCACACATCTTTGGGCTTTCGTAGTCTCACTGCAATCTTTGCCATTTCTCACCACAAAGGGATTGAATTGTTCTGAAAGGCTCTCCAGAATGAAGCAGATAAAAAATCTTCTGGGATGGTGCTTTGTATTTTCCAAGGGTTGTCTGGCTGCAGCAGCTCCCAGGAGAAACTAAACCAAAGCCTCCTATTTGTAAATGACACAGAACAAGCACGACTGGGACTGGGTTTTTTTTTTTTTTGGTTTAGGACTGAATGGTTCACACACTGTTTTAAGAGGCTTTTCAGACAAAAGCAAATTTTCAGCCAAACATTTGAGGGAATGGAGGGGAAGAGAAAATTTCTGCATTGCTGTCTGAATGCAGTTATAAACCAGGGTGACAAAAGAGCCTGGCATTGCTGCCCACAGTGAAACAAGCTGTGCATCTCCTTCACAAGCACAACTTCATTTAGGGTAGGGTATAGGATGTAGAGGATAGGATGGATTGGAAGGGACCTTAAAGATCATCTAGGTCCAACCTCCCTGCCGTGGGCAGGGACACTTTGCTCAAGGCCTCATCCATCTGGACACGTTCCTCTGTGACCTGTCCTAGGTGATCCTACTTGGGCTGAAGGGATGGACTGGATGATCTTCAGAGGTCACTTCCATTCTGTCATTTTAGGACCTCCAGGGAGGACGTATCCAGAACATCCCTGGGCAACCTCTTCCAAGGTCTCACCACCCTCACTGGAAATAATTTCTTCTTAATCTCCAGTCTCAGTCTGCCCTTCTCAAGCTTCAATCCATTCCTCTGGATTATATTCTTGGGTATCCAAAGGTAAAGTTTAAACTCTGACACAGGATCCCAGCATGGTGAGGTGAGACCTCTGGAAATCATCCAGTCCAACTCTGTCCCTGCCTTCGTGCTGGGTGGATAAGCAAAGTGATGTCTTTGTTTCCAGTGAAGTACTGTGATGTCTTCTGCAAAGACACTAATCACAGGCTCACAGGATGTCAGGGGTTGGAAGGGACCTAAAGACATCATTGAGTCCAAGCCCCTGCCAGAGCAGGAGCACACAATCTAGCTCAGGTCACACAGGAACACATCCAGACAGACCTTGAAAGTCTCCAGAGAAGGAAACTCCACAACATCTCTGGGCAGCCTGTTCCGGTGCTCTGGGACCCTAAAAGTCAAGAAGTTCCCCCTTGTGTTGAGCTGGAACCTCCTGTGCTGCAGCTTCCATCCATTGCTCAGGACATTAAAAAAAAATATCACAGGACAATTTAAACCTAATGCAGGTTTAAATGTGTACTGATGGTTAAATGATGAAATCACTCAAGAAACAGAACTTTCTGTTAAGTCTTTATCATCACACCACTAAAAGAAAGTGATGCTGAGCCTCCACCCACTCTGGTAATGAGCAGCATCTGGCTCCTCTGCTACTCAGGGTAGGGTAGGGTAGGCCAGGTTGGAAGAGACCTCCAAGATCATCCAGTCCAACCTAGCACCCAGCCCTAGCCAGTGGCACTAAGTGCTCCATCCAGGCTTTTCTTTAACACCTCCAGGGATGGCGACTCCACCACCTCCCTGGGCAGCCCATTCCAATGCCAATCATTCTCTCTGGGAACAACTTCCTCCTAATATCCAGCCTATACCTCCCCTGGCACAACTTGAGACTGTGTCCCCTCCGTCTGTTGCTGGTTGCCTGGGAGAAGAGACCAACCCCACCTGGCTACAACCTCCCTTTAGGTAGCTGTAGACAGCAATGAGGTGCTTGCTGCTGTCTGCTGTTTTTCACAGATTGCTTACTTTAAGATGGTAATTTTCAGCTTGCAGTCTGTGGAGTATTTCTAGTTTGGATATTCTTCACAGTGAGGGTGGCAAGGCACTGGCACAGGTTGCCCAGGGAGGTTGTGGCTGCTCCCTCCCTGGAGGTGTTCAAGGCCAGGCTGGATGAGGTCTTGAGCGACCTGTTCTAGTGGGAGGTGTCCCTGCCTATGGCACAGGGGGGTTGGAACTGGATGATCTTTGAGGTCTCTTCCAACCTAAACCATTCTATGATTCTATGGATATGGTGCTTAGGGATGAGGGCTTAAGGTGACTCTTGCAGAGTAGGGTTCTAGGTTGGATTTGGTGGTCTTTGCTCTGCCCAGTTTAGCTTCTGTAACTTCACTCAGAAGACAAATTCCTGTCTCCACAGCCCCCTGGAATTCAAGGCAGCTGAGTCGATCAGGTGAGAGGCAACTCCCAGGCAGAGCACTTCTGCACGGATTTCTATGCAGCATAATAACAACAGCATCAATGCTGCCCAGAACAGATAGGCATCTAAAGCTGGGCACTGACTAGTGAGGCAGAACTGACTGAGCTTCTTTAAGCATCTTTCCTCCCCTCCTCAATCATCTCACTCGCTTCCATTTGAAGCCTAACAGGTCGTTGCTAGCTTAACATCTGGTGATTGAGGGCTTTTTATCATGCAACTGCTGCTAAGCCCTGTGCTGAAGCAAGACAGACACATCTGATCTCAGATAGGGGAGTAAAGAGCAGAGGCACTGCACTGATATTTTCTGTAGCAAAAAAAAAAACAAAAAAACAAATGCAGAATGTGCTCTCCATCACTTGTGTGGCAGGTTGCTGTGCTGGTTTGAACTAATTGGGAGATTTTAATGAGAAATTAGGTTATAGGCTGAGGAAGGAAAACCAAATTTGATTCTACTTCACTCATAGGTTTACTGAAGAACGTATAAAAGTTAGAACCCAAAGAAAGGTAAGACAGGGCTGTTTGAGCAACCAGTTTCTGCTACTAACTCCCCTGGCCGATCTTCCTCCCTTACCTGGCACCTAAGATAGTGGNCTAAGACAGATAGTGGGATAAGACTGGGAGGTGGGGGAAGGTGGTAGGGTGGTTGGAAACCCCTCTTGGGGACTCTGGTCTCTGCGAGGGCTGTGGTATTTCTGTATTACCTTTTTATCGTATATATCTGTAAATATCTGTTACATATTGTAAATATCTCCTTGTATATTGTGCTGGTTTGAACTAATTGGAGAATTTTAATGAGAAATTAGGCTACAGGCTGAGAAAGGAAAACAAAATTTGATTCTACTTCACTCACAGGTTTACTGGAAAATGTATAAAAGTTAGAACCCAAAGATAAGACAGAGGTATTTGAGCAACACTCACTGCTGCATCTCTCTCTCTCTGCTGCCTTAGCTGGATCTGTGTAACTTCATTAACCAGTTTCTGCTACTAACACTTCCTGGCCAATCTACCTCGGTTATCTGACACCTAAGATAGTGGGATAAAATTGGGAAGTGGGGGGAAGGTGGTAGGGTGGTTGGAAACCTCTCTTAGGGACTCTGATCTCTGGCTAGGGTGTGGTATTTCTGTATTACGGGTTCACTGTATGTATCTGCTATATATTGTAAATATCTCCTTGTATATTGTGCTGGTTTGAACTAATTGGAGAATTTTAATGAGAAATTAAGCTACAGGCTGAGAAAGGAAAACAAAATTTGATTCTACTTCACTCACAGGTTTACTGGAAAATGTATAAAAGTTAGAACCCAAAGATAAGACAGAGGTATTTGAGCAACACTCACTGCTGCATCTCTCTCTCTCTGCTGCCTTAGCTGGATCTGTGTAACTTCATTAACCAGTTTCTGCTACTAACCCCCCTGGCTGATCTGGATAATCTTGGAGGTCTCTTCCAACCTGTCTGATTCTATTCTATTCTATGAACAAGTTATGTCTCTCTAACTCCACTGGAAGTGTCTGCAGATCAAAAGAGCAGTGACAATTGCTGCAGTGTGAAACCAGGACTCTTCATATCTTTGTTGCAGTCTGTTACCTGTTTAGCTGAATCCTCTTTGTATTGTCTTGCAGTTTTCAGTATTAGCTGCTAACACTGAGCTCTTACAGCTCCAGCTGCTGGAGTCTCCAAGTCCTGCTGCACCATGTCTTGAGGAACAAGACCACATGTTGGTCCCAACCAAAGCAGGAGGCCAGCTGAGTAGCTGCTGCTCACAGCTTTCAGAGAAATCTGTATCACAGCAGGGACCGAACCGGTAGCGAACTTCGAGCTAAGCAGAAAAGTAATCCCATAAGTGGCAACTTTCCTAAATGCTGGCAGCTAGAAACTTCAAACTAGTAATGACAGTTGGCAGCCCGAATCTGGACTAAGGGTTTGTTTTTTATTTCCCCCACTGAACTCACCCATTCTCCCCAGTCCAGCAGCACGCAGATGTTCCCACTGTTGTGGGGACACAACATTTTTCATGAGGCCTTGGAACTCCCTCATGAACCATCTACTTCTTATTAAGGACAAAAGCTGCTGGTGGGGAATGTCTTTATGCTGAAGCAACCCCCAGCTGCATTCTTAGGGTTTTCCTTGCCTGTCCTCACTTCATCCAATTGGCACATTTAGGGCAGAGGTTTTTTCATTTCTGTAACTCCCACTTGCGGGAGTCAGAAGCTTGCTCTGGGACAAGTGAACAGTCAGTGAGTCCCCAAAGAGGTGTTGTAACCTCAGGATAAGGATTCACCAAGTCTGGTCTATGCTCTTTTACCCACGGAAAGATGCCTACCACTGCTGGAAAAGCCCCTGCTTTCCCCACCCCTTCCAGGACAGCTCTGCAAACCTTTCAGGTTTCAAGATCAACATGTTGGCTTCTGGAAACCAACATGTGAATAAACAATCCATTCTGTGGGAAAAAACAAAACAAAACAAACAAACCAACCAAAACAAAAACACAAAACCAAAACCAAACTTTACACAAAACATGAAGACATTTTGAAATCGGTCTTGCCTGGCAACTGCTCAGCTGCTTTCATAAAGGATATTCTGTGTCAATCTCCTTTAGGTCTTGAAGGGAGCATGTAAGCACATGCTGCAAAGCAGCAGAATGGCAGTCAGGAAATCAGCTGGTGACTGAATGAGGAAGCATGAGAAAACCAAAGCCAAAGAGCGTCTCCATCAGCAGCTGCACAATAGGTTTGTGCTTCCTACACCACAGAATCACAGAAAGACGCAGGTTGGAAAAGCCTCTCAGAATTACCAAGTCCAACCTAGAATCCTACTCTACAAGATTCACCTTCAACCACAGCCCTAAGCACCACATCCAAACCACTCTTAAACACAGCCAGGGTGAGTGACTCCACCACCTCCCTGGGCAGCTCGTTCCAGTCCCTGACTACTCTCTCCATGAAAAACTTTTTTCTAATATCCACTCTAAATTTCCTCAGCCTCAGCTTGAGGCCATTCCCCCTTGTTCTGTCTCCAATTACCTGTGAGAAGAGACCAGCAGCAGCTTCTCCACAATATCCCTTCAGGTAAACAGCAATGAGGTCTCCCCTAAGCCTTTCTTTTTTCAAACTAACCCTTCCTAGCTCCCTCAGTCATAAGATTTATTCTTGGGCCCCTTCCTCAGCTTTGTTGCCCTCCTCTGGACCTGGGCACCTCCATATCTCTCTTGTATTGCAGTGCCCAAAACGGAACACAATACTGGAGGTGTGGCCTCACCAAAACCAAGTCCAAGGAGACAATCTGCTCCTGCTTGCCACAGCATTTTTAATCCAAGCCAGGATGCTATCACCCTTCTTGGCCACCTGGGCACACTGCTGGCTCCTATTCAGCTCCTGTCTATTCCAACCCCCAGATCCCTTTCTGCCAGCAGCTCTCCAGCCGCACTGCCCCAAGCCTGTAGCATTGCTTGGGGTTGTCGTGACCCAAGTGCAGGAGCTGGCACTTAGCCTTGTTAAAACTCATCCCATTAATGTTGGCCCCAAAGTCCCCTTTCTCTCACAGATGTGCCAAATGAATTAGCACAGCACAGCTATACCAATAGAGTGATTTGATAAGCTTATATAATCAAGAAAAGGTATCAATCCCACAGGCATTCACCTGATTTCATCCTGTGCCTAACAGCATTTTCAGGACTTCTGTTTTCACCATCAAAACTGAACTTTCCTACATATATCTCTATGGACATCACCATGAAAGATACCTAACAAATAAACACACACTTTATGTAGGTAGAGAGAGATTAATACCATCCCTTGTGACAGACTGCTGTACACCAAGCACTCATATTAAGCCACAGAACAGAGTTTATTGCATCTCCTCAAATTCTTGGTATACTTTTTGCTGCTAAACAGAGACAAGACATTGGCATATTGCCTTTAATCTTTATTTCCATCAGAAACCCGACTTGAAGGAACTGATAACACATTTAATGGCATCTTCAATAAATAAAATGACAAAAAAAAAAAAAAGTCTAAGTCTTTGCACAGACACAATACAATCCACTCCAAATTCGATATTGCCAAAATAATGTTGATTTTTTTTTCCCTACTAAAAAAAACTTGCTCCAGAGGGTTGGGTTGTTGTTTTTTGTTTCAGCACTTAAATACACAGAGAAGTATATGATGATAGAAAACAGATATTCTACTCTGAACAGAGCTTACAAAAAGCAGTAACTCAGAAACAAAAGGTAATTGAATTGCTTCTTATTAGCTTAAAGGATCCTGTTTGAAGTCTTCTGGCCAGGAAAAAAAAAAAAGAAAATAACCAAACCCCGATTCTAACCTTCATATCAAAAGATGCAGTTTGGTGGGATCCTATCCTATGTCAGCATACTGAGGCAGGTAGAATTAGATTCCATTATCTGTGTTTTATTTTTCTGTAAAGGAAATTCATACAGTGAAAGCATCAACCTCCCAAACTCACAGAAGAAGCCATGGTCCATGTGTTCCGCAGCAGTGAACTGCGGTTTGTGCTCAGTCTATCGTTTGAGCTCCTGCTACACAGGAAAAAGAAACTTCAAGTTTACACTTTTGTTCCTCTACCCTTCTCTTCCCCAGTCCAGCAGCCTGAACAACCTCAGCAGCAAGATGAGAATTCAGGCAAAACACAAATCTGCCTGCACAGATCAGATTGCAGGAGGAGGAGCAACAGGTCTGACTCTAATTGGAAGCTGGGCTTAATTTAACGCTTTTCCAAAATAAAGCCATCGGTGAAGAAAAGCTGAACCCCAAGGCCTTCAAACTGCAATTCCCTGTAATTTGCAACATCTCTGTGTGTATCACCAACCAGTGAACGCAGGAAGAGCTACTCTCTTACTGAAATTAGTCAAAACACTCATCATCAAGCCTTGAGGGGCTTTCTTCGGTGAAAGCTTAGGGCACGCAAAGAATGCACAGTTGGGCCCCCACAGACCCATGCACATTGTCGAGGTTACTTTAAACAAAAAGGCAGAGTTACACCACATCTGTGCAAACATTTAAACCTGTTTGTTTCAGACAGTTATCTGCTTACCCCAGCTATTGCTTGCTGACTGTACTTGACTGCTTGACGAAGGAGGACCCAAAACGTTTAAAGGAATCTTACCCCTCAACTGACCACATCGTAACAAAAAGTGCAATAATTTACAATCTTTTCAAACAGTTACTAAAATCATACATTTTGAGGGAAACAGATTCACTAGTTTAACCATAAAAGTGTTTCCCCAGGTAAGAAGCCTTAAAGCACTAAGCGAGACAGTATTTCAATAATAGCAACACAGAAAACCCCTTCCACTTGCCACGGGAGATGGAATTGCAAGAGGATGTTTCCTCCTTGTGCACTGTTTAAGAGTTCTGCCACCTTCTGAAGGCCGTGCTGTAATTAAGAATATAACTCCCATTTAAAATAAATGAGTATGCAACTACTGATCTGACTTGGAAATGACATTCTTAACCTTTTTGCAAATGAAGACAAGGTAAAAACCTGGGGCCACAGTCATTCGGGTACTCAAGAAACTTGCAAGGCAGTTTAACATCCAGAGTCCTAAGAAAGCACCACTTGCATCATGAAGTACTTTGTGTGTCTACTGCTGAACAGCAGCTTCAACAGATTTGTGAACAACTCCTAAAACAGGTTCTCATGCCAAGCGTAGCTTGACTTAGAGAATTCAGATTGGAGGTGGGGGAACAGGGAACTTTGTGACAAACTTACACTCTGAAAAAAAATTTCTGATAAATTTGGTCCAAGCATCCAAAAACTAAAGAAGGCCTCACAGGTTGTTTAATGCTGCTGTTTAGTTGCTCCTTCAAAAAAAAATAATAGAAGTGTATGGCAATAAGGAATAAGAAGGGCTGCCCACAACAGGCACAGGACAGTGACAGAACAGTCTCTCCAGAGAGCTGTTTGAATAATGTTTTTGCCACGTAGCTGAATTTGTACTAATGAAGAACCCTGAAGTTCATATACTATAGCCACAAGAAATTATCTCCCATTAAAAAAAACCCACAGATCTGCTTTGTTATTAACTGCTTTTCCAATCACCATTAGATATGTGGGAAAAAAAATAATTTAAAAAAATCTTTTAAAACAATTACAAAGAGTGGACTGCAGTAGCAGCTATTCAAGCGAGGTTCAAGCACAACTTTCAAATAACTTCCAAGCTGGGACTTAGCCTTCTTTGTCGAAAATTTGTACCACTTTTTCAAAAACCTAAAAAGAGAGAGAAGAATGTTAACTCTGTGAAGTGTTACTTACTTCCAGTTAAATCAACACACACCATAACTGATGGTATTTGAACAAATACATGTTTTTTCCTTAAAGCATTCACAGTGACTACTAGAGAAACTGGCATCAGTTCTGGGAAGCTGAGAGCAGCCCTGAGGAGAAAGACCTGAGGGTCTGGGGTGATGAAAAGCTCAAGATGAGGCTGCAGTGTGAGTGCAGCCCAGACAGCAACTGTGTGCTGGGCTGCAGCAGGAGCAGCTGTGGGCAGCAGGGCAAGGGAGGGGATTCTGCCCCTTTGCTCTGCTTTCCTCAGACCCCACCTGGAGTCCTGTGTGCAGTTCTGGAGCCCCCAGCACAAGAAGGACATGGAACTGTTGGAGCTAGTCCAGAGGAGGCCATGAAGACACTGAGAGGGCTGCAGCAGCTCTGCTATGAGGACAGGCTACAAGAATAGGGGTTTCTTCGGTTGGGAGAAGAGAAGGCTTTGAGGAGACTGTATAGTAGCCTTCCAGTATCTGAAAGAGGCCTACAGGAAGGCTGGGGAGAGACTATTGACAAAGTCTTGTTATGACAGGATGAGAGGGAACGGGTTTAAACTGACAGAGAGGAGATTGAAACTGGACATTAGGAGCAACCTATGCTGCTGATTCTATGATTCTAAGACCGGGGAGGAACTATTTCAAAGGTCTTGTAATGACAGGACAAGGAGTAATGGGTTTAAACTGACAGAGGGGAGATTGAAACAGAATGTTAGGAGAAAGTTCTTTACAATGAGGGTGGTGAGACACTGGCACAGGTTGGCCAGGGAGGTTGTGGCTGCTCCCTGCCTGGAGGTGTTCAAAGCCAGGTTGGATGAGGCCTTGAGCGACCTGTTCTAGTGGGATGTGTCCCTTCCTATGGCACAGGGGGGTTGGACCTGGATGATCTTTGATGTCCCTTCCAACCTAAACCATTCTATGATTCTATGAACTGCAACAGAAGAGCAATATTAATTAAAAACCCCAAAAGCTCACAAAAGTGAAAAAGACAAAACACTGTTCAACACAAATACTGAAAATGTGTTTAGTCCAGCTCATGTTTAAGTAGAACTTATCAATTCCTTAAAGCCATTGACATCCTAATCAGTTCTTCATGAGTCAAGGAGAGTGCTCCACAACCTCCCTCAGTAACACACATCAGGGCTTAATCAGAACAGTAAGCCACACATACACATCTCAGAGGAATACCAAAAATCTGCCCTCTGCCACTATCACCCCCTCATGGCTTTCTGCCTCACGTACTTACTTCGTCAACAGATTTAGAGGCATCCACTTTTCTGACTTTTCCCATTCTCTCATACAAATCTATTATGGGCTTCGTAGACTGCAGGTATGTATGGATTCTAGGAGAAAGCACAGGGGAACATATCATCCCATAGTGAAACAGAAAGGTGAAGGGACCTCAGAAGTTTTGAAGAGAGTACCTCTTTTCCAGGCTCTCGCGATTATCATCACTCCTGCCACTGCTCTTGCCTCTTTCAAGACAGCGACCAATACATATCTACAAAAAAAACCCAAAACATCAAAAGGATGATCACAACCATGAACACAAGATGCTACCTTGAAGGCAGGAACAAAGCAAAGATCCTGCAAATCTAAGCAGGCCTGAGACACGAAACACTGTATGGACCTGGTGGATGTAACCAGAATTCACGTGGAAAGCTCTCTTCAGAAAGAAAGGATGATAGCTTTACACTTCAAAGGTTTATTAAAATGGGATTAGGGTCAAAACAGAAGCAACATCAACCTCTGTGCCATGGCTGGGTCTCTAACTTGAAACATGCTCTTGTGGCCAGGAGGGCCAATGCCATTCTGGGGTGGACTAGAAGGGTTGTCGCTAGTAGGTCGAGAGAGGTTCTCCTGCCCATCTACTCTGCCCTGGTGAGGCCACATCTGGAGTACTGTGTCCAGTTTGGGCTCCCCATTTCAGGAGGGACATAGAACTGCTTGAGAGTCCAGCACAGAGCCATGAAGACGACGAAGGGAAGGGATCTGCTCTCATCAGACCCCACCTGCAGTACTGTGTGCAGTTCTGGAGCCCCCAGCACAGGAAGGACATGGAACTGCTGGAGAGAGTCCAGAAGAGGGCCACAAAGATGATGAGAGGGCTGCAGCAGCTCTGCTATGAGGACAGGCTGAGAGAGTTGGGGCTTTTCAAGCTGGAGAAGAGAAGGCTTCGAGGAGACCTTATAGCAACCTTCCAGTATCTGAGGGGGGCCTACAGGAAGGCTGGGGAGGGAATATTCACAAGGTCTTGTAATGACAGGATGAGGAATAATGGGTTTAAACTGGCAGAGGGGAGATTTAAATGGGATGTTAGGAGAAAGTTCTTCACAGTGAGGGTGGTAAGACACTGGCACAGGTTGCCCAGGGAGGCTGTGTCTGCTCCCTCCCTGGAGGTGTTCAAGGCCAGGCTGGATGAGGTCTTGAGTGACCTGTTCTAGTGGGAGGTGTCCCTGCCTATGGCAGAGAGGGGTTGGAGCTGGACGATCTTTGAGGTCTCTTCCAACCTAAACCATTCTATGATTCTGTGAATAGAACATCTCTCTTATGAGGGAGCTGGGTCTCTGCAGCTTGGATAAGAGGAGACTGAGAGGTCACCTCAGCAATGCTTATCAATATATAAAGTGTTCAATGATGCCAAATGACAGGACAAGGGAGAACAGGTGGAAGCTGAGGCATAGGAGGTTTCATTTAAACATGAGGAGGAATTTTTTCACTGTCAGGGTGACAGAACACTGGAACAGCTTGCCCAGGAGGGTTGTGGAGTCTCCCTCTCTGGAGATATCCAAAACCTGGCTGAATGTGTTCCTGTGTGATCTGGTCTAGGTGATCCTGCTCTGGCAGGGGAGTTGGACTGGATGATCATTCGAGGTCCCTTCCAGCCTCTGACATTCTGTGATTCCATGAAATATTTAAAGAAAATATCTGATATTCAAGGACATATTCAGATGTTCTGAAAAGCAGCATGTCAATTCAGACTGCTAATATGCTCCTGGCACTGAAAGGGAGTCATTGTATGTTCTCTCAGGAATTTTGTACAGCTACATACTAAGCTAATGCAAATTAAAACTTTCTTACTTGACATTGCTATAATTAAAAATAAATAAACAAAACAAATAAAATTACCATTTAAATATATTTTATATATTTTTTATTTAATATAAATAAAATAAATCTAATAAAATACAAATAAATAAATCGAAATTGAGGTAGAGATTAAAGAACTAACCACAGCTAAAAGCTGCCCAATGAACTAAGTTTTGAAACAAAGTTAAATGAGGAACACTGACACAGAATCAGTCAGGGCTGGAAGGGACCACAAGGATCAACCAGTTCCAACCCCTCTGCCATGCCCAGGGACACCCTACCCTAGAT
>VWZI01021004.1:0-36762 GCA_013396835.1 Psilopogon haemacephalus | reverse complement strand
TGGATGCAGTACTCCAGGTGGGGTCTCACCAGAGCAGAGCAGAGGGGGAGAATCACCTCCTCCACCTGCTGGCCACAGTTCTGCAGATGCAGCCCAGGCTCTGCTTGGCTTTCTGGGCTGCAAGTGCACACTGCTGGCTCATGTTGAGCTCCTCCTCCACCAGCACCCCCAAGTCCCTCTCCTCAGGGCTGCTCTCCAGCCAGTCACTGCCCAGCCTGGATTTGTGCTTGGCATTGCCTCAACCGAGATGTAGGACTTTGCACTTGGCCTTGCTGAATCTCATGAGTTTGGCTTCAGCCCCTCCAGGTCCCTCTGGAGCATGGGAGTGCTCTAGGAACACTGAGTTCAGTAAAATGCACCCAGTATGTTTGGGAAAAGTAAAAAATTCAATGCCCAGTGTTCTGCAAAATGGAAGTGTACAGAGATAAACCCTCAAGGAATAGATCTAAATGACCACTCCCTATGTTTAAAAAACTCTAAAGTTCAGAACCATCAACTTATATTTGAAAAAAAAGCTCTGAGAACATAAGGCTAAGTAAAATACTAATACTTGGCATTCTTGAAAGAGATTTCACAGGTTGAGTTTAAACGATTTTAAAACACTTTTATGTCCAAGTAGTTAGCACTGCCTCTCAGTGGACTTCCAGAAGACAATTAACAAAAGACAACAAACCAGAAATTCATTGCTGCTTTCAGAGGAGTGTTTCTGATACACCAAGTTCTCCTTTGCACTGTTTTCTTTGCTGTATCATAGATCCCAAAGCAACTTAACTGCCTCTTCCAACTCAATATTAACTTACAAAAGGAGAAGGGTCAGCATCCCACCCTGTGGAATTTCAGATTTAACCACAAACATACTGGATAGGGCTGTGATGGAGGTGAATTATATTTCAGGTAAACCAAGAGGGATCATAGAATCATAGAATGGTTTAGGTTGGAAGGGACCTCAAAGATCATACTGTTCCAACCCCCCTGTGCCATAGGCAAGGACACCTCCCACTAGATCAGGTCACTCAAGACCTCATCCAATCTGGCCTTGAACACATCCAGGGAGGGAGCAGACACAGCCTCCCTGGGCAACCTGTGCCAGTCTCTCGTCACCCTCACTGTGAAGAACTTCCTCCTAACATCCCATTTAAATCTCCCCTCTGCCAGTTTGAACCCATTAGCCCTCGTCCTGTCATCACAAGATTTTGTGAATAGTCCTTTCCCAGCCCTCCTGTAGGCCCCCTTCAGATACTGGAAGGCTACTATAAGGTCTCCTTGAAGCCTTCTCTTCTCCAGGCTGAACAGCCCCAACTCCCTCAGCCTGTCCTCATAGCAGAGCTGCTGCAGCCTTCTGAGCATTTTCATGGCCCTCCTCTGGACTCTCTCCAGCAGTTCCATGTCTGGGGGCTCCAGAACTGCACACAGTACTCCAGGTGGGATGTCTTGCATACCCCAAATCCCTACAAAGTCACTTTGCCAAAACAAACAAAACACAACTCAAATCTTGCTTGCAATAAAGACAAACAATTTAGTTATTATTCTTCCCTCCAACCAAATAACTTTGCATTTCAGGCAAAGGTTGCAGGGATTTAAGTACATGAAAGCAAGTCTCATGAAATTATCTTTTTCCTTGACTTTATCACAATTTTACAAGCAAAGTTCAAAAGTCAGGAGTGAAAGACATTCATTCTGTGCTACATACATAATCTCACAGTCACAGAAGATACAAATGCTGTGAAAAGCATGAAGGTTACTGCAAGAACGTTGCTTCCAAATAACATCCTTCAACTACCTTCTCAAACACTCTGCCTCACATGACAACCATGCCAACAGTCCAGATGATGGCAAGCTCCTCCTCACAGAGCTCTGGAAGGTTTTAGGAGTTAATCTGCAAAGCTGGAATGAAGAGGATAAGAACTTAAGAGGGAATTCTGTTTCATCCTTTCCTGAATAGGAGGAACTGGTCCAGAGCAGTAGCTCTGCTGCATTTGCATTTCAGTGACAGCTCTGAGTTTGTGGAATGTACATGAACCTTTTCTCTGATACACAGAGGCAGCCTGGTTCAATCTCCTCCAACCTTATCTGTGAAGATAAAGAAACCTAATCGCTTATGGTTCCCTTTTGTACACTGTGTCAATATCCATTTCCACTTACTATTGCACCTTCTTCTCTCAAACCATTTCTACATTTTGATCCAAATTTGGCATTCTCCTGAAGGAGGACTCCAGCACACACATATTGAACAGTTACAGTTTAGATATGGTTTAGAGGAGTACCTAACAAATACATATTTATAGAATCATGGAATCACAGAATCGGTCAGGGTTGGAAGAGACCACAAGGATCATCCAGTTCCAACCCCCCTGCCATGCCCAGGGACACCCTACCCTAGAGCAGGCTGCCCACAGCCTCTGCCAGCCTGCCCTTAAACACCTTCAGGGATGTGGCCCCAGCCACCTCCTTGGGCAACCCATTCAAGGGTCTCACCACTCTCATGCTCAACAACTTCCTCTTCACATCAAGTATGAATCTCCCCACCTCCAGCTTTGCTCCATTCCTCCTAGTCCTGTCACTATCTCAGAGCCTAAAAAGTTCCTCCACAGCTTTTCTGTAGGCCCCCTTCAGGTACTGGAAGGCCACAAGAAGGTCACTTGGGAGCCTCCTCTTCTCCAAACTGAACAGCCCCAACTCTTTCAGTCTGTCCTCATAGCAGAGGTGCTGCAGCCCTCTGAGCATCCTCGTGGCCCTTCTCTGGACACACTCCAGCATGTCCACATCCCTCTTGTACTAGGGGCTTCAGAACTGGATGCAGTACTCCAGGTGGGGTCTCACTAGGGCAGAGCAGAGGGGGAGAATCACCTCCCTCCACCTGCTGGCCACAGTTCTGCAGATGCAGCCCAGGCTCTGCTTGGCTTTCTGGGCTGCAAGTGCACACTGCTGGCTCATGTTGAGCTTCTCATCCACCAGCACTCCCAGTCCCTCTCCTCAGGGCTGCTCTCCAGCCAGTCACTGCCCAGCCTGGATTTGTGCTTGGCTTTGCCTCGACCCAGGTGCAGGACCTTGCAACGTGTGACAACCATTTCCCTTTCCTGGGAATGTAAAGCATCACCAAGAAAATAATTACAGTGCTTCTCTGAGAAATCATTGCCAGGTAGTATGCAATATCCTCTTTACTCAAGAGGACACAGCTACCTTTGGCTTTTTAATAAAATCCTTCAATGCTAAAATCATGCAAGACCTCACCTCAGCAAAGTGAAACTTCTTCCACATGTGATGTGCTCCGTCCCAAATCTCTGGTATGAATAGGAACTGAGAAATATTTATAGCTCATACTGACTCTCTGTGCAGCACACACTGCAGATTTACAGCAAGACACTGGGTCAGATTCATTCTGAATGTTCCCTAATGTTATTCAGTCAACTCACAATATGGATGAAGGAGATTTATTATCACTCAGCATAGACCTTTTTCTCTGTGGCAAGCTGCCAACAAGGTTTAAAATTTCAAGAAAACCACCTTCAACCTAAGGGCAGCACTGACTGTGGACAGGCTACTCAATTGCCCACACCAGGGCTCTCTGTGGGGCTATCAAGGGCCAGGCCAAGGATGATGACTTTGAAAAGGTGCTGCTCTCCAGTACCTCTGCTGTTTTTCACCCACAATTCTCTGTTCACACATCCTTTTCTAAAGAGTTCCAGCAGTTTTATGCCTTTGGCTACCTTCAAACCTCTTTTCCTCAGAGCTTAGGCAGCAGCTCTTGCAGAAGTGTCCAAGCAAGCATAAAGGCTGCCCACTACAGCCAGCAGGTCTGAGTGCTTTCTACTGTCAACCCACTGACTTAAATAAACTTCTTTCCACAGAGTGAACAGGATTAGCAGAATTAAAGTAAATTTGCCTTTATTAGCATCTAGATTTCCTTTTTTTTTTCAGGCAGAAAAAAAAATTAAATAAATACAGCACAACCAAAATTAACTTTCTTCTTCCATTTTTAAGATGCAAATACAATCTGAAGAACAGTGACTCATTTCAACTCCTCCCAGTAAAGTGGTCTTTAGCCAGTTTTATTAGCCAAACTTCTAAATATCAGCCAGAGGCCACACAAGGTACTTCAAGCCTCAGGCTGCATTAATGGTTTGGCAAAAGCCATTATTGACAGCCTACAAGAATCCCATATAATTTAAGCTCATTTGTTTGCTACGTGCCAGAGGCAGAATCTGACCTCACCAAAAATCCTTTATGAGCACTATGAACCTTTCATTCCAGCAGTTAATTCAATGAATAAAGTGGTTTGAATGAGAGTCTGTAATTTGAGGTTAAACTCCTTCAAAAGGGAAGTCATAACAGCATATTTCAGTCTGGACCAAATTTGGGTAACTTGGTTAGACAGACTGAGATGTAATGGCAGCATCTGCCAGGGCATCACCAGAACAGATGACACACCAAGCATGCCTGTGCCAGGAGCTGTGGGTTTATTTCCACCAGTAATTTCAGAAAGAAAGGCATTGCCACAGTTTTTAATCGTTTCTTCTGAACAAACTTTACCCCTACACGAGTCTCAGTAAGAAAAACAAACACAACTGCTCGAAGGGAAGGGAAAGCTTTCAAATACAACATACACCCATTTGGAAGAACAGAGCCTTAACTACCACTCTACAATTACCCACTTGAATACAGAGGGATTATGCCTGTGGGTTTTGGGTTGTAAAAGAACAGCACTACACCATCCAGCATTCTTTCTTAGGTAGCCTTAGTTCTTAGCTTTCTTAGTTCCACCTCAAACAGCTGCCCCTTTACTCTGCTCTCGTCAGACCCCATCTGGAGTACTGTGTGCAGTTCTGGAGCCCCCAGCATAGGAAGGACATGGAACTGTTGGAGAGAGTCCAGAGGAGGCCACAAAGATGATCAGAGGGCTGGAGCACCTCTGCTATGAGGACAGGCTGAGAGAGTTGGGGCTTTTCAGCCTGGAGAAGAGAAGGCTTCCAGGAGACCTTATAGTAGCCTTCCAGTATCTGAGGGGGGCCTACAGGAGGGCTGGGGAGGGACTGTTCACAAGGTCTTGTAATGACAGAACGAGGGGGAATGGGTTCAAACTGGTGGAGGGGAGATTTGAACGGGATGTTAGGAAGAAATCCTTCACAGTGAGGGTGGTGAGGAACTGGAACACATTGCCCAGGGAGGCTGTGTCTGCTCCCTCCCTGGATGTGTTCAAGGCCAGGCTGGATGAGGTCTTGAGCGACCTGATCTAGTGGGAGGTGTCCCTGCCTATGGCGGGGGGTTGGAACTGGATGATCTTTGAGGTCTCTTCCAACCTAAACCATTCTATGATTCTATGAAAAAAATGTATTTGGAAAATTGAAAACATTAATAATATAACTCAACCTGTGAGTTCTAGGGTCTCAGAAAAGAAAGAACAGGATTAACCATCAACAGGGTCAGGGCATCCTTTCACCTCTGTTAAAAAAAAAAAAANACCTCAGTAAAAAAAAAAAAAAAAAAAGAAAAAAAGAAAAAAAAGAAGTTATATTTTTAACATCTTAAGAGAGATGGCACAAGATCAGAAAGCCAACACCCTGCAACCCTGTCTACGAGCTCTTACACTTACAGGACAGGGCTTCAGAAGACACAAATGTTGATCCCATGCATTTGAAGTCAACGCATTTCCGACCACTGGAAACCACTCCTAAGCCACGACACTGTCAGCCCAAGGGCGTGTGCAGGTGGCAGCCCTGCAGTCACCTACGTGGCCACGCAGTCGTGTCCAGGGCCACGCAGACATGTACCAAGCCACCCACATGGGCTGGGCTGCAAGACTGGTCTGGCCACCGCCCAGGCTTGCCAGTAGCTTCTCCGAGGCAGCTGAAATCGGTGTCGTTGCTGAGCAAACCGCTGCCGTTAAGGCCGCGATGGGGCAAGCCCTCAAACCCCGAGAGGGTGTCCCACCCGCCCAGAGCGGATGCCAAGCACAGGCCGACCAAGCAGCAGAGTAGAATCCGGGGAAGGGAGCTGGACGAAACAAAAGAAAGGAGAAGAACAAGGGCCGGCCTCTGGCAGGGCCGCCTGAGAGGGGCTGGGATGGTAATGGAGAGGCTGAAACAGAAGCCGCTTTCACCGTTTCACCGTGAGGCAGTTACTCTGTATTTTACCGTCAAGAGCCAGGCCAAAGCCAAACAGGGACTCAGACCTAACGGGAAATGCGGAGCCGGACGAAGGGGGCACGCTACCCCGCCAGGAGAGGCGCGGACCACGACGGGAGGGCCTGTAGCCCTCCGAGTGCCCCACGGCCGTACCCGCAAAGCTGCCCGCAGCCACAGCCTTGCGGCACGCCGGGACACACCCCCCACGCCCCCCTCTCCGGCAGCAGGTTTGCTGCCCTCACCTCCACAATGCGAGCGCACTGCGTCCCCTTGCCCGCCCCGGGCCCGCCGAGGACGAAGACGACAACGGGCTTCATGAGGAGAAGGAGGCGGCGGCGAAGCAGCAGCAGGACAGCGGCGTGGGGACGGCGGCCAGCGGGCGGCCGTTGAGCGGACGGGGAGCGGTGGGCACCGAAGCCAGGGCTGGGGATGTGGCTGAAGCAGAAGCGCCGCCGCGCACCCGCCGCTGCTCCGTCCCGGCCGGGGGAAAGTGCTTCCGGGTCCGCGGAGGCGCGCGCCGGGCGGGAGGGGCGGGGCGGGCACGTGCGCGCAAGGCCGGGAGCTGCAGCGCTGCCACCGGGCGCGGGCCGCGCAGAGCGCCTGGGTCCCGGCCCGGCGTACGGCGTTTAACGCACCGCCTTCACGGTTGCTACCTCCCGGAGGAGCGCCCGGGCATCCGGGCGATGCAGCCGCGCAGTATCGCTGCCGCAAAGCCTGCCCCGTGGCCAGCCGCGCCGTATCGCTGCCGCAGAGCCTGCCCCGTGAGGGCCTTGCCGCGCCCCTCGGTCAGTTTACCGAGCCCCGGCGGTGCCAGCAACCGCACGCCGTGGCTTGGCGGTGGAGACCTGAGTGCGGCTCCCGCCTCGGGGCAGAGTCTAGGAAATGATAAGGCCGGAGCGTCCAGGCAGAGAGGAAAGCCGTATCGGTTTAGTTTGAATCTCACGCCGTCCGTCACAGCCGTGTTCCTCCCGACGCGGCGGCAGCGTCGCCCCCCGCTGCCATAGCAACGGCGCCGCCCCACGGCCGCGCGGCTCGCGCTGGCCGTTTCCCAGCCCGCTTGGCGGGTTTAAATTCCCTGCGCGCGCGCTGGCGGTTGGTTTCCCCCGGGGTGCGCTCCGATTGGCCGAGCCTCTCAGCTTCCCACTGCGCGCCGATTGGCTGGGAGCAGGTAGTAGAGGCGGGAGTGCGCCCGCTGCCGCGTTCTGATTGGCTGGAGGCCGTCGGCGGCGGGGAGCAAAGTGTCGGTGGTGCAAGGCGCGGTAGCGGCTGGGGACGCGTCCTGCCGCCGGGGGAGGCCGAGCCGGTCCCGGGACTTCCCTGCGGGGTGCGCCGCAGCAGTTAGGCATTAAGGGAGGAAGTATTGTTAGCCGCTGCCTCAGGGGACGCTGGCAGGACCCTCTGGTGGTTGGCTGAGTTTGCTGCGGGTCAGCCTCTACGCCTTCGCGTTGCCCCACTCCCGTGACCCTTCGCAGGAAGGAGGGAGCGGTGCTGCGGTCGCCGTTCATGGACCCTACCTTACACGGCCCGGATTCAAGGTACCAACTGCGGTCGGGGAAACAACTCTAGGAGGGTTCGCCGTATCCTTCCTTGCGACCGGGACTCCCGTATCGCCTACAGCCCGTGGGATGCAAGCTGGGCCCCAGTGCCGCTCTGCGAATGAGTTGCGGGAGTGCATTCCTGACCCCCGCTTGCCAAAGCCTGGTGAAAACAATGTGGTGTTTAAAGAGGCTTACTAAATATGCCTAAATATGAGGCTTTCCTGGGGGCATTTGACTTGTTCATGGCAATGAATTAACTCGCTGAAAGCCTGCGAGGCAGTTGAGTTGTTTTAAAAGAGCTGCCTTTAAAAATAGGGAAAGTTCTGCGCTGTGATTTGAAGGCAACGCAGCTTGGCCAAGTTTGGTGCTTCGGATTACTGCGAAGGAGGTTCTCGTCCGTTTGTTAAAAAAGCGATTAAACGCTCGTGAACCCACGAACGATTTGTGTTTTGCTTGGCATACTTGGTTTAGGCACCCTAAGAGACAAATCTAACCCTGCTGCTGTAAAGTCCGGTTGCAAATACTGCAGTATTCGACTTCAGTCAAGGCTTTATTTCAGAAGCCATCAAAGCTTGAATGCTGGGGTTGATCCATTGAATGCTGCAGGGTTGAATGCTGACTTCAAGAGGTGACTAAAATAGGGCTTTTGGAAGCTCATCGGATGTTAAGTTTGCTAAACCATGTTTTTTTTTTTCGTTGTTTCTTTAATGTGCCATGGGAGTTTTTAACGAGCTGATAGCCTTTTCCTTTCTTACAATCTATCCAGAGCAGCTTTTTCTTGAGCTCTATCTGCGAGCTTGTGTTTTGGCCTCCGTATCTTCCAGGCTTATGTGAAGGAAGTGTCAGGTGGAAAATGGAAGTTTTGTGTTGACTTTGTAGTTCATATCCTTGACAACTTCGTTAAGACAAAGCTTCTGCTTCGTTGGCCTGGGCTTGAAACAAACAGAGGTACCAGCAGCTTATTAATCCCATTTGTTGTTTTTCTTGCAGAGTTGCTTATTTGTTCCTTATTCTAAATGTCCTAAGGTTAATCCATTTTCCTTTCTTTTCTCTGTGGTCTTCTTCCCAGATTTGTTCTTGAAAGGATGGTCCCTTTCAGTTTCCCCCTGTCAAAGTGTGCACTTTGGGACCCAGTTCCTATGGGTGATGTCATTGGCTCGCATATTACCTACTACAGGTAGGAATAACCTTTTTTAAGTGACTAAAGAGTAAAAGAAAACCGAGACTTACATAATTCAAAGCTTCATTTAGTCTTCTGAATACAATGAATGGCAAGGCTCAAAGGAAAAAGAAGCTGATGTGCTCATTTTAAGTATGTATTGATTGGAGCTTCCCTTTCTGTGGTGTATCTGTGCAAGTGAGTTGCATTTTAACTTCCAGGAATAATTAGAAATCAATCAAGTGAAATTTCACCCCACCTTGGAGTGCCAATTACAGGATGTGGTAGTTTGGGAGTTATCCACTCCCCACACTTTTGAAATCATCCAGACTAGACTCAGATGGCTGGAGGTTAAGGAATGAAGCTTTGTATTTACAACTTTGCACAATATACAAGCAGATATTTGCTGATAAAAAAGTTAATACACTAACACCACATCCCTCCCAGAGATCAGCCTCCAAGAGGGCTTCCCAACCATCCTTCATCCTTCTCCCCAACACCCAATCTTATTCCAGTATCTGTCTTCCATGCCAGGTAAAGAGGGAAAATTGGCAGCAGGGGGAGGTTAGAAGCATGAATGGATTAGTTGGGTTACACAGATTCAGCTAGAAACCAAGGAGAGGGAGAGACCAACAGCTCAGAGCTCAGACCCAAGCAGCTCTGCCTTATCTATGTTTGGGTTCTTGCTTTGGTATCTGTCAGCAAACCTGTGACTGAAGGAGACATCACCACATCCTTTCTCAGCCTATAATCTGATTTTTCTTATTACGATATTCCACTTAACCTCAAACCAGCACAGCAACTTAAGTAACTTAAATTTTCTTTGTTTTCTTCTGCTATGGAGAAGTGTAAAAATAACTGCATATCTGCAGTCTCTTTAAAGTATTTTTCCTTGTCTTTGTAAATATTTACAGAGAAAAAAAGAAATTACAAACTGGATACGTATTTTGTGCTCCAAGTAAAACATGAAACCTTTTGCATACTGTGGGAATCTAGATTAAAACACCTAAAGTTCTAGGTTTTTTGTTTTGTTGTTTGTTTTTTTTTTTTTTTTTGTTTAGAATAAATCATAGAACCAATCAGGGTTGGAAGGGACCACAAGGATCATTTAGTTCCAACCCCCCTGCCATGGGCAGGGACACCCTACCCTAGATCAGGCTGGACAGAGCCTCATCCAACCTTGACTTAAACATCTCCAGGAATGTTGCCCCAAACACCTCCCTAGGCAACCCATTCCAGGCTCTCACCATTCTCATGCTCAACAACTTCCTCCTCAGATCCAGCCTGAATCTCCCCACCTCCAGCTTTGCTCCATTCCCCCTAGTCCTGTCATTCCCTGACAGCCTAAAAAGTCCCTCCCCAGCTTTTTTTGTAGGCCCCTTTCAGATCCTGGAAGGCCACAAGAAGGTCACTTGGGAGCCTCCTCTTCTCCAGCCTGCACAGCCCCAACTCTTTCAGTTTGTCCTCATAGCAGAGGTGCTGCAGCCCTCTGAGCATCCTCGTGGCTCTTCTCTGGACAATGAGTCAAGGCAGAGCTGAAATGCTTGTGAATATCTGGGGCAAGATCTTCCAAACCTGACTCCTAAAACAAAGGGGAGGTAAACACTGATTGCAGTTATTACTTAAATGGGTAATCTTTTTATAGAAGTTAACTACAGAAAGATTTTTTTTTTTTTTTTAATTGGAGCAAGCCTCTCTCAGATACTGGAAGGCTACTATAAGGTCTCCTCAAAGCCTTCTCTTCTCCAGGCTGCAGAGCCCCAACTCTTGTAGCCTGTCCTCATAGCAGAGCTGCTCCAGCCCTCTGAGCATCTTCATGGTGATTGTTTAGAGCATTCTGTGTAGCTGCTCCAGTTAAAATGTGGCTTGAACACTTGAGGGTGATGCACAGAACAAGAGCTAAGATTGTTTTGATGCTTTATACAGTATTGTTAATTCTTACCTTCATGTCGTTTAGGGCTTTGAGCTGTTTCCCTTTATCTTCTTTTCAAAGAACCGAGGGAAAAAAAAATATTGAAACTATTGCAGTGTAAGAAATAATGTTTAAAAATTTTTAAAAGTTCAAATTTTAATTCTTAAACTTCTTTGTCTCTTTTTAGAAACCCAAAGTTGTCCATGATGGAGAAAACCTTGCGACTTGCCTATCGCCACGCCAAGCAGAATGAAAAGAAATTACTGTCCTGTTTTTTGCTTGGGACTCTTGCAGTTGATGAAGGTAACTTTTCAAGCAGCAGGCAGGCAAACAATATTGATTGGTCAAGCTATTATCAAACAGCCTGAGTTGTTGCTCCTGGATTCTGACTTCATTTGCCTGTTTCATAGATGGGGAAGGCATAACGCTAACGATAGACCGCTTCGATCCGGGGCGAGAAGCTGCTGGTGGATCAGGCAGAATTCCAACTGCATCTCTTCCTGGAGACTTTTTGATTCCATGTACAGTTAATGCCTGGGGACCTTCTTCAGATAATATTATAGTGCACAGTGCTGAAGATATCAGCTCGGCTTTCAAGGTAGATGGCTCAATGCAACTTTTGGGTCTCTTTATAAACTGTCTTCTAGGCAGGAGACTGAACTTACACACAGGGCTTGATTTCTGCCCATCAGTTTCAAAGTTGTACTGAAGCAAGCCTGTTAATTGTCAAATGAACTGCTCAAGTGCTGCAGAATCACAGAATTAATCAGATTGGAAAAGATCGTCGAGTCCAACCTATCACCTAACCCTTCTAACTAAACCATGGCACTAAGTGCCTCATTCAGCCTCCCTTTAAACACCTGCAGGGATGGTGACTCCACCACCTCCCTGGGCAGCCCATTCCAATGCAAATCACTGCTGCTCTGAAGAATTTCTTCCTAACATCCAGCCTAAACCTGCACTGGTGCAGTTTGAGGCTGCGTCCTCTTGTTCTGTCACTGGGTGCCTGGCAGAAGAGGCCAACCCCACCTGGCTACAACTTCCCTTCAGGTAGTTGTAGACAGCAGTGATGTCTCCACTGAGCCTCCTCCAGGCTGCACACCCCCAGCTCACTCAGCCTCTCCTCACAGGGCTGTGCTCAGCCCCTTCAACAGCCTTGGTACCCTTCTCTGGGCACCTTCAAGCACCTCAACATTGTTCTTAAATGGAATGGCCCAGAACTGGACATGTGACTCAAGCTGTGGCCTAACCAGTGCTGAGTACAGGGGCCAGAACTGGACTCAGTACTGAGTTGTCATTGAAAAGTGTGTCAAACTATTAAATTTGGTTAGCCTTCAAAGGTGTTTTAAGGTTCACAAACTCTTTAACCTTGGTCTGAAATCTTGCTGTCTAACCAAAGTTTTTCAGCTGGTCTGACCACCAAAACCAGCCATAAAACTAAACATGGCAAACCTATTTAAACAAGAAAAAAAACATCTTTTTCTTTCCAATGTATTGTCAGTGAGTTGCAACAGTTGTGCAATTGTTGATCAGGTATTGCTAGGCAACTAACTGACTTTCAAGAGAGTATGTGAAGTCTGTATAGGTTTGTAGTCATACCTGAAATTTGTGCCTGTTGCTTCTGTGCTCTGCTGTAGGTGTGTATTCTATTAACTACACTTCTGTTCTGGCAAGGATTTGGCTGCAGTTATTGTGTGTATCTTGCTTCACCTCTAAACTATGTCGTGGCAATACACTTAGATATTACAGTGCAGATTTCTTGAATACAAGTAAAAAAACTTTTACAGATCACCTTGAGCCTTCCAGTTATGCAATTAAAGTAAGTCCGTATTTTTTTTTAATACATCATAGAATCAGTCAGGGTTAGAGGGGACCACAAAGATCATCTAGTTCCAACCCCCCTGCCATGGGCACAGACACCCTAGCCTAGATCAGGCTGCCCACAGCCTCATCCAGCCTGGCCGCAAACACCTCCAGAGATGTGGCCCCAACCACCTCCCTGGGCAACCCATTCCAGGCTTTCACCACTCTCATGGTGAAGAACTTCCTCCTCACGTCCACGCTTCACTTAGTTGGTTTTAAACAGGTAGGATATGATCTAATTTATCTTATGAAAACATTCCAGCTAGCCTCAAACCAGCACATCATCACAGCCACCACCTTTGGAGACCTGGCTTGACTGCTTTTAATAGCTTGCCTACTGCTGTAGCAGCTGTGCTGAATGCCTTGAGTTCTCAGTGCAATACACCTTGAATCATGAAGAAAACTTAAGAACATTTAACTTTTTTTTTTTCCCCCACCCTGCTTCTAGGGTCTGCAACAGAGTCTGTGCAGCAAAGAACCCCTGGACCTTTCCAAGCTGCTGACTGTTAGAGCTCACATCGTTTTCACAGAGAACCTGGATAACCTGCATTTTCAGTTTCACTGGGCTTCCATTACCCCAGCAAACATCTTGGAATACACACCTGTGAAGTCTGTCCCAATTATTCCCACAGCCCTGGCGAGAAATTTGAACAGTCCTATGAATATTGCCCAAGTTCAAGGAACCTATAAATGTGGGTGAGTAAAGGCTTGACCCTTAGTGCTCTCAAAGTTGCCTGGCAGTTTGTTGCCGTGCCTCAACCTGTGTGTAGCTTTGCAGTAGAATAACTGGCATAAAAATACCTTGTTCAGTTTGAAAGAACCGAAAAAGTTTTAAGGATGAAGGAGGGAATGGAGCAGGACAAAAATCTGAGCTGGTTTGGTAGGAGTTCTTACTTTTGACCTCAGCAAAACCATCTTCCTACTGGGGGCACACAGCTCTAGCTAACATCACAAATACAAACAGCATCCAGCTTGATCAGCAATGTCAGTGCTTGCCCCAGAGTGAAAGTCAGATGAATGTGAACCAAAGCTCTTTCTGTTCACAGTGCTTGTAAGAGAGAACTGAGGAATCATCATTCTGACTGATAATCAATTTAGTTAGGTCAACCGAGGATAAGTCTGGAGAATATTTTGAAGCAACTTAAATGTGATTTTATTTGCAGAGAAACCTTGTGAATGCCTCTCTGAAAGCTGCTCTTGAAAATTTTAGCATGGCTTTGCACTTCTGGATTTGTTATGAGCAGCATAATAGTTTAGGACACTTTGTCCTTGGGTGTGCTTGTGAAAAGCTGAGGAGTTTCTCTAAGCGTGGAGGAAGAATGGTTAGGGTTCTGCCTTTAGGTTTTTTTATCTCTTTACAGTATTTCCTAAAATTGTATTTGTCTCTTCAGGGTTGTTTTGTTTTTTGTTTGTTTGTGGGTTTTTTGTTTGTGTGTTTTGTTGGGGGTTTTTGCTTGTTTGTTTTTTTCTTAAGAAAAAAAAGATTGCCTTCCAAAACACTAAAAAAAAAACCCCAACTTCTGCTTTCTTGCAGCTACCTTACTATGGACCAGACACGAAAATTGCTTTTGCTGCTTGAGTCTGATCCCAAAGCATGTGCTCTTCCATTAGTTGGAGTGTAAGTGTTTGGCTCTGTTTGTGCAGATTAGTGCACAGTGATTTGAGATGCATTTGAGGGATTACCATTTTCAAAACGGGTAGGTAGGAAGAGCCTGGGAACTCCAGGCCAGGCAGTCTCACCTCTGTGTCTGGCAAGATCATGGGGCAGATCCTCCTGGAGGCACTACTGAGACAGGAGAAGAGTGAAGAGGTGATGTGGTCCAGTCAGCATGGCTTCACCAAGGACAGATGCTGCCTGAAAAACCTGGTGGCTTTCTATGAACAGGTCACAACATTGATAGATGAGGGGCAGCAACTGATGGCATTTACCTGGACCTGAGCAAAGCTTTTGACACTGTCCCACACCACATCCTGGTCTCCAAGCTGGTGACCTACAGAAAAGCTGGGGAGGGACTTTTTAGACTGTCAGGTAGTGACAGAACTAGGGGGAATGGAGCAAAGCTGGAGGTGAGGAGATTCAGATTGGATGTGAGGAGGATGTTCTTCACCATGAGAGTGGTGAGGCCATGGAGTGGGTTGCTGAGGGAGGTGGTTGGGGCCACATCCCTGGAGGTGTTTAAGGCAGGGATGGATGAGGCTCTGTCCAGCCTGATCTAGGGTAGGGTGTCCCTGGGCATGGCAGGGGGGTTGGAACTAAATGATCCTTGTGGTCCCTTCCAACCCTGACTGATTCTATGATTACATAGTGAAAACTTGGTAATAGAACTGTGTCTAATTGGCTGTTTCTTCTCACTTCCAGTTGGCTGAGTGGACTTACTCATATCTGTAGTCCTCAAGTCTGGGCCTGTTGCTTGCGATATTTATTCAGCTCTTCAATTCAAGAAAGGCAAGTCACTTTTATCCATAAAACATAGAAGCTGTTGGCTGCCCAAAAATGTATTCCACAGAAATGCATGGCAACATGGGCTCTGCTCAAAGAATTCTGTGATTTGTATGTTACATAGGAGGTAAAGCTGTTGCAATTTTTCCTCTGCCTCACAAATACTTCCTCGAGTGAAGTGGCAGAAACTTTGGCTTACCCTCTTCTGCCTTCGAGGTATAAATGTTAATTTCATTAAGGTCCCTGCATTTAAGTTTAAATAAGAAGCAGGAAGCAGTGGTTTCAACAGTGATAGAGTTTTGATTTTGAAGTTTCCTTGTGACTTTTCTTTGACCTAAGCTTTATCCCTGGTTATATACTGAGCAGCTAATACCTTCTTGTTTGACTTACTGCTAAATATTCTGCATTTATAGTTGTTGGGTTTTTTTACCTTCAATTTTTTTCCCCACTGTGATATTAGTAGATAATCATTCCTCATTCTCTACACTCTTTCACTTGTAACATTTGTCAGGTTCTATTTGTGTGGAACCTCAAGTGTTTATACTTTAAAACTGCTCTTTAAGCAAGCGAGACTTGGAGATGTGTATATTCTGCATTTATAGTATTTGGGGTTATTTTTTACATTCTTTTTTTTTCCACTGTGAAAACATAGAAGCTGTTGCCTACCTAAAAATGTGTTCCACAGAAATGCATGGCAACATGGGCTCTGTTCAAAGAATTCTGTGATTTGTATGTTACATAGGAGGTAAGGTTGTTGCAATTTTTCCTCTGCCTCACAAATACTTCCTCGAGTGAAGTGGCAGAAACTTTGGCTTACCCTCTTCTGCCTTCGAGGTATAAATGTTAATTTCATTAAGGTCCCTGCATTTAAGTTTAAATAAGAAGCAGGAAGCAGTGGTTTCAACAGTGATAGAGTTTTGATTTTGAAGTTTCCTTGTGACTTTTCTTTGACCTAAGCTTTATCCCTGGTTATATACTGAGCAGCTAATACCTTAGTGTTTGATTTACTGCTAAATATTCTGCATTTATAGTTGTGGGTTTTTTTTTTTAACATTCATTTTTTTTCCACTGTGATATTAGTAGATAATCATTCCTCATTCTCTTCATCCTTTCACTTGTAACATTTGCCAGGTTCTATTTGTGTGGAAGCTCAAGTGTTTATACTTTAAAACTGCTCTTTAAGTAAGTGAGACTTGGAGGTGTCTATATTCTGCATTTGTAGTATTTGGGGTTTTTTTCCCATTCCTTTTTTTTCCCCACTGTGATATATTGGTAGATAATCATTCCTCATTCTCTACATCCTTTCACTTGTAACATTTGTCAGGTTCTATTTGTGTGGAACCTCAAGCGTTTATACTTGAAAACTGCTCTTTAAGCAAGCGACACTTGGAGATGTGTATATTCTGCATTTGTAGTATTTGTTTTTGTTTTTTTTTTTAAACATTCTTTCTTTTTCCACTGTGATATATTAGTAGATAATCATTCTTCATTCTCTCCATCCTTTCACTTGTCACATTTGCCAGGTTCTATTTGTGTGGGAGCTCGAGAGTTTATACTTTAAAACTGCTCTTTAAGTAAGTGAGGCTTAGAGATGTGTTGTATGCATAAGAATTTCTTCTGCTCAACCACATTTGCTATTAAATTATGAAATAAACCCACATTTGGTGAACAGATGTCTGTAATTACAGAATTTTCCCCCCCTTAACAAATTAAATATGCCCAAATACAGATAAGAGCCCAATTAGACTATTAGATAGACAAGTTAGATGCTTGACTCTCATTAACTTTCACTGATTCCATCTTTGAAGTGGATTAGGCAGATGCAGTGAACCATGCAAACAGAATTAACCTCTGCAGACTAGCTGCTTAATCTGTGCATCAGACATTTTTAACTCTTTAAGTTGTCAGCAGAGTTTTTAACATGTTTGTGAGTGCATCTTGCTCCTACTCTCCCTGTCACACGTAATCAAAGCCAAAAAAAGCAGCATGCTCCCCAAACAAGCAGACTTCAAGTGGTGTAAAAAGAAGTAGTACTACATTTTCCTAGCAATCCACATTGTTTTTATGATCCTTCATCTTTTGTGTCAAGTGTTGACTGTTGTTACTTGCTGTTCTCAACCTGTAGGAGAGAATTCGGTATAATTTTATTGGCAAAATAGGTATTTGTTTGCTAGTGAGCATTTATTTAATGTTTGGGTGCAGCTGAAACACTTTATAACACAACTTCTTTATAATACAACTTCAATTATGGAAAAAAAAAATACAAATCACAATATGATTTTTACAGATGTTTTCTTCCATGCTATGATTGAAGTCTTCCAGGAATTCTTTTAAAGTACTCAGTGATCCTAAAGGCTTGAACTGGAGAGTAGAAGAATTATTCCCATTTCTCTACTTGGATTTTTACATGCAGCAACAGTCATAAGACCACCTGCTCTGCCTGGAGCTTGGCACCACTCAATGCAGTGATTCACCACCTTCCTAAGCTGTCTGATAGTTTGCTCAGCATATTGAAATTATTATTACTCCTCCTTAGTTTTGGGGTTTTTTTTTAAGATATCTTTTGGGTTTTTTTCTATTTCAGAGTTTTTTCGGAATCTGGGAGTTTTCTTATTGTGCTCTATTCCTTAACCCACAAGGAGCCAGAGTTCTATGAGTGTGTTCCATGCAGTGGACAGACTGAGCTAGGGTTTCAGATCTTAACTTGCAGTGAAACCGTGCACCTCTTCAAAGTAAGTGGCTTGGATTTCCATAATGCGTTGTGGTCCTTCAGAATTTGACTGCTAATGTAAATTCTTAAGGGAGGAGTCACTATAACGTGACCTAAATGGAAGGGTTTGGAAATTACATAGCTCTATAAAGCTTCCCTTTTACAGTGATTGCTGTAAATTCAGCCTCTCGATTTGAGAGGTGACCTCCAAAGTCAGCAACTGCTTGTTTTGCTGATAGCATTAAGAATCTCTTTTTTTCAAGGTATACTGTGCTGTGTTGTTCTTGGTTAGTGCTCTTCCTTGCTAGTGACATTTTGGCTTTACGAGAAGAGATTCTGATTTCCTGTAGCATTTGCTAATCTTGTGTTAAGTGCGTGCAGGACACATAGAATCATAGAATGGTNGTCTCACCACCCTCACTGTGAAGAACTCCCTCCTAACATCCTGTTTAAATCTCCCCTCTGCCACTTTGAACCCATTCCCCCTCGTCCTGTCATTACAAGACCTTGTGAACAGTCCCTCCCCAGCCCTCCTGTAGGCCCCTTCAGATACTGGAAGGTTACTATAAGGTCTCCTCGAAGCCTTCTCTTCTCCAGGCTGAAAAGCCCCAACTCCCTCAGCCTGTCCTCATAGCAGAGCTGCTGCAGCCCTCTGATCATTTTCGTGGCCCTCCTCTGGACTCTCCAACAGTTCCATGTCCTTCTTGTGCTGGGGCCTCCAGAACTGCACACAGTACTCCAGATGGGGTGTGAGGAGAGCAGAGTAAAGGGGCAGAATCCCCTCCCTTGCCCTGCTGGCCATGCTTCTCTTGCTGCAGCCCAGCACACAGTTGCTGTCTGGGCTGCATGTGCACACTGTTGGCTCATGTTGAGCTTCTCATGTACCCAGACCCCCAGGTCCTTTTCCTCAGAGCTGCTCTCCAGCCACTCATCTAACAGCTGCTGTGGGCTATGTACATGAGGGCTTTCTGGAGAGCAAAGCTAGGTACTTGTGCTTTGCTTGATCTGAACAGGTTAAATTGATGGTCTGAGGTCAACAAAATTAGGTTTAATAATAGCAAGTCCTGGGCCCTGCACTTTGATCACAAACCCAAGCAATGCTACAGGCTTGGGGTTCTTAGTGCTATTGGATAGGGCTGGGTGATAGGTTGGACTGGATGATCTTGGAAGTCTCTTCCAATCTGTTCTGTTCTGTTCTATTCTATTCTGTTCTATTCTGTTATTTGTGACTGGAAAGCAGCCCAGAGGAAGAGGAGCTGGGGTTGCTGGTGGACAGGTAGCTGGACATCAGCCAGCAATGTGCCCAGGTGGCCAAGAAGGCCAACAGCATCCTGGCTTGTATCAAAAATAGCATGTCCAGCAGTAGTAGAGAAGTGATTGTGCCCTTGTACTCATCCCTGGTGAGGCCACAGCTTGAGTACTGTGTTCAGTTCTGGTCACCATAGTATAGGAAAGACTTTGAGATGCAGAAATGTTTCCAGAGAAGGGCAGAAATCCTTCCAGAGAAGAGCAATGAGGCTGGTGAGGGATTTGAAGGTGTGGTGATATGAGGAGCAGCTCAGGGAGCTGGGGCTGTTTAGTGTGGAAAAGAGAAAGCTAAGGGGAGATCTTATTGCTCGCTACAACTACCTGAAAGGAAGTTGTAGTGAGGCTGCTGTTGGTCTCTTCTCCCAATTAAGTAGTGATGGGATGAGAGGAAATGGGTTTAAGTTGTGCCAGGAGAGGTTTAGGTTGGACATTAGGAATAAACTTCTTTGCTAAGGGAGTAGTGAGGTGTTGGAGCAGTGAGGTGGTGGAGTTGCCATTCCTAGAGGTGTTCAAGAAGCATGTAGATGTGGTGCTTCAGGATAGGTTTAGTGGTCATGGTGGTTGGGTTACGGTTGGACTCGATGATCTTAAAGGTCTTTTCCAGCCTTACTAATCTGCAGGCTTCTTGCTGTACTACAGCAACAAAGCAGGAATCATTTTGTTTTAGTACAAAGTAACTCACTGGAGGAATTTGGTGATACAATGTCTGGGAGATAACTAAAAAAGTTTGAGGAACCCATAATAAATCTCAGTTCCTTAACTGCTTTTTCCTGAAGTTCCTAAATGTGTATGAAAAATGCTCTGATGTTCTGCAGAGCAGCAGCTAGGGTAGTGCCTCCCCTGTGCTGCTTACTCTTTCCAATTAAAATCATAGAATCAGTCAGGGTTGGAAGAGACCACAAGGATCATCCAGTTCCAACCCCCCTGCCATGGGCAGGTACACCCTACCCTAGAGCAGGCTGCCCATAGCCTCTGCCAGCCTGGCTGCAAACACCTCCAGGAAAGTGGCCACAACCACCTCCCAGGGCAATGCATTCCAGGGCCTCACCACTCTCATGCTGAACAACTTCCTCCTCCCATCCAATCTGAATCTCCCCACCTCCAGCTTTGCTCCATTCCCCCTAGTCCTCTCACTACCTCAGAGCCTAAAAAGTCCCTCCCCAGCTTTTCTGTAGGTCCCCTTCAGATCCTGGAAGGCCACAAGAAGGTCACCTGGGAGCCTCCTCTTCTCCAGACTCAACAGCCCCAACTCTTTCAGTCTGTCCTCATAGCAGAGGTGCTGCAGCCCTCTGAGCATCCTCATGGCCCTTCTCTGGACACGCTCCAGCATGTCCACATCCCTCTTGTAATAGGGATTAAATTTCCCTGTTGCCACCTTTAGCCTAGCTTTCTGAAGATGTCCAACCCTGTAATAGAGGCTGATTTCTCTTATCTCCAGGACTTGTCCAACAGTGGTGAGTGGAACAGTATCAGAACAGTTGCTGTTTCCTATAGTGGTGAAGGCTTGTGGAAGAGTATTTAAGCAGTTACAGCAAGGAAGCATCTGCTCTTGGCTATAATTAGCTCAACCACTTTACAGAGAAGCAAGGGGGAAGAGTGTTAAACAGGAAGGGAAGTTGCCTGCCTCCTTGTACTGGTGAAAGAATTGAGAATTGAAAGTCGAGGAGAAGCAGCAAAAAAAAAAAAAAATCAGATATAAATGTCCTTTAAACTACATCTTTGGGAGTAGTAACCAGAGTGATTAAAAGCTTAAAGTTTCATGCCTCACAAGTACAGAAAATTTCGTTGCAGAATGTTGAACCTTCAGACAAGAGCCCTCTCCAGTTCGAGCTGAGTGCAGAAAGCCAAAATGCAGAAACTGAGTTCTTCAGCAGAGTTTGCCAGAAGCTTCCTGTCACAAGGTAAATCTTTCAGATGTCATTTTGTATATCAGTATTAAATGTTTATTGGATGAAGAATTTTTTTGTTTTGTTTTTTGACCTCTGCTTTGCTACCTGTCAGTTTACCTATGCAAACAGTGGCTTCTCACATTAAAATCTGTGTACGTGCCTTTGCTTATTCATAGAGTTAATATTCTTCAAATTAAAATCTGTGTGTATGCCTTTGCTTATTCATAGAGTTAATATTCTTCAAATTAAAATCTGTGTGTATGCTTTTGCTTATTCATAGAGTTAATATTCTTCAAGCACAGTGGTCAAGCTGACCATACTTTCAAAGAAGCTACTCATAGTCTAATCTTGCTACTGGTGGTTGTAATTTATACAGTGGATGTTTCTTAAAAAAAAAAAAAGCTTCCTTATTGATTGAGCTTAATTCACTGCTTGAAGCTTTCTGGGAGATCTCTCCTTTGAAGCAAATCTCTAATTGAAATCTCCTTAAGTTGGGAAAAATTACTTTTTTTTTTTTTTTCCCTTCTGACTTCTTTTCAACCTGGATAGATTGAAGCAGGGATTTTCTTTAAGGACCTGACTTAGGCATCAAATTTTTGTCTATGCCTTTAAGATAGCATTTATTTTCCTTTAAACAATGCTGCAATCTTCACTCTGGCTTTCCCTATCTTTTATATAAATCAGTGCTTGGCTGTTAGAATGTCACTTTAAAAGTGTGTATGAGGGATGTGGGGAGGGAGCATTTGTATCTCGTTGCCCAAAAACCAGCCCCTTTGTCTTGGCACTGTTTGATCTTAGTACTGTGTGAACTCCCCAGCTAACCAGGGAGATGTATAGCAACTGCTGCTTGAAGGAAAAAAAAAAAAAATGATGCTGATACTGCACTGTAGATGGCACAGTGAAAAATGGGAGGGTTCTTCCTAGTGCTGCCTGATCTGACAAACAAACGTTTTCGGTTTGATTTGTTGCTTTTAGTCCTTCCCAAGGCTGTTCACCCAGCAAGCTGTCAGCAAGTGATCACGACTCTGGTGTAGAAGATGAGGATTTGTCCCCCAGGCCAATTCCAAGTCCTCACCCAGTGAGTCAGCAGGTAATTAAGGGAATAATTGTTGTAGGCATCTCAGATGTGACAAAACTCATTGTGAGGGAACGAAAGGGTATAAAGCTTCTGTCTCAAAGTGTTAGCAGGAGAAAACAGAACTGAAGATACAAACCAAGAGTCCCAGCTGCTGTTCTACTTAACCTGCCTTTTTTTCTGGGATCATAGACACTGGCATCACAGAGTCATAGAATGGCTTACGTTGGAGGAGACCTCAAAGATCATCCAGTTCCAACAGCCCTGTGCCATAGGCAGGGACACCTCCCACTAGAACAGGATGCTCAAAACCTCATCCAGCCTGGCCTTGAACACCTCCAGGCAGGGAGCAGCCACAACTCCCCTGGACAACCTGTTCCAGTGTCTCGCCACCCTCACTGTGAAGAATTTCCTCCTAACATCACATTTAAATCTTCCCTCTGCCAGTTTAAACCCATTCCCCCTCGTCCTGTCATTACAAGACTTTGTGAATAGTCCCTCCCCAGCCCTCCTGTAGGCCCCCTTCAGATAGTGGAAGGCTACTATAAGGTCTCCTTGAAGCCTTCTCTTCTCCAGGCTGAAAAGTCCCAACTCCCTCAGCCTGTCCTCATAGCAGAGCTGCTGCAGCCCTCTGATCATCTTCATGGCCCTCCTCTGGGCTCTCTCCAAAAGTTCCATGTCCTTCTTGTGCTAGGGGCTCCAGAACTGCACACGGTACTCCAGGTAATTCCTGTATATGCTAGGATCAGAGATTCTACTTTGGGAATCTTGCTTAACATTAAGACAGAATGACAGAAGCAGAAAACTCTTTCTTGGGTATTTCTGGGTAAATGAAATAAATATCTATCAGTCTGTCATTTTTTTTAATGAAGTATATGAAAAAATAAAATAACAGCCCTCATACAGCATAGGTCTAGAAGGATGTGGCAGTTGTGGATTTAAAAAATGGATTATGAAATGTTCTGGTGCATCTCTCTGTTGGTTCAAAGAATTATAGCAAGCTACATGCTATAATTCTTGTGAAAGGTCCACACAGGAAAATGTGCTCCAGGATCACATAGAATCAGTCAGAGATTGTGGAAGGGACCACAAGGATCATCCCGTTCCAAGCCCCCTGCCATGCCTAGGGACACCCTACCCTAGATCAGGCTGCCCACAGCCTCATCCAGCCTAGCTGCAAACACCTCCAGGGAAGTGGCCCCAGCCACCCCCTGGGCAACCCATTCCAGGGCCTCACCACTCTCGTGGTGAAAAACTTCCTCCTCACCTCCAGGCTGAATCTCCCCACCTCCAGCTTTGCTCCATTCCCCCTATTCCTCTCACTACCTCAGAGCCTAAAAAGTCCCTCCCCAGCTTTTTTGTAGGTCCCCTTCAGATCCTGGAAGGCCACAAGAAGGTCACCTGGGAGCCTCCTCTTCTGCAAACTGAATAGCCCCAACTCTTTCAGTCTGTCCTCACATGGAGTACTCAGTTGGTAGACACAGCTCATCTTCTGCATGAAAGCAGTTTTGTCTTCTAAGGGAGATCCTAGAAATGTTGCTGCTTTTTCTGTGTCAGGATTCTCCAATCCTTAAAGTGGTATTCAATGTGTAGTTGATTTTGAGCTGGTAATGATCATATATTGATTTTTAAATGAAAAATATTTTATTTGAAGTTCTGCATGTGAATTGCTGGGAAACAATTGTCTTAGACCTTCTTGTGTAATTGTCCCTTCAGATTACCAAGATCTTTCCATCAGTTCCTGAACTATCACTTGTTTTGGATGGGAGCTTCACAGAATCGGGACAATCGTCTAAGCCTCTGGGGACTTCAAATGCTAAAAGTCTGCCCTCAGCACTGCACCAGCCTAGTAAAAAGAAAGGGTGCTTGGGATCTTCATATTATCCCTCCCAACACTCTGAAGATGTGCAAAACTTTTCTGCTAACGTGGGAGATCCCTCTCTGAGGCAGTTGCCAAGCCATTTAAGTCAGAAAATTCCAGCTTCAAGAGGAAAGCAAGCTCTGCCACAGCAGCAGATGCACTGTAAGAAAGCTTGCCCTCAGTCAAGAAAAAGTTCTGGATCTTCTTCTCCTTCAACCCCTTGTAGTGGGGCTTCTCCAGATACCTCTATGCATCACCCCAGGAAGCCATCAGAAAGACTTGTGTTAAATCCTGATGGAGCCACGCAGCAGGGAGAGCCTCCAGTTAGAAGAACATCGATACCCAGTTCCAAGCAGCTCCCTGCCGTGACACAGCCCGTCCTCTACAACTCAGCTTTTTCACCACAGAGCTGCAGAAGACCCCCAGAACTGCAGCTGCCAGTTCAAGTGGCCCCTTGCTGTTCAGCCAATTCGTGCAGCTGTCACTTCCCTCCTTCCATCCAATACAATCTGATCAATTCCTGGCAGGGAGTCGGTAAAACGAGCCCCAAACACGGAGCAGAAGTCCTGTCGGAGGTGGCTCAACAGAGTCCATGGGGGCTGTTCCATCGAAACGTCACTTGCCCAAACGTTTGCTGCAACCCAGGGTATGCCACGAGCAGCCCCATAAGCCTGGGGTGCCATGGGAAGATGGGGCACTGCTCCCTCGACAGCAGCTTGTCACCTGGAGGAAGGCAGCTTTCCAGTGCCAGCCCCTCCAGTCCCCAGCTGTGTGCAGCCCACTCGCCCTGCCTGCAGCACCTCCCTGCTCCTAAAGCAGCAGCAGATAATGGCATGATGGGATTGTCTCCAGATGCGTACCGGGTTCTTACAGAGCAAGACAGACAACTCAAACTGCTTCAAGCTCAGGTCTGTGCAAATGGCAGCTTCCTCCTCTGCCCTCTTAGTGATTATGCTTTGACAGTTTCCCCCACCCTGCTACGGGAATTAAATTAACTGTTGTCTGTCCTCTTGTTGGAACAAGAGGAGGGTCCTGTTACTAACTCTGTTAGTTGGTGTCCCTTTTAGGCTCTCAGGTAGTGATAGGACTAGGGGGAATGGAGCAAAGCTGGAGGTGGGGAGATTCAGATTGGATGTGAGGAGGAAGTTGTTGAGCATGAGAGTGGTGAGAGCCTGGAATGGGTTGCCCAGGGAGGTGGTTGGGGCCACATAACTGGAGGTGTTTGCAGCTAGGCTGGATGAGGCTGTGTCCAGCCTGATCTAGGCCAAGTGGAAGGTCCTGCACCTGGGTTGGCGCAATCCCAAGCACAACTCCAGGCTGGGTAGCAAGTGGCTGGAGAGCAGCCCTGAGGAAAAGGACCTGGGGGTGTGGGGTGATGAAAAGCTCAAGATGAGGCTGCAATGTGAGTGCAGCCCAGACAGCAACTGTGTGCTGGGCTGCAGCAAGAGCAGCTGTGGGCAGCAGGGAAAGGGAGGGGATTCTGCCCCTTTACTCTGCTCTCCTCAGACCCCACCTGGAGTACTATGTGCAGTTCTGGAGCCTCCAGCACAAGAAGGACATGGAACTGTTGGAGAGAGTTGAGAGGAGGGCCACAAAGATGCTGAGAGGGCTGCAGTATCTCTGCTATGAGGACAGGCTGAGGGAGTTGGGACTTTTTAGCCTGAAGAAGAGAAGGCTTTGAGGAGACCTTATAGCAACCTTCCATTATCTGAAGGGGGCCTACAGGAGGGCTGGGGAGGGACTGTTCACAAAGTCTTGTCATGACAGGACGAGGGGAAATGGGTGTTTCATCACCCCAGACCTCCAGGTCCTTTTCCTCAGGGCTGCTCTCCAGCTGAACTGTTGTCTGTCCTCGTTGAAACAAGAAAGCCTGTCATACTAGGCCCAGTTTATTTGTGCAGGAGGGTCCTGATTAACTCTCTTAATTGGTGTCCCTTAAAAAAAAAATGAAAACTATTTGACCCCCAATGAGATTTTGAATTTATTTTTTCAGATTTCCAAGATATGAAGCTTTCCCTTTTAGCAAACTGTTTTAGAATGTGAATCACAGGATGATGGAGGCTGGAATAGACCTTTGAGATCAAGTCCAGCTTGTGACCTAACACCATCTCAGTGTGCCTTCTATAGGATTTTTTCATATATATATTAAAAAAAAATAATATATATATTATATAAAATATGTCTACATTAAAAAAGATAGCCAAAGAAACAAACAGTTGCATGGGATGTAAATTTTAAGCATACAGGTGAGGCCCAGAAGCTTCTCCTGTTGCTTTGCCTACCTTCAAGCCTGCAGCTTCCTCAGCTGTTGAGTCTGTTGCTTGGAAAACTTCAGTTGTTTGCAGCAGACCAGCAGGATTCATCACGTGTTTGTTGCTGTGTTGGAAAGTTGGACTCTGGCCATCTTCCTGAGTTCTGTTTTGACACCTGGTGAAGTTTTTTGGTGTTTTTTTGGGTTTTTTGTTTTTTTTTTTCCAAACAGCAATCTCTGGAATCATAGAACATTGAGGTCCCTTCCAGTTTAGGCTGGAAGGGACCTCAAAGCTCAGCCAGTTCCAACCCCCCTGTGCCATAGGTAGGGACACCTCCCACCAGAACAGGTCGCTCAAGGCCTCATCCAGCCTGGCCTTGAACACCTCCAGGGAAGGAGCAACCTGTGCTGGTTTGAGCACAATCAAACAAATGCAATTAAACCTCAAGCCTCACGTTGGGTAAGCCAATTAAAAAGTATGTGGTGGTTTAGCAGTTACCTGCCCCCCACCTTTGATATAACCCCTGCTAGGACACAGAAACACCTGGAAGTTAATAAATGAAGCTTTATATTTACAGCAATGCTCAATATACAAGCAGATGTTTACAATGCATAACAGATATTTACAGGTATATACAGTAAAAAGGTAATACAGAAACACCACAGCCCTCTCAGAGATCAAAATCCCTAAGAGGGGTTTCTAACCACCCCTATCACCTTCCCCCCTTGCCCCAGTCTTATCTCACCATCTGTTGTATGCAGCAGATAGGCAAAGGTAGATGGGCCAGGGGGATTAGCAGCAGGAGTTAGTGAAATTATTCAGATTCAGCTATGAAAGGCAGAGAGAAAGAAAGAGCCATGCAAGAGCAGCCACAGCCCAAAGCGGTCTGAAGCAGTCTCACTTATCTATGTTTGGGTTACAGCTTTTAAACATTTTTTTTTCTTTCTTTCTCACTAAAGCTGTGAGTGAAGTAGCATCATCAGTGTTTTCCTCTCTCAGCCTATGGTTTAATTTCTCTTTCAAATCCTCCAATTAGTTCAAACCAGCACAGGCATGCACCTGCTCAATATACAAGCAGATATTTACAATGTATAACAGATATTTACAGGTATATACAGTAAAAAGGTAAGGCAGAAACACCACAGCCCTCCCAGAGATCAAAAATCCCTAAGAGGGGTTTTCCAACCACGCCTACCACCTTTCCCCCCTTCCCCAATCTTATTTCACCATCTGTTGATGCAGTAGATAGGCAAAGGTAGATGGGCCAGGGGGGTTAGCAGTAGGAAAGTTAGTGGAATTATGAAAATCAGCTACAAAAGGCAGGGAAATGGAGCCATGCAAGGAGTCAGCCACAGCCCAGAGAGGTCTGAAGCAGGCTGACTTATCTATATTTGGGTTACAACTCTTAAAACATTTTTTTTTTCTTTCTCAGTAGAGCGGTGAATGAAGTGACATCCTGTGTTTTCCTTCTCAGCCTATAGTCTAATTTCTCACTTAAATTCTCCAATTAGCTCGAATTAGCACACAACCACAACCTCCCTGGGCAACCTGTGCCAGTGTCTCACCACACTGTCATGCTGACACACTGCTAGTCTTGGGTGGTCCCTCAAGCAGCCTTTAGGATGCCTTAACTTGACTCAGGACTTTAGGTTGTTGCCAGGTGGGGTTGGTCCCATCTCCCAAGCAACCAGCAACAGAAAGAGGGGACACAGCCTCAAAGCTGTGCCAGAGGAGGTTGTAGCCGGGTGGGGTTGGTCCCATCTCTCAAGCAGCCAGCAACAGAAAGAGGGGACACAGCCTCAAAGCTGTGCCAGAGGAGGTTGTAGCCAGGTGGGGTTGGTCCCATCTCTCAAGCAGCCAGCAACAGAAAGAGGGGACACAGCCTCAAAGCTGTGCCAGAGGAGGTTGTAGCCAGGTGGGGTTGGTCCCATCTCTCAAGCAGCCAGCAACAGAAAGAGGGGACACAGCCTCAAAGCTGTGCCAGAGGAGGTTGTAGCCAGGTGGGGTTGGTCCCATCTCTCAAGCAGCCAGCAACAGAAAGAGGGGACACAGCCTCAAAGCTGTGCCAGAGGAGGTTGTAGCCAGGTGGGGTTGGTCCCATCTCTCAAGCAGCCGGCAACAGAAAGAGAGGACACAGCCTTAAGCTGTGCCCAGGGAGGTTGTAGCCAGGTGGGATTGGTCTCCTCTCCCAAGCAACCAGCAACAAAAAGTTGCTGGAGTTACTCTGCTGGGCCTGTATTTTGCAGGGTATGTTTTTGGAGCTCAAAGTGATGAGCTTGATGCTGGTAATGGATTATAGACGTAGGAAAGCTGCTCACAATAAATGCTTAGGTGTTGTTTTTTTTTCCTCCACTTAAAACCAGAAAATTGCAGCTGGAATGTGCTTTAGGTGTAGCTGCTGTATGTAAAATCGAGGTCTCCAAGCAGGGGCAACTCCTCATTGCCTAAATGCAGCCTTGGTTATTATGATATTTCTCCATGGGGCTGTGAACTAATCGGCAAGCAGAGTGGATGCAAATAAGGGAGTGAAGATTTCCTGGGCAGCCTTGATTTTGTTGTTTTGTTGTTTTTTTTTTTCTCCACATTGAAGTGCTTAGTTTTCTAATTAGCACCAAGTTGATTTAGCCTGGCGTAGGCAGTGCTGGCAGAGGAATGCTTGGCTGGTAAGTCGGTTAATAGGCTTTGTAGGTGAATGAAAGGGACAGAGAATACTCCCAACAAGTGTAGTGCAAATAGGCTTTCCTCAAGTCGTCTTGGTCTAGTTCTGCCAGCGTGCTTAAAACCTCTTCTTTGCCAGCTCTGCCAGCATCAGAGCTGATGTTTTTTGATTTGTGCTGCACGCCCTGCTGGGAGCTGGATGGTTTTCAGGCTTCTGTGGCAGGGCAGCCGACTTTTGAATCCGCATCTTAGTGCTGAGCCCAATTTAGCCATCCTGCTGATGCTTTGTATTTCCCTGTACAAATCCTAACATCTTGGTTACTGTTACAGATCCAACGCTTACTGGAAGCACAGGCTCGTCAGGCTTGTTCCTCTGAACCAGCTGCAGCCAGCCATGCTCTGCAGCCCGAGAAGCAAGGGGACCTTGTTTCTATGGAAACACAGTCCTCACCAGGTCCTCACACCAGGAAAAGTGTGAGCGTTGCTGTGAGCACAGGTAACGTTTTAGTCTTTAAAAACAGGCTGGCAGTGCTTTTCCCAGAGGTTTCCGTGGTTTCCTGGGGGATGGAGGAATTGTTTTTCAGAAATGCTGAACATATGTAACGTGGCCCAAGGTACAAAACCCAGCTAAGTTCTCTAGGTGCTATTTGGAGCTTTTAGGTTGGAGCTGCTTTTGTCTTTGGGCTGCAATGGCAGCGACTGTCATTGCTAGAAGAATTTTTTTTTTTTTTTCCAGGAGCTTTAGCAAGGTTTTCTGTTTTAAACTGTGCCTTATTGAAAGAAAAAAAAAAAAATCCACACTTTCTCCCTCCCTCTCCCCCACCATTTAATAGCTTCTGTTCCATCTGGCGTTGTAGTAAATGTATTTATTGCTGGGTGTTGTAAGCCATTCGTTTACATGCATGGAGAGGACAGGTTGTGTTTGCTTAAATTTTAGCAAGTTGGGCAGGGCTGTGTCTGTGAAGTTACACTTTATGGTAGTGATTGCTGTTAAAACCGTGGCAAACATTGTGGGGTAGGCTGGAGGAAAACGTCAAAGCAGCTCAAGGTTAATGCATTGAATTGCTTTGATGCAGCCATTTATTTTTATCGAGTGCACTTTAGAAGATGCCAGGACTTGAATGGTGCTTTAGCAACTGTGGTGCTTTAGCAGTTACCTGCCCCCCTCCCCCCCTCACCTTTTGATATAACCCAGGCTAGGACTCAGAGGGCTGGAAGTTGATAAAATGAAGCTTTATATTTACAGCAGTGCACAATAGACAAGCAGATATTTGCAATGTATAACAGATATTTACAGATATATACAGTGAAAAGGTAATACAGAGACACCACAGCCCTCCCAGAGATCAGAATCTCTAAGAGTGGTTTCTAACCACCTCTACCACCTTTCCCCCTTTCCCCAATCTTATCTCACCATCAGTTGATGCAGCAGATAGGTGGAGGTAGATGGGCCAAGGGGGTTAGCAGTAGGGTAGAAGTTAGTAGAATTATTGAGAATCAGCTACACAAGGCAGGGAAAAGGAGCCATGCAAGGAGCAGCCACAGCCCACAGAGGTCTGAAACCATCTCCCTTATCTATATTTGAGTTACAACTCTTAAAACAATTTTTTTTTTCTTTCTCAGTAAAGCTGTGAGTGAAGTGACATCACACGTTTTGCTTTCTCAGCCTACAGTCTAATTTCTCACACAAATCCTCCAATTAGTTCGAACCAGCACAGCAACTCCCAACTGTTCTAAAAGCTAATTCACTTTGGAAGTGGTGGGGAAAAGAAGAAAAAAAAAAAAACCTGACCTGACTGAGGAAATTATTTCTCTCCAAGAAAATCATAGAATGGTTTAGGTTGGAAGAGACCTCAAAGATCATCCAGTTCCAACCCCTGTGCCAAAGGCAGGGACACCTCCCACTAGATCAGGTTCCACAAGACCTCATCCAGCCTGGTCTTGAACACCCCCAGGGAGGGAGCAGCCACAACGTCCCTGGGCAACCTGTTCCACTGTCTCACTGCCCTCACTGCAAAGAACTTCCTCCTAACATCCCATTTAAATCTCCCCTCTGCCAGTTTAAATCCATTACCCCTCGTCCTGTCATTATAAGACTTTGTAAATAGTCCCTCCTCAGCCTTCCTGGAGGCGTCTTTCAGATACTGGAAGGCTACTCCAAGGTGTCCTCAAAGCCTTCTCTTCTCCAGGCTGAAAAGCCCCAACACTCTCAGCCTGTCCTCATAGCAGAGCTGCTGCAGCCCTCTCAGCATTTTCATGGCCTCCTCTGGACTGACTCAAACAGTTCCATGTCTTTCTTGTATTGGGGGCTCCAGAACTGCACACAGTACTCCAGATGGGGTCTGACTAGAGCAGAGTAAAAAAAAATACAAATGGCTTTCCTTGTAAAGTGAGTAAATCTCTAATTCTCTTCTAGGTGCTAGCTTATTTTGGAATACGGCCTCAGAAAAACAAGATGACTCCACACCACCAGGGAAGAAAGAAGAGGAGGAGATTTCCAAGGAAGACATAAGCATTTCGATCAACGCCGAGCAAGATGCGAGTAACACAAGTATTGCTTCTTCCTTAAAGGTGGTTGACATGCCCAGCTTCGTAGACAGTATCCATCTGGTGGAAGAAGGGACTCAGCAGATGACTCTCCAGTAAGTAGCCAGAAGCTCCTTGTTTTCACATGATAAGCTGAACTGCCTTTCATGTGTTACTACATTCAGAATTATTTCTAGTGGGAGGTGTCCCTGCCTGTGGTGGGGAGTTGTAACTAGGTGATCTTTGAGGTCCCTTCCAACCTAAACCATTCTATGATATTCACCTGATTTCAGTTGATTTGTTCTTGCCCCCCCTGCTCTGAGGTAACATTATTGTGGCCTTTCAGTATCTGAAGGGGACCTACAAGAAAGCTGGGGAGGGACTTTTTAGGCTATCAGGGAGTGACAGGACTAGGGGGAATGGAGCAAAGCTGGAGGTGAGGAGATTCAGATTGGATGTGAGGAGGAAGAGGGGAGATGTAAATAGGATGTTAGGAGAAAGTTCTTCACAGTGAGGGTGGCGAGACACTGGAACAGGTTGCCTAGGGAGGTTGTGGCTGCTCCCTGGCTGGAGGTGTTCAAGGCCAGGCTGGATGAGGTCTTGAGCGTCCTGATCTAGTGGGAGGTGTCACTGCCTATGGTGGGGGATTGGAAGTGGATGATCTTTGAGGTCCATTCCAACCTAAACCATTCTATGATTCTTCACCATGGGAGTGGTGAGAGCCTGGAATGGGTTGCCCAGGGAGGTGATTGTGGCCACTTCCCTGGAGGTGTTTAAGGCCAGGCTGGATGAGGCTCTAGACAGCCAGATCTAGGGTAGGGTGTCCCTGGGCATGGCAGGGTGTTGGAACTGGATGATCCTTTTGGTCCCTTCCAACCTTGACTGATTCTATGATTCTTTGTGCTTGAATTAGAGTTGTTCAGCTCACCAGAAGAGTTTCCTTTGGGGTTGGCATTTATCAGTCATGCAAGTTTAGCTGGCCTACCTGTAGCAGCAGCTGATGGCAGAAGCCATGCACTCAGAAAAGCATGGACAATGCTGGCAGCATTCCCTTTCTTGCCTTAAATCCTGAGGGGCAGTAGGGGTGCTGCTGTAGTCAGCTGTTTGCCTATGGTGGCTCTTCCCTGTCAGCATTCAGAACCCTTTCAGTTCTGAGGGGCTTAGGATGTGGGGTTTAAGATTAAGACTGTTCCCAACTTTCTCTACCTTTATTACAGTTGATTTGATGCAGCCATTTATTTTTACCAAGTGTACTTTGGAAGAAACCAGGACTTGAATGGTGCCTTAGCAACTCCCAGCTGTTGTAAACGCTAATTCACTTTTGAAGTGGTGGGAGGTCAAAACAAACCCAACCTGACTATGAGGAAATTATCCCTCTTAAAGAAAATATTAATGCACACTTTGTCTGCAATGAATGCAGCTACCAACTCCACTGCTGCTAATTTTCTTATTTTTAAAGTCAGATTCTTCCTGGTGTTAATGACCTAATCTCAGGCTACTTTGGGAAGCCAATTTAAAAGTAGTTTTATCTATAGGGCTGTTATTTTTGTATAGAGAATAGCTCTTTTAATGAGCTAATGTTTTCTAAGTATTAAAAAAAATACAAAAGAGAGAGGACATTTAGATTTCTAAAAATCATCATCTTGGGAAATACAGAATCAGTCAGAGTTGGAAGGGACCACAAGGATCATCTGCTTCCAAACCCCCTGCCATGGGCGGGGATACCCTACCCTAGATCAGGCTGGCCACAGCCTCAACCAGCCTGGCCTTAAACACTACCAGGGATGGGGCCTCAACTACCCCCCTGGGCAACCCGTTCCAGGCTCTCACCATTCTCATGGTGATGATAATTAAGCTGCAGCTTTAAATATTCCTGGTCTTCGGTTGAAGCACCATCTGCAAACCTTTGCTGCTACCACAAATGTTACTGATTTGAATCAGCCTTTTGAGCATTGCATTTTAGAGAGATCCCATCTTAAGGTTCTCTGCAGCTTAAGATTCATAACCCTGTCAAATAGCTCTATAAGTGTCTTATAGTATGAATGTAGAGCACACACACACACACACACACACATTCCCTCCCTGGATGTCTTTAAAGGAGGGGGGGATCATTTTTGGGAATGATGAATAATTGCTGCTGTAACAGTTAACTGATAACCTACATTGACTATCTCGTATGTCACGTGATGGAAATCTTATCGCTTTCAACGCAGGCAATTGATCAGTGGAGTTCTGAAATTCCCTTATCTTACACTTGTCTCCTGAGGAGGAAGGGGGAGGGTCACATCAGAACCTCCTCAGGGTGATAGCACTATTGATATGTCTGGTCTGAGAAGGTTTACGCGACGCCTACAGCGGCTGGCTGAAGGGGATGCTGAGCATTGCACCGTAGCTCAGTCTAGGCTGCTTACCCTTTCTTATCTGGAAATTTGGGGGGGGTAGATTATGGTTCCTCTTTCACATCTGTAATGGTCAACCCCTGACAACCTCTGATACTGAGAAATATTTCAGCTAGGTTTTTTTGTTCTCTGCTCGTGATCTGTCGGCCTGTGAGCTTTTAACAGTGTCTCTGAGAAGTTTTTTTAAGGCGTTTTAAATGAGCCTTCTCAATTGCTCGCCTTAGTATCAGAGAATCATAGAATGGTTTAGGTTGGAAGAGATCTTAAAGATCATCCACTTCCAACCCCCTGCCATAGGCAGGGACACATCCCACTAGAACAGGATGCTCAAGACCTCATCCAACCTGGCCTTCAACACCTGCAGGGAGGGAGCAGCCACAACCTCCCTGGGCAATCTGTTCCAGTGCCTCACCACCCTCACTGTGAAGAACTTCCTTCTAACATCCTATTTAAATCTACCCTCTGCCAATTTGAACCCATTCCCCCTCATCCTGTCATTACAAGACCTTGTGAATAGTCCCTCCCCAGCCCTCCTGTAGGCCCCCTTCAGATAATGGAAGGTTGCTATAAGGTCTCCTCGAAGCCTTCTCTTCTCCAGGCTGAAAAGCCCCAATTCTCTCAGCCTGTCCTCATAGCAGAGCTGCTGCAGCCCTCTGATCATCTTCATGGCCTCCATAAACATGGCTTGCTGACTAAGTGTGCTGGTTTGACCTAGTTGGACAATTTGAGTGAGAAATTAGACTATTGGCTGAGAGAGGAAAACACAGGGTGTCACTTCACCCAGAGCTTTACTGAGAAAGGAAAAAAAAAATGTTTTAAAAAAATTGTAACCCAAACATAGATAGTCAGAAGGTTTCAGACCTCGCTGGGCTGTGACTGCTTCTCTGGCATGGTTTCTTTGTCTCTGTCTTTTGTAGCTGATTCTTAATAATTCTACTCACTTCTTTCCTACTACTAATCCCCCCTGGCCAATCTACCTCAGCTTATCTGCAGCATCAACAGGTGGTGAGATAAGATTGGGGAAGGGGGAAAAGGTGGTAGAGGGTGGTTGGTTACCCCTCTTGGGGATTTTGATCTCTGAGAGGGCTGTGGTGTTTCTGTATTACCTTTTTACTGTATATATCGTTAAATATCTGTTAGACATTTTAAATATCTGCTTGTATATTGTGCAAAGCTGTAAATGTAAAGCTTCATTTATCAACTTCCAGTGTTCTGAGTCCTAGCCTGGATTTATATCAAAAGGTGGGGGGGCAGGTAACTGCTAAACCACCAGAATAAGTCATGTTTCAGAACACATGGAAGATACTCCTAAAGGCTTCTAAGTCTCTGTAAAGATGCTGAACATGCAAGAGGAACCCTGCTTTGTTAATAGCCTTAATTTCATTTGCTTTTGGGTTAAGCTGTAGATCATAGAATTGATCTGGATTGGGAGGCATCACAAGGATCATCTAGTTCCAACCTCCCTGCCATGCCCAGGGACACCCTACCCTGCATCAGGCTGCCCACAGCCTCATCCAGCCTGGCTGCAAACACCTCCAGAGATGTGGCCCCAAACACCTCCCTGGGCAACCCATTCCAGGCTCTCACCACTCTCATGCTTAACAACTTCCTCCTCACATCCAATCTGAATCTCTCCACCTCCACCTTTGCTCCATTCCCTCTAGTCCTGTCACTCCCTGATAGCCTAAAGAGTCCCTCCCCAGCATTTTTGTAGGTCCCCTTCAGATCCACAATAAGGTCACCTGGGAGCCTCTTCTTCTCCAGACTGAACAGCCCCAACTTTTTCAGTCTATCTTCATAGGAGAGATGCTGCAGCCCTCTAAGATTTGCATTGAGTTTTGACTAGTCCAGAGAAGCTGTTGGCATTTTTCAAGTCATTCCCCTGTACTTGGTACTGGTCAGGCCACACCTTGAATCCTGTGTCCAGTTCTGGTCTCCTCAATTCAAGAGAGATATTGAGGTACTGTGTCCAGAGAAGGGCAATGAAGCTGGTGAGGGGCCTGGAGCACAGCCCTGTGAGGAGGGGGTGGGGGAGCTGGGGTTGCTTAGCCTGGAGAAGAGGAGGCTCAGGAGTGACTTCTTTGCTGTCTACAGCTACCTAAAGGGAGGTTGTAGCCAGGTGGGGTTGGTCTCTTCTCCCAGGCAACCAGCAACAGAAGGAGGGGACGGTCTCAAGTTGTGCCAGGGGAGGCATAGGCTGGATGTTAGGAGGAAATTCGTAACAGAGAGAGTGATTGGCATTGGAATGGGCTGCCCAGGGAGGTGGTGGAGTCTCCATCGCTGGAGGTGTCCAGGAAAAGCCTGGATAGAGCAGTTAGTGCCATTGGCTAGGGTTGGGTGCTAGGTTGGACTGGATGATCTTGGAGGTCTCTTCCAACCTGGCTGATTCTATTCTATTTTGAGAAACTAGACTGGCTGTTGTAGTTTCACACTGTGGGGTCTATTTCCTTAGTCCTCAAAGTACTTCCAAAAGAAAATGACTGCAGAAGAGAGCAAAGGCTCAAGCAGCAGACAAAGAAATAAACATCAGGATGGGTTTCCAGCGCTTACCTTTTCGTGAGCATCAGAAGGAGGGAAAAGTTAAGGTGCAGGCGGTGATGCTTTGTGCTTTTTCTATTTCGAGGGAACGTCTAGCTCTCTGGGTGTTCTCTTTCAGAAGTGGAAACGTTTCCCAAGCTCTCGTTGGCAGCTCCTCCTTGGAGGAAAGCGTTGGGCTGCCTTCGCAGAAGGAGCCGACAGAGGGAGCCGGCAGCCGTGTGGCGGTCAGGAGCGAGCGCAGCTCGGAGCCAGCCGCCTCGCTGCTGCCTCGGCATCCGTCGCAGGATCAGAAGCTTTATCAGGACTTGCTGGTAATTCATTTAAACTTTATATCCTCTGCTGAACGCAACAGTTACAAGAGCACACTGCCGAGTCGACGAGGTGGTATTGACAGGAATGAAAATTGCATGCAGCTTTCGAGTTCACATTGCACCCTACTGGAAAGTTCCAAGTTTGTGGTGGGTTTTATGTTGGGGTTGGTTGATATGGTTTGGTTTTTTGTTTTGTTGCTT
>VWZI01021003.1:190168-202484 GCA_013396835.1 Psilopogon haemacephalus | reverse complement strand
CTCCTCTCCTCTCCTCTCCTCTCCTCTCTTATATTTTAAAAATTTTATTTATATTCTAGAATAGAATAGAATCAGCCAGGTTGGAAGAGACCTCCATGATCACCCAGTCCAACCTATCACCCAGCCCTATCCAATGGCACTAAGTGCTCCATCCAGTCTTTCTTGAACACCTCTAGGGATAGTGATTCCACCACCTCCCTGGGCAGCCCATTCCAATGCAAATCTTATTTTATTTTATTTTTTGTTTTCCCTGAGCTCACCTCCTCACTTCAAGTATTGCTTTTACATTCCAGAGAATTTGGAGTTTGTATTATGCCCAAACAATTTAGAGATTTTTTTCTAAATGCAGTGGTTCTCATCCAGAAAGGTCAGAAGAAACATTTTTCATAGGCTGCCTAGTTTAAAGCCTGGCTATGGTTCATGCATAGCAACAGCAACATTTTGCATTTATATAGCACCTTTTATCCCTCAGGATCTCACAGAGCTTTATAAACTATATGTGAGAATAACTTCACTGAAATAATGGTTTAAAAATCCCCCCCAAGGCCCCACAGTTTATAGGATAGCTGAGGTACAGCATACAGTCCAGCTCTGTCTTATGGTAGGTGTTAATGATGCAAGATAGGATTTTTTCAAACTTAATATCGTTTATTAATTTTATTACTCAGGACTCTTGCTACCCACCCAGTCATTTTTAGTAATAACACCAGGTTCTTCCCAATGGTCATGAAAAGCATTACATAAACAATGAAGGCAGAATCTAGAACACTGAAGAAGTAACTAGCAATAAAACAACAAACCTTAAACTCAATTGAACTGGAAAGAGGTTCTTGTGGTCAGTTGTACAACTTGCCCACTAGATGCACTCAGGAATCAGAGAAACATAGAATGGTTTAGGTTGGAAGAGACCTCAAAGATCATCCAGTTCCAACCCCCCTGTGCCATAGGCAGGGACACCTCCCACTAGATCAGGACACTCAAGACCTCATCCAGCCTGGCCTTGAACACCTCCAGGGAGGGACCAGCCACAACCTTCCTTGTCAACCTGTTCCAGTGTCTCATCACCTTCACTGTGAAGAACTTCCTCCTAACATCCCATTCAAATCTCCCCTCTGCCAGTTTGAACCCATTCCCCATCATCCTGTCATTACAAGACCTTGTGAACAGTCCCTCCCCAGCCCTCCTGTAGGTCCCCTTCAGATACTGGAAGGTTGCTCCAAGGTCTCCTCGAAGCCTTCTCTTCTCCAGGCTGGAAAGCCCCAACTCTCTCAGCCTGTCCTCATAACAGAGCTGCTGCAGCCCTCTGATCATCTTCGTGGCCTCCTCTGGACTCTCTCCAGCAGTTCCATGTCTTTCTTGTGCTGAGAGCTCCAGAACTGCACACAGTACTCCAGGTGGGGTCTGACAAGAGCAGAGTAAAGGGGCAGAATCCCCTCCTTTGCCCTGCTGCCCACAGCTTCTCTTCCTGCAGCCCAGCACACAGTTGCTGTCTGGGCTGTGTGTGCACACTGCAGGTTCATGTTGAGCTTCTCATCCACCCAGACCCCCAGGTCCTTTTCCTCAGAGCTGCTCTCCAGCCACTCACCACCCAGAAGCTCCTTACTTCTTAAGGCAGTGGCTGGGATTCAACTAGAGAATTTACAGAGCTTAACTGAAGATGATTTTGAGTATTGGCTCACAAAATATTCTATCTCCAGACTCCCTAGGTCTAACTACAGCTTCCACTGCATCATAGTAAAAAAATAATTCAGAGGTGAATGCAGCCTACAAATGTTCTTTTCCTAATCACTGGGCATATGATTCTTACCCAAGGAGCAGGCAGAGTGCTAATTGTTATGGAAGTCCAAAATAGGTCTAAACATGTCTGGCTTGTCCAGACATGCTTCCCTGATTTCCCTTCTGCTGATGGGAGAAGTAACCATGTGAAAGGAAGACAAAGGCCTGGTGCCTTAGAGTCTCCTTCTCTTCCCGCACTTATATAAAGGGTTTGTGTTCCACCCTGAAAGGGTAAAAGCAAGCCCTGGCTTCACCTAATAAATTCAAATTTGGCAAACTGCCATTCTGATTAGCTAATCTGTGGCCAAGGAGCCATTAGTCTTGGGCTGCATTGATAAAAGGAGGTGAGCAGGCAAACACAATGTGCTTCTGCCATTGCTTCTGCCTCATCATGCTTCTGCCTTATTACTCCCTGCTGTTGTATCCTGCCATGCTCTGCCAGCTACATAATAACAAGCCCTGATACTTTGGGTTTGTCTACCTGGAAACTGCCTTGTCTCGGTTTAGCAAGAAGGTGGTGTTAAGTGCCTCACTATGTGGCAAGAAGTGCCACCAACATTGTGCCTGTCTGTACATCCACAAGACATTGTGCCTGCATCTCTGCAAGCCTCCATGACAAGTCTGGAGTCAAAAAGGAACCAGGATTAAGTCAGAGATTGTCTGCCTCTCTTCTAGCACCTTGTTAGAGCCTGGGAAGATCTAGAAGCCTTAAGACACTGCCAGAACTCTCTTCAAGTGTTTGGATACTGTCTGGAAATTGTAGTTAGCCTCAAAAATCTGGAGATAATATTTTGTAAGAAATTGTCTAACTGAATCCCAGTGCCTTCTGCCTTAAGCAGAAAGAAGCCTCTCAAGTCCTTCTAGTGGGCAAGTGGTATAATGGACCACAAGGGCCTCTTTGCAGTTCTGACAGCTTAATGCTTGTTGTATTATTGCCAGTAATTTCTTGAGTGTTCTAGATTCCATGTTTTTCTCTGTGCAATGTTTTTCATGACCATGCAAAGAACCTAATACTAAAAATGATGGTCTGTGGAGAGAGTCCTGAATAGAAAACATAATAAATGATATTAATTTTAATAATAACAAATAATATTAATTTAACAACAAATAATATTAATTAATACCACTGCACTAAAATACCCCTGGAGTCAGAATAAAAGCCTGTAGCTTACAGTACTCAGTGCAACTGGTGTTAGTACAGCTCTTTTAAAGCATTCTAACCATCTCCAAGGGGTGTTTCTCCCACTGTTCTTAAGGTCATCTATGACAGTACCTGACTGGCTTCAGCAGGAGTTGGTGGTGCTCACCCTCATCTATGCATGCTGTTGCATGGGCCACCCAAGCAGAGATCATCCATCACTGCCATCTTTGTCATCACACTCATAAAGGTGAGGACCAAGACCTCTGCAGGAATTAGGCACTGAAGGGCTGCATGCATAGTGTAGCGAGTTTTAAGATCTCCTCCTGAAGAAAATAGAATTATTAATGCCTAAAGTGATAATATAAAAATAATACTTCTCTGAGGATATAATTTGTCTTATGTGAGAGCAGGGATGACAAGTGCCCCTGATAGAGCCTGATTATTGCTCTGTTAGAGCACAAAGTGTTGTAATAACAGCCTGAGGACAAACTGAGTGCTTAAATGACAGGTTAGCTCAAACCTCCCCTCAATCATTAAGTGCCCTCTTTCTTTTAGAATATTTTCAATTTAACTTTCAGGACCAGGAGAACTCTTTGTAATAATGTGTTTAATTCTTGTGACTAGTTTGCTCAAATAATAAACAAATCTATAATCTATAGTTATTTAGCACAAATGTACTTAAACCAGAGTTCACTTGTTGTAAAGGGTTAAGCCTACCTGGAGTCTTCTCCTGACTCCTCCCTCGGGGTGGTCTGACTTGCCCCCGGGTGCCATATTTAGCCTCCTCCCACTTCCTGCCAAGGACTGCTATAAAAGAGAGGGACATCTTGTCTTCTCTCTCTCTGGTCGTCCCTGTCTGACCAACTCCTTGCTGCCTTGCTGCTGAACACCACATGCTCCCCAGCAAACATATGGGAATAACAACCATCTTCTTTGGAACTCCAACTAACTGCATTTCCCCATCAAAGTCATAGAATCATAGAATGGTTTAGGTTGGAAGAGACCTCAAAGATCATCCAGTTCCAACCCCTCTGTGCCACAGGCAGGGACATCTCCCACTAGATCAGGATGCTCAAGACCTCATCCAGCCTGGCCTTGAACACATCCAGGGAGGGAGCAGCATCCAGGAAAGTCCTGCATCCTGCTTCATCCGCCATCCAATCATCAACCCCAGTGTTTGGTCTTGACTCCCATCATGGGTTGTGTTTTTACTTTGTGTATTTTTGCTCCCTTTTTCCCTTTTACCATCTGTAATCCTTCTCATTCTCCATATCCTGTATTCTGGTTCCTTTTTTTCCCCCACCTTCTGTAAAACCCCCGTATCCCCTATTTATTGTTAAGGTTTATATGTTGTTTTTTTTTTCCTTCCAAAGTGAAATGAGTATTTATTGGGCTTTTAAGCTCAAGGGGGGCTAGCCTTGTAAAGGTTTGTTTTTTGTTTTTGTTTTTTTTTTTAATTTGGTTTGACTTTTTTGTTTTGTCCTTCCTTAGCCCTGCCTACAACCAAGTATTTGTTATCAGGGCTCTCTGTTTTGTTCTCCAAATTGTGTGGGATTGTGTCAGTTACTTATCTGGATGATGGGAAATGATGAAAATGTAAAAATTAAAGACTCCATTCTGGAAAACAGAGGATAAAGTAGTGGAATTCCTTGCTACAGGGTGTTGCATAAACTGGGAACTGATGTAGGTCCCTGAAGTAAATTACCAAGTTCCTGGGAGTAGGAAAATGAAAGATAGGTCTCCTTATACACACATCTGCTGCCTTTGATTTTTGAGGACCCTGAACTACAAAGCACTGGAGGCTGAGGGAGAAATCTGGAGGACTGGCATCACAGCCTTACACTGTTCTTGTCCCTCTCCCTTGACGTTGCTGCCAGTCAACTGGAGACAGTTTGCTGGCCCAGATGGAACTCTGGTGTGACCAAGTTCTTAATGGATTTCAAGTTGCCCAGACAAATCATTCCAGCCTGTTAAATCTGGAGATACAGGTTTTATAAAGAAATGGAAGACCTGAGCTTTCCATAAATATTAAAAATAGTGGGGAAAAAAAAAAATAAAAAGAAAAAAACAAAAAGGAAAAGAAAAAGAAAAAGGAAAAGAAAAAGGAAAAGAAAAAGAAAAAGAAAAAGAAAAAGAAAAAGAAAAAGAAAAAGAAAAAGAAAAAGAAAAAGAAAAAGAAAAAGAAAAAGAAAAAGAAAAAGAAAAAGAAAAAGAAAAAGAAAAAGAAAAAGAAAAAGAAAAAGAAAAAGAAAAAGAAAAAGAAAAAGAAAAAGAAAAAGAAAAAGAAAAAGAAAAAGAAAAAGAAAAAGAAAAAGAAAAAGAAAAAGAAAAAGAAAAAGAAAAAGAAAAAGAAAAAGAAAAAGAAAAAGAAAAAGAAAAAGAAAAAGAAAAAGAAAAAGAAAAAGAAAAAGAAAAAGAAAAAGAAAAAGAAAAAGAAAAAGAAAAAGAAAAAGAAAAAGAAAAAGAAAAAGAAAAAGAAAAAGAAAAAGAAAAAGAAAAAGAAAAAGAAAAAGAAAAAGAAAAAGAAAAAGAAAAAGAAAAAGAAAAAGAAAAAGAAAAAGAAAAAGAAAAAGAAAAAGAAAAAGAAAAAGAAAAAGAAAAAGAAAAAGAAAAAGAAAAAGAAAAAGAAAAAGAAAAAGAAAAAGAAAAAGAAAAAGAAAAAGAAAAAGAAAAAGAAAAAGAAAAAGAAAAAGAAAAAGAAAAAGAAAAAGAAAAAGAAAAAGAAAAAGAAAAAGAAAAAGAATTGTTTGTATGTGTCACTAAGGGAAGTTGAAAGATGCAGGATTCTCAGTACCCTGTTCTGACTGCATCGTGGCCCCGTGTGCTGCCTTCGGTTAAGGTGAGCTAAGTCTGAAGTGAATTATGGATGACATAAGAGTCTTCCCACTCTGAACCGCCTTCGAGCAAAAGTCACAGCTGGAGTGGGAGGAGTGAGTGTTCCCTGGCTGGATCCTGACCTGGAAAATGCCTCTGCTGCTATCTGTGTCTGTGGAATGGAGGCAGAGCTCTCAGACGAACCATGAAAACATGATTAGGATAAAACTTTCCTTCCATCTCTGCCACCTACACAAGGGATGTAAGTGCTTTGACTAGCTCAAGGGATGTCTTGGGGCAAAGTTTCTGATCCTTGGATTTGGTGGGACAGACTTCCAGACTTACCTAGGTTTCCAGGTGTTTTGAGTGGCTGGATACAATGGAAATCTCCGTATCAGCCTCTCATTTTCTCCTGCCTCTTCCCGCTTAGCAAACGGAGCCCATAGGGCCCCTGGAGCTCTCTGTGGCTGTTTTATTCATAGGTTTAGCCCTGTTCTTACTGCAGCAGCTTCAGCAAATATTTTTCAAGGACAAATTTTCTCCCTAAAGGTTTTGCTCAGAAGCAATGAACGTCTCATCTAGGGAATCTGTTCTGATTAATTTGACTTTAGCTTTCTTAAAGCTTTAGCGGAGTCCAAATTTGTCAAGGACTTTATATATACACACACACCCCCCAAGGAAGCTTCATGAAAAGCCAGAACACAGTGAACCACCTTCTAATTTTATTAAGAGGTTCAGTGGTTGGAAAAGAGACTGCTGTTAGCAGCCTGACTAAGGTGGGCAAGTGCAGCAAAAAAGAAGATTTCACAGAATCACAGAAACACCCAAGTTGGAAAAGCCCTTATGGTTCACCAAGTCCAACCTAGAACCTTACTCTGCAAGATTCACTCTAAACCATATCCCTGAGCACCACATCCAAACGACCCTGGATGTGTTCAAGGCCAGGCTGGATGAGGTCTTGAGCGACCTGATCTAGTGGGAGGTGTCCCTGCCTATGGCACAGGGGGGTTGGAACTGGATGAGCTTTGAGGTCTCTTCCAACCTAAACCATTCTGTGATTCTCTGATTCTATGACCCTTAAACCCATCCAGGGTGGGTGGCTCCACCACCTCCCTGGGCAGCTCATTCCAGTGCCTGACCACTCTTCAAAAAACTCTTTCCTAATATCCAGTCTAAATTCCCCCAGTCTCAGCTTGAGGCCATCCCCCCTTGTTGTATCTCCAATTACCTGTGGGAAGAGCCCAGGGGCAGCCTCTCCACAATGTCTCTTAAGGTAGTTGTAGACAGCAATAAGGTTTCTCCCCAGCCTCCTCTTTTTAGCACCAACCATCCCCAGCTCCCTCAGTCTCTCCTCTTCAGATTTATCTGCCTTCTTGGCCACCTAGGCACCCTGCTGGCTTACACTCAGCTCCTGTCTATTACAGCCCCCAGGTCCCTTTCTGCCAGCAGCTTTCCAGCCACACTGTGCCAAGCCTGGAGCATTGCTTGGGGTTGTTGTGGCCCAAGTGCAGGACCTGACATTTGGGCTTCTTAAAACTCATCCCATTAATGTGGCTCATTGATCTAAGCCTATCCAAGTCCCTCTGCAGAGCCTCTCTGCCCTCATTCAAATCCATGCTGCCACCTGACTTGGTGTCACCTGTAAACTAACTGCTGACACTCTCTATGCCTGAATCAAGGTCATCAGTAAAGATGCTAAAAGAAGTGGTCCCAACACAGATTCCTGAGGAATACCTCCAGTGCCCAGCTGCCAACTGAATTTAAATTAATGAACCACCACTCTCTGTGCCCTCCTATCCAACAGTGCTTTCTTTATCCAGTAGGCAATGTGCACAGCCAAGCTGTGAGCAGCCAATTTGTCTACAAGAATTCTGTGGGGAGCAGTATTAAATGCTTTTGGAAAGTCTAAGAGTTTCCAAGCTACAGAATTTCTAGTTTCTAGACTTAGGCTATCAGGTAATGACAGAACTAGAGGGAATGGAGCAAAGGTGGGGAGATTCAGATTGGATGTGAGGAGGAAGTTGTTGAGCATGAGAGTGGTGAGAGGCTGGAATGGGTTGCCCCTGCAGGGAGGGGTTTGGGGCCAGATCCTTGGGAGGGGTTTTTGGCCAGGCTGGCAGAGGCTGTGGGCAGCCTGCTCTAGGGTAGGGTGTCCCTGGGCATGGCAGGGAGGTTGGGACTGGCTGATCCTTGTGGTCCTTCCAACCCTGACTGATTCTATGATTCTATGTTTCTATGATTCTATGATTCTGAGACAGCGGGGCTAGAGCCCGGGTCACCAGGCGGATTGGGATTTGCTGCGGGGTGCTGGTGGTCGCCGGGGTAGGGCGCAGTGTGGCTGTGTGGCCAGCAGGGGGCAGTACAAGAGCGTCCGGGCCCGGTGCCCAGCGCCGCTGCCGGCCGGTCCCAGCGCGGCTGTCAGGCTCTGCCCGCTTGCAGAACGCTCAGTAACAGCGAAGAGCATTGGCGGCTCTTAGCTTCCAGCCTGAGTCAGGATGTGCAGCCGCTTCCAACATCTTGACGTTACGCCAGGCATCTGCTTCAGTTTCTACCAGAAACAGGCCCCTTTCCTGCCATCCAATCTGTTAGCAGAACCTGGGTTTTATAGAATCATAAAATCAGTCAGGGTTGGAAGGGACCACAAGGATCAGCCAGTTCCAACCCCCAAAACATGCCCAGGGACATCCTACCCTACATCAGGCTGCCCACAGCCTCATCCAGCCTGGCTGCAAACACCTCCAGAGATCTGGCCCCAAACACCCACCCTGGGCAACCCATTCCAGGCTCTCACCACTCTCATGCTCAACAACTTCCTCCTCACATCCAATCTGAATCTCCCCACCTCCAGCTTTGCTCCATTCCCCCTAGTCCTCTCACTCCCTAAGTCTAAAAAGTCCCTCCCCAGCTTTTCTGTAGGCCCTCTTCATATACTGGAAGGCCACAAGAAGGTCACCTCAGAGCCTCCTCTTCTCCAGAGTGCACAGCCCCAATTCTTTCAGTCTCTCCTCATAGCAGAGGTGCTGCAGCCCTCTCATGGGCATTCTTGTACAGCTCTTTCCTATCTGCACTCCTTGCTCACACAGCACGGCTTCTTAAGCAACGACTGGCCACTGTGCTGTCTTAGTTTAGCTCATCTAAATGATAATTGAGAATGGAGCTCATAAAGAAAAGAGCTAAGAGCTTTCCTATCATAAGTCAGTGAAGCATCACTTTCTGGGAGAACAAAAAAAAAAATATTAAAAAATGAAGGAAGATGAGAGAGCAATCAGACATCCAGCTAAAAGCATCTTTTAAGAGGATCCAAGGGCCTTGGATGATATAAGAAACCAAAGGTTAGCATGACTGGAAAGCAAAAAGGAAAAAAAAGAAAACCAATGAAAAAGAGAAAAATGAAGGGATAAAAGGAAAAAAAAAGAAAAAAAGGGGGGAAAAGGAAAAAAAGAAAAAAAGGAGAAAAAAGAAAAAAAAGAAAAAAGGAGAAAAAAAGGAGAAAAATAAAGCAGAAAAATGGGGAAAAAAAAAGAAAAAAGGGAAAAAGAAAAAAAAAGGAAAAGAAAAAATAGGGAAAAAAAAGGGGGGAAATGAAGGGAAGGGTGTGGGGGAGGTAAAGATAAGCCTTGTCTTCCTCATCCTACATATGGAATTTATGCCAAAACTGTTATGAGTTAACTATAGGACTCAGAGCCACCTATGTGAAATTCTTCAGCTGCTTTTGAAAAGAAAGCTCTCTACCCACCCCTTCACAGGAAGATGCTGTGGAGCTTTTTATGCAACATTCATAGAAGGTGATTATGCATTAGATAGGCACAAGCCAACCTCAGGAGGTTCAACAAGGCCAAGTGCAAGGTCCTGCATCTGGATCCAGGCAATGCCAAGCACAAATCCAGGCTGGGCAGTGAATGACTGCAGAGCAGCCCTGTGGAGAGAGATTTGGGGGTGCTGGTGGAGGAGAAGGTCAAGATGAGGCAGAAGTGTGCACTTGCAGCCCAGAAAGCCAAGCAGAGGCTGGGCTGCAGCAGAAGTGTGGCTAGCAGGGCCAGGGAGGTGATTCTCCCCCTTTGCTCTGTTCTGGTGACACCCCACCTGGAGTACTGCATCAGGTGATGGAGGCCCTGGGATGAAAGGGATGTGGAGATGCTGGAGCGTGTCCAGAGAAGGGCCACGAGGATGCTCAGAGGGCTGCAGCACCTCTGCTGTTAGCACAGACTGAAAGAGTTGGGGATGTTGAGTCTGGAGAAGAGAAGGCTCCCAGCTGACCTTCTTGTGGCATTTCAGTATCTGAAGGAGGCTACAGAAAAGCTGGGGAGGGACTTTTTAGGCTATGAGGTAGTGACAGGACTTGGGGGAATGGAGCAAAGCTGGGGGTAGGGAGATTCAGATTGGATGTGAGGAGGAAGGAGCATGAGAGCGGTGAGAGGCTGGAATGGGTTGCCCAGGGAGGGGTTTGGGGCCAGATCCCTGGAGGTGTTTGCAGCCAGGCTGGATGAGTCTTTGGGCAGCCTGCTCTAGGGTAGGGTGTCCCTGGGCATGGCAGGGGCTTGGAACTGGATGACCTTTGTGGTCCCTTCCAACCCTGACTGATTCTATGATTTCTTCTCTTACCTCCTCATATTGTCTATCCCTCTAGACACACATGCCTGGCCACACAGTGCACTTCAGCTGGTCCTGCTGCTGGACGCTTCACATCCAGTCTGTGGGGTGCTTTCATCTGACCAGCTGCCTTTGCCACAAAGGTTGTTACAGTACCGTAGGTTTCCTCAGCAGGCTACTATCGTCCTCTGAACCTGCCTTGTTAAGTGCTTGCTGCTCTGAGCTGACAGCCAATTCACAGTGGGACTGAAAACAGCCTGTGCACAACACCTGGCAGTGTCCAGGCTTAGAAATGTCAGTTGCAACTGGTGACTCTCAAGAAGGACCCCAAAGCTGAGATTAGAAAAGAAATCATTGAAATTGGGCCAGTTCCCCAGAGCTCAGGGGGGCTGAGCCCATGTGGTATTTTTACTCTTGGTTAGCACAGAAAGATAGCTCTTGGTTAGCACAGAAAGGTAGTTGAGTTCCCAGTACTCCAAGCTACAGAGATTTTCTGACTAACCACTCAGACTGGTTCTCAACCTTTTGTTGCAGGAGCGCCTGTAGCTTTGGAGGATTTCCTCTCCAGGATTCTGTCTCATTCCTAGGGTCATTCCAGAGGTGGCATTTCTCTGCCTTTTAGGTCTCTTGATAATTTTGGTATTAGCACCTTTACTGCAAACGAGACCATAAGAAGGTCCTGGAGTACTGCGTCTGGTTCTGGAGTCTCTATTACAAGAGGGATGTGGACATGGTGGAGAGTGTCCAGAGAAGGGCCACGAGGATGCTCAGAGGGCTGCAGCACCTCTGCTGTGAGCACAGACTGAAAGAGTTGGGACTGTTCAGTCTGGAGAAGAGGAGGCTCCCAGGTGACCTTCTTGTGGCCTTCCAGGATCTGAAGTGGCCTACAGAAAAGCTGGGGAGGGACTTCTTAGGCTCTCAGGGAGTGAGAGGACAAGGGGGAGTGGAGCAAAGCTGGAGAGAATCAGCCTGGATGTGAGGAGGAAGTTGTTGAGCATGAGAGTGGTGAGAGCCTGGAATGGGTTGCCCCTGCAGGGAGGTGTTTGGGGCCAGATCCCTGGAGGTGTTTTTGGCCAGGCTGGCAGAGGCTGTGGGCAGCCTGCTCTAGGGTAGGGTGTCCCTGGGCATGGCAGGGGGGTTGGAACTGGCTGATCCTTGTGGTCCCTTCCAACCCTGACTGATTCTATGATTCAATGGTTCTATGAGTCTATGATTCTTTTCCAGCTAGTAGTGTAGAAGCAGACAGGGGCTGTTGAAGGGAGCAGACTCCAGGTGCTTCTCTTTAGGATGCATGACCTCTCCTTAGTTGTTGGCAGTGGTGCTAAGGGTGGGTGTGTTTGACAGCATCAGCATTCCTCCACGCCTTCAGAACTGTTTTGCTGTTTCACAGGAGGTGATTTTTGCTTTAATTTCTTCCTGTTGTTTTCTCTCCCAGTCCCTGCTGCTTAGGAGGTCAGCAGAAAGCTACAGCTTGCCTCATCTTTATTCAGTGACTTGCTCGGATAAGCACCTGCCTCTTCAGACTCTCTTACATTTAACTCCTTCCTTTGGGCAGACCTTTGCTTCTGAGCTGGGAGGGGAATTCACTGGAAGTGTCCTCTACAGCCTCCTTAGGACACTGATTTTGAAGGAAGTTTTCTGTTTCACAGGGTTGGAAGTTACTCAGGGGAATGTGATGCAGCTGTTTTCTTTTCTCTTAGACATCTGGCATTTCCCACATAGGTATAACTTTAAAAGCAGCATGTTCTGTGTCAACATACCTAGAAATAAATGCACTTAAAATATCTATACCAGAGCACTGCACTGATTAAACCCAGATTGCTCTCGACTGATTTCTTTTTTACAACATCTGCATCTATCAGAAATTGAAACCAGAACTGTATCTCAGGCAATAAAAAGAGAGCTCAACAGAAATTTGCCCAATAGTTTTATCTCACAGCCTTGTTTTTATTTTTTCTGTGGGTTTTTTTTTTTTTTATGTTTGGTGGTTTTTTG
>VWZI01021003.1:161157-173067 GCA_013396835.1 Psilopogon haemacephalus | reverse complement strand
TTCTTTTCTTTTCTTTTCTTTTCTTTTCTTTTCTTTTCTTTTCTTTTCTTTTCTTCTTTTCTTCTCTCTTCTGTTTTTTCATCTGTCTTCTTTTCTTTTCTCTTCTCTTCTCTTCTCTTCTCTTCTCTTCTCTTCTCTTCTCTTCTCTTCTCTTCTCTTCTCTTCTCTTCTCTTCTCTTCTTTTTTCTTTTCTTTTTTATTTAAATTGAAAAATGTTTATACACACATACATACACCCCCAATACCTCACATTTATTACATAAAACCATGACCATGACCTTTTCCCCGGGTGTCATGGTTAGGCACTCCCACTTCCTGCTAACACAAGGCTATAAAAAAGAGGAGAACCCATTTTGTTCTCTCTTCAGTCCCTGCCTTGCCTGGGGTGACTGTGCTGCTGCTTGCTGCTGCCAGACCGCCACGTGCTCCCTGCCACCTCGTGGAAGAGCACCACCATCGTTTATCTGGAATTTGGACTGCATTTCACCATCAAAATTCCTACATCCTGCCTTCATCCAGCACCAAAACCACTGACATCAGCTTTTGGACTCAATTGCCTTTCACAGGTTGTATTTGTATTTTGTTTTCCCTTTCTTTCCTTCTCCCCAGCCTCTTTAACTTTTCCCTCATTTTCCCCTGCCTTGCATTTTGTTTCCCCTTTTCTCCCACCTTCTGTAAAAGCCTCTTTTCCCTCCCATTTACTGTTAAAGTTTTATACCATTTTTTTACTCCCAAATCGGATTGTGGTTTTTTTTTTCTAATTGGGGTTTTGGGCTCGGGGTAGCTGGCCTAAAACCAATACAATATTCTATACAGACACATGAACATAAAATTTCCCACAGACTATAAGATCCCTGCGTGTGCTGAGGGAGAAATAAATTCTTCTCACTTTCAAAACCAAGGGTGGTAGTGAGGTTGGGCAGGATGTTAATTGCAGTGAGGAGATGCAGAAGCCACCCATGTCTCTAATTATGAACAGACCTCGTGGAAATATCATCCTTGTAGCAGGATGGCAGGAGTTCAGCAGGATCCCAAACACTATTCTTTCATAAGGGACTTGGTTTAGTCAAAAACTTGTCTAAAGACCTGGGGGTCTGGGTGGATGAGAAGCTCAACATGAGCCAACAGTGTGCACACACAGCCCAGACAGCAACTGTGTGCTGGGCTGCAGCAAGAGCAGCTGTGGGCAGCAGGGCAAGGGAGGGGATTCTGCCCCTTTGCTCTGCTCTTGTCAGACCCTACCTAAAGTACTGTGTGCAGTTCTGGAGCCCCCAGCACAAGAAGGACATGGAACTGCTGGAGAGAGTCCAGAGGAGGCCACAAAGATGATCATAGGGCTGCAGCACGTCTGCTATGAGGACAGGCTGAGGGAGTTGGGACTTTTCAGGCTGGAGAAGAGAAGGCTGGGGAGGGAATGGGGAGGGACTGGGGAGGGACTGTTCACAAGGTCTTGTAATGACAGGAGGAATGGGTTCAAACTGGCGGAGGGGAGATTTAAATGGGATGTTAGGAGGACGTTCTTCACAGTGAGGATGGTGAGGCACTGGCACAGGTTGCCCAGGGAGGCTGTGGCTGCTCCCTGCCTGGATGTGTTCAAGGCCAGGCTGGATGAGGTCTTGAGAGACCTGATCTAGTGGGAGGTGTCCTTGCCTGTGTCACAGGGGGGTTGGAACTGGATAATCTTTAAGGTCTCTTCCAACCTAAACCATTCTATGATTCTATGATTGTCAGTGTGAAACTAATGATTTGACTTGATGATCTTGAAGGTCTTTTCCAACCTAAGAAATTCTGTGATTCTGCGATAATTACACTGTGGATTAAACAACACCTTGCTGAAAGTAAGGTGTTTCACATTAAAATAGAAAGTTTTGGAGGGCTATTAAAAAAAAAAAAAAATCAGTTTCGGAAGCTCACAACTGCGAAGATCAAGGTAATCTGGTTGTGCTGGTTTGAACTAATTGGAGGATTGTAATGAGAAATTAGACTATAGGCTGAGAAAGATAAACACTGGTGATGCTGCTGCACTCATAGCTTTACTAAGAGAGAAAAAAAATTGTTTAATACTTGTAACCCAAACATAGATAAGTCAGACTGCTTTGGGCTGTGGCTGCTTTTGCATGGCTCTTTTCTCCCTGCCTTTTTGTAGCTGGATCTGAATAATTTCACTAACTTCTTTCCTGCTGCTAATCCCTCTGGCTAATCTACCTTCACTTATCTGCTGCATAAGACAGATGGTGAGAGAAGATTGGAGAGGGGGGAAGATGGTAGGGGTGGTTAAAACCCCCTCTTAGGGACTCTGGGAGGGCCGTGGTGTTTTCTGTATTGCCTTTTTACTGTATCTATCTGTAAATATCTGTTATACATTGTAAATATCTGTTATACATTGTAAATATCTGCTTGTATATTGTGCAAAGCTGTAAATATAAAGCTTCATTTATTAACTTCCAGCCAACGGAGTCCTGGCCTGGGTTATTTCAAAGTGAGGCAGGGTGGTGAACTGCCGAACCACCACACTGGTAAACCTAGAAATGTAAAGAATGCTTGCAGTTTCCCTCTCTGTGATGGAGAGAAGTGAGTCCCTTTTCCATCTTCTCTGGAAGGATGTGGAACACAAGTTGATTCCAACTGACTGGCAAGTTTGAAAAGAGTCACCAGCTGGGCATCAATTCAGCAGAAGTCTCTGCAGATTAGAGACAGGTGTCAAGATCTTAGACTCCAAATCGTATATTGATATTACTCTAACACATTTGTTGTCAGTCTCTTTTCACCTGCAGACCTTGAAGCTCTTTCTGAAGCAGGTGTCAGCCCCGAAACAGAGAATTCAGTGCCACTGAGAGCAACTTTACTTTTCTTGGTTGTCTTTCACTGACATTGTAGAAGTGGACAAAGGTCCTCGGTCTGCAGGGTATATGCATTGTGATGGCTCTGACATAAACTTAACCAGATCTCTGTCATGTGTCCAAAAAAAGATTATTTTATCACTCTTTTCTAATAGCCTTGCATCAATCTCCAACCTTGTGCTATCGAACTGTTGGAGCCAGCCCAGAAGAGGGCCACGAAGGAGATCAGAGGGCTGCAGCAGATCTGTTATGAGGACAGGCTGAGAGACTTGGGGCTCTGCAGCCTGCAGAAGAGAAGGCTTCTAGGAGACCTTATAGTAGCCTTCCACTATCTGAAGGTGGCTACAGGAGGGCTGGGGAGGCACTATTGATAAGGTCTTATAATGACAGGACGAGGAGGAATGGGTTTAAAGAGGCAGAGCAGAGATTGAAACTGGATGTGAAGAGGAAGTTGTCTGCAGTGAGTGGTGAGACACTGGCACAGGTTGCCCAGGCAAAATCATCACATTTCACATGGGCTAGAGTGAAAGCAATGTATCCCAAATTTGTTATTAGATTGCCTGGGAAGATGCTCAACTGTCAATTAATTTCAAGATGAGACGTCTACCGAGGGTATTCCATTGGTAATGACTTTTAGTCTTTGCCAACTTGAGCTGAATTAAAACCAATAATGCAGCAATTTAGAGAGAAAAGGTCACTTGTATCTTAAAAAGCCATGAACACTTGTTCTCTGAAAGTTGTGTTTAAGGTAAGTTTTAAAAACAGAGCTTTGTAAACATAATTTAAAAAATTAAAAAAAAGTGCCCATAGCCTCAGTAAGCCATTTAGCATCATTTATTGTTTTGATGTATTTGGTTTGGTGTTTGTTTTGGGTGTGGGTTAGTTTTTGTGGATTTTTTTGGGGGTGAGTTTGGGGTTGGTTTATTTTTTTGGTCAATGACTTGATTCAGGCATAGAGAGTGTCAGCAGTAAGTCTGCAGATGACACCAAGTTAGGTGGCATTGTGGATTTGAATGAGGGCAGAGAGGCTCTGCAGAGGGACTTGGATTGGTTTAGATCAATGAGCCAGCATTAACGGGATGAGTTTCAGCAAGGCCAAATATCAGGTCCTGCACTTAGTCACAACAACCCCAAGCAACACTACAGACTTTGGGCAGTGTGGCTGGAGAGCTGCTAGCAGAAAGGGACCTGGGGTTTGTAATAGACAAGCTGAGGCTGGGGAGGTTTAGATTGGACATTAGGAAAGAGTTTTTCACAGAGAGAGTGGTCAGGGATGGGAATGAGCTGCCCAGGGAGGTGGTGGAGACATCAACCTTGGATGTATTTCAGGGTGGTTTGGATGTGGTGCTTGACGCTCTGGCTTAAGGTGAATCTTGTAGAGTTAGGGTTCTAGGTTGGACTTGGTGATGCTGAGGGGCTTTGCCAACCTGCATCTTTCTGTGAGTCTGTGAATCCAAAAGTGAGTGTGAGTTTGCCATAGATGAGTGTGACTTTAAAGATAATCCTGACTCTGATGCTTTACTGTCATTAACCAGGGTTCTAGGCTGGACTTGGTGATGCTGAGGGGCTTTGCCAACCTGCATGTTTCTGGTGATTCCGTGATTTTCAACTTTTGTTTCACAGTGGAAATCTTTACTCTTTTGGCTTTGAATTGTGACATCCTTCCTATTTTGCATTCAAATAATGTCTTAAGAAATTGTTATCCTGTGACATGCATCCTGTGACTGGCAGAGGGGAGATTTAAACAGGATGTCAGGAGGAAGTTCTTCACAGTGAGGGTGGCGAGACACTGGCACAGGTTGCCCAGGGAGGTTGTGTCTGCTCCCTCCCTGGAGGTGTTCAAGGCCAGGCTGGATGAGGTCTTGAGAGACCTGTTCTAGTGGGAGGTGTCCCTGCCTATGGCACAGGGGGGTTGGAACTGGATGATCTTTGAGGTCTCTTCCAACCTAAACCATTCTATGATTCTATGACATGGCTACAGTATGAACTTGCAGTACAGATGCAACAGCCACCTGACATAATGCATCAGATTACAAGGATGAAGTGCTGAGTCAGCATCTGAAATATATGCATTTACTTGTATTGACTTTGGAAAGGAATAAAGTAAATGAAGCACAAGAAAGTACAGAGAATAAAATATGAGCAAGCTTGGGCTGCTGATTATAGCTGGAACTCTTAGACACTTGGTGTCTCTCCCTGGATGTTTCAATGACCATGGGAAAGATAATTTGCAGTATTATTGCTATGTTACCTATCAGATTTTGTTCAGATAACATTTTTTTGTTTTTCTTTTTTTTTTTTTTTGAAAGAAAATGTTGTTCATGGAAATTTTCCAAAGTACAAAAGATTAACAAAATCACTTTTATGTAGAATGGCCAAACAGAATCATTTGGGTTACCTCTCTTTTCCTATCAGGTAGTGACAGGACTAGGGGGAATGGAGCAAAGCTGGAGGTGGGGAGATTCAGATTGGAGGTGAGGAGGAAGCTGTTGAGCATGAGAGTGGTGAGAGCCTGGAATGGGTTGCCCAGGGAGGTGGTTGGGGTCAGAGGACTAGTCAGAAATGTAGGCTTTCTGAAAATAACACCACTTTATCCTTGTCTAGAAATACTCTCTTGTAGTGATCTTGAAGGAAATGTTAAGGTAATAATATGCATAAATCAGAGAATAACATAATATTCATCACTCTCTTTTGGGAAGTAATTGGAGAACTTTAGTGATTTTCCATAGCATTGCATGTGATTGTATTTTGTGCATTAATAGGGAAAAAAAATGCCTTCCAGCACTGTGAGAATGTGAATGAATCTGAGTAGCCAAGACCTTTTGATATCACTATGTCCTAATAGCAGGTCAGCTCTGATCTGATTAGAATGGAATAGAATAGAATGGAATAGAATAGAATAGAATAGAATAGAATAGAATAGAATAGAATAGAATAGAATAGAATAGAATAGAATAGAATAGAATAAGTGAGGTTGGAAGAGACCTCCAAGCTCATCCAGCACAACTTATTACCCAGCCCTATCCAATGGCACTAAGTGCCCCATCCAGTCCATTCTTAAACACCTCCAGGGATGGGGACTCCACCACCTCCCTGGGCAGCCCATTCCAATGCCAATCACTCTCTCTGGCAAGAACTTCCTCCTAACACCCAACCTATACCTCCCCTGGCACAGCTTGAGACTGTGTCCTCTTGTTCTGTTCCTTGTTGCATGGGAGAAGAGCCCAACCCCACCTGGCTACAACCTCCTTTCAGGTAGTTGTAGATAGCAATGAGCTCTGAGCCTCCTCTTCTGCAGGCTGCACACCCCCAGCTCAGCCTCTCCTCACAGGGCTGTGCTCCAGGTTCCTCACCAGGCTCATTGCTGTTCTCTGGATACCTCTCAGTACCTCAATATCTGTCTTGAATTGAGGGGTCCAGAACTGGACACAAGACTCAAGGTGTGGCCTGACCAGTGCTGAGTACAGGGGCAGAAGGACTGCCCTGCTCCTGCTGGCCACACTGCTCCTGCTCCAGCCCAGGATGCCATTGGCTCTGCTGCCCACCTGGGCACACTGCTGGCTCATGTTCAGCTCCTAACTAGCAGCACTCCCATGTTCACCAAAGTTTACACTGAAGCCCTCAAACACAACACTCTGAAGCTGTTGGAAGTTCAAACCTCAGCTGAATGACTTTTTGGCAGACCCATCCTTAACAGCAGCTTAAGGGAAGGGCACTGTCCGTAGTGGGCTGGATCTCACATCTCACCAATGATCTAAACTAATCCCATTTAGCTTGTGAAATCTTACTAGATCACAGTCCAAAATAAGGAAACAGGAGAGGCAAGTTAAAAATTTAGCTGCTCCTTCTGGGGCCAGCCTCTGCATAAAAGCTTAACTCTGCTGGTCTTGTAGTTCTGATACCTTTGGAAGAAATGTTGATGAAAGAGGGGAGACTGAAACTGGATGTTAGGAGGAAGTTCTTTGCAGTGAGGGTGAGGAGACACTGGCACAGGTTGCCCAGGGAGGTTGTGGCTGCTTCCTCTCTGGAGGTATTCAAGGCCAGGTTGGATGAGGCCTTGAGTGACCTGTTCTAGTGGGAGGTGTCCCTGCCTGTGGCACAGGAGGATTGGAACTAGATGAGCTTTGAAGTCCCTTCCAACCTGAACCATTCTATGATTGCATGAACTATCAAATCAGGACAATGTTTGTGTTCTTGCACAGGGAATGTGCTCTGAGTTTTTAAAGATTGGGCTACTGGCACCATGTAACAAAAGAACTCATTTGACTTTACCAGCTGATAGTTTATACAGTTCTTGATCTCAGAGAAAGACTTTAATGATCAAGTTGGTTTACTTTTCATCCATACTTGAGCTGGATAAACCCAAGCAGATATTTACAACAAATAACAGGGGAGGGACTACTCACAAGATCTTGTTAGGGCAGGACAAGAGGTAATGGGTTCAAACTGGAATAGGGGAGATTTAAACAGGATATTAGGAGGAAGTTGTTTGCAGTGAGGGTGGTGAGACACTGGCACAGGTTGCCCAGGGAGGTTGTGGCTGCTCCCTCCCTGGAGGTGAGCAACCTGATCTAGTGGGAGGTGTCCCTGCCTATGGCACAGGGGGGTTGGAACTGGATGATCTTTGAGGTCTCTTCCAAACTAAAGCATTCTACAATTCTACGATGGAGTGAAACCATGCCTGAAGAGATCTATTTTTGTTACCCTCCAGTTGGGCTGGAGTTAATACTAGTTCTGGCCTGGCAGAAGTTTTGCTGAAGGTTTCATAAGGACTGTGCTGGCTGGCTGCCACCTACTGTGGTTGTTAAGCTGAGCTCTGCAATTGGTTTCTTTATCTTCGGCTGCAAGCGCTCCAGCTCCTCCTGAGCTATTGTTGTCACTTTGCATACATTAATATATCCAGGCCTCAGGGCCACTAACACACAACACCAGGGTATAAGGTTTTGTCTTATTGAACGCTCCATAATTCACCAGCTAGTGAATTTCAAAGCCAGTCCATCATGTTGTGCCTAAACAGACTGAACGCTTCCTCCAGGGTTATTAAGCGGAAGAGTGCTCTGATGTCACGGAGACGCTGAAATATTTCTTGGATTCAGGTCTCATTCACCTCCCTTGAAGTCATCTCAGTGGAGCTTGGTGCTTGTGAGAGGGCATTCAGGCTTTAGACTGAAGGGCCTTTGTGACTGGAGGAAATTTAGCAGAGCTAGGCAGGAAGCAGTCAGTGCTGCCTCTGGCCAGAAAGGCTGCTTCAGAATTTCCTTCAGCCTGGCACTGTTAGGATCCAGCTCTCCTATTATCCAGTATCTCCTACTAATAGCTGAGTGGGTAATAAACCAACAAGTGGTTTGTAGCATTTTGAACAAAAAATCCTTTTTGGTGCCTCTTTTGGTCTCTGAAATGTATTTGCCTGTGGATTTTCTTTTCCAAGGGTTCTCACTTCATTGGTCAGTATAAGGAAAGAGAATTTGCTGACTCTCAAGGCTAGAGCTTCTCTTTCTCTCATAACCATCACAGGATGCTACTCTGTCATTTTCAAAGGCAAATGATTTCTCCCCAGGAAAAAGCTAAGTAAGTTAAAAAAATAGAGCTTCCAAAACAAGTGCCTGCTGACAGTGACAACAGCAGTACCATGATCAGGGCAAGTGACTCCTTCATATGAAATGCAAGGAACAGAAATTAAGCTTCCCACTTGCTGTCAGAGCAAGGCCAACAGCACCAGCATCTACAGCACATTACTGCCAAATTAATTCAAACCCCAGCTCGCCTCCTCCTCCTGTAGCAAGGTCTGGGGGTTAAAGGATGTGAGCAAACAAAGAAGGTTTGGTCCAAGAAAGCCCTGAAGGCACATGACTGTGCTGGTTTGAGCTAATTGGAGAATTTGAGTGAGAAATTAGACTGTTGGCTGAGAGAGGTAAACACACCCAGAGTTTTGCTGAGAAAGAAAAAAAAAAATTGTTTTAAAAGTGTTGTACCCAAAACATTAGATATCAGATGGTTTCTGACCGCTCTGGCNGGGAAGAGGGGAAAGGTGGTAGGGGGTGGTTGGTTACCCCTCTTGGGGATTTTGATCTCTGGGAGGGCTGTGGTGTTTCTGTATTGCCTTTTCATTGTATATATTTGTAAATATCTGTTATACCTTGTAAATATCTGCTTGTATATTTTACATTGCTGTAAAAATAAAGCTTCATTTATCAGGTTCCAGGGTTTCTGAGTCCTAGCCGGGGTTTATAAAAGGTGGGAGGGCAGGGAACTGCTAAACCACTACAATGACCAAGTCAGGTGTCTTGTGCTGTCCCTCAAGTGCTGGGGTGGACACCTCAGGCACAGAACTTTGAATTCCTTGGCCAAAACAATGGATGCTAATGCCTATTGGCCAGTTTCACCCTTCAAAATAGTGTATTTAAGAGGGTGATTTGGAGCCCTTTTGTCTTCTTTTCCTGCTGCTCTCACTGGGACTGGAGGTCTATTTGCAGCTCTTTCACAGTGGCCACATGTTTGCAGCCTGCATGGCAGATGTGCAGCAGCAAGGCAAAACTTTCCTTTTCCTCCCTCTGGACACTCCGTACCTATCGCGTCTGTGAGTATAGGCAGGGTTAGAATTCTCCCTGTTACCAGGTCCCTGTTTACCAAGTTCTGACTGTTTAAGCTCTTTGATTCTGTGTTTATAAATAACCTTTGTGTAATTGCCTCTTGTTGACTGAACATCCAAAGAACCTCAGGGAATTTTCCCGGAAATTTGAATATTAATAATAAAAAAATATTAGTTAAAGAATATTAATAATTCATAACAGGTTATTAATAATCACAAAACTCTGTGAAGGAAAAAAAAAAAAAAAAGGAAGAAATAGAACCTCTGTCTTTAAATTCTGAAATGATATTTTAAAACACCTGGGAGGAAACTAAGACTGAACATCTCCAGAGGTTCCTTTAGCCCAGATAGCCTGAGGAAGAGATGCATGGTTGGATGGATGTGTACTAGCAAACATTTCTGAAAGGCTTGGTAATTATGTCATCTCCTGACTGAAGACAGAGCTGATTTTTAACGTTTTAGCCAGGCAAATTTATCTAAGTCAAAGCAAACATATAACCCATGCTCATTAAGCAGTATCATGTCTCTTGATCTGCAGGCATTTGTCTGCAGCAGTTCTGCTGAGTTTATTGTTTGGCAGGGGAGATAATGCTTCATCCATTAACTGCTACCTGGTAGTGACATCGAAACTTTAGGAAATATTTTAGATACATTCTTTTTCTCAGCTCTTTTTTCTTCCCTGCCATGATGTAAAACTGTATTTTCTGACAGGATGGTATAGATATAGCTGTGGTGCATACTCTAGAAATCAAAAATGAAAGATTAAGGGTGCTCATTTGGCTCAGAGACATTCCAGATCTATGGTGGTTTAGCAGTTATCTGCCCCCCTACACCTTTTGAAATAAACCCAGGCTAGGACTCAGAAACACTGGAAGTTGATAAATGAAGCTTTATATTTACAGCAATGCACAATATACAAGCAGATATTTACAAGGTATAACAGATATTTACAGATATATACAGAGAAAAGGTAATACAGAAACACCACAGCCCTCCCAGAGATCAAAATCCCCAAGAGGGGTAACCAACCACCCCCTACCACTGTTCCCCCCTTCCCCAATCTTATCTCACCACCTGTTGATGCTGCAGATAAGCTGAGGTAGATTGGCCAGGGGGGCTTAGCAGTAGGAAAGAAGTTAGTGGAATTATTAAGAATCAGCTACAAAAGGCAGAGACAAAAGGTACCATGCAAGGGAAGCAGCCACAGCCCAGAGCAGCCTGAAACCATCTGAGTATCTATGTTTGGGTTACAATTCTTAAAACATTTTTTTTTTTTCTTTCTCAGTAGAGCTCTGGGTGAAGTGCCATACTGTGTTTTCCTCTCACAGCAATAGTCTAATTTCTCACTCAAATTCTCCAATCAGTTCAAACCAGCACAAGATCATATGGGAAAAATAACCTGGGACCTAGCTGTGCTAGCTGCTATGTGTGCTTCATCTTCCATTGAAGCCAAAATGGATGTACTGGGTTAGAGCTGATCCCATCCCTCCCCCCAGTAGAATAAACTCACTAAAACACAGATTCTTTTGGAAAGTCAGGAAAAATTAACTTGTGTTTTCTTATAGTTTAAACTAAATATAACAGTATAAATAGAATATACAGCTACAAGAGGGGGGGAAAAAAAAAAAGAACCTTAAGGAGGATGGGAAGGGGTCAAGCAGCAGCGAAGCAGCAGCAGGAGACCAAAGAGCAGCGGGGGAAGATAGCAGAGGCATGGCAGAAAGCAGCAAAGGGGCAGAACAAGCTGTGCTTCCAGACATAAGGCTCTGGATGCTCCAATTAAATGATATTAACTTAGCCATTGTTGCTGTTATATAGCCTATCCCTAGAATGTTCACTTCTTCACTACTTTTTCCTATGTCTGAGCCAGAAATCTGGTTCCAATGGTCACAATGGACCAGAGGAACTCAGTCCTAGTGGCCTTTATCTCTGGGAATTTTAGCCATTGGTCCAGGCTTTAAAAGATGATTACAGGTTCTGACATCCAATCTTTTCTTTTCCATCCTGTCTTCCTATTCCTAAGCTTTAATTTTGTAACCTGGCTGAACTGGAAGGCCAATCCTAGCATGATACCCATTAAGCAGTATGATGTCTCTTGATCTGCAGGCATTTGTCTGCAGCAGTTCTGCTGAGCTTATTGTTTGGCAGGGGAGATAATGCTTCATCCATTAACTGCTACCTGGTAGTGACATCAAAACTTTAGGAAATATTTTAGATGCATTCTTTTTTTTTTTTTTTTCAGCTCCTGTTTCTTCCCTGCCACAATATAAAAATGTATTTTCTGACAGGATGGTGCACATATAGCTGTGGCGGATGCCCCAGAAATTAGCAGTAGAATAGAAGATTAAAGGTGCTCATTTGGCTTAGAGAAATTCCAGAGCATATGGGAAATATAGCCTGGGACCTAGTTGTGCTAGCTTCTATTTGTGCTTCAGCTTCCATGAAAGCCAAAATGGATCAGAGGAACTAAATCCTAATGGC
>VWZI01021003.1:115737-152562 GCA_013396835.1 Psilopogon haemacephalus | reverse complement strand
GCCAATGTGAACCCATTCCCCCTCATCCTGTCATTACAAGACCTTGTGAACAGTCCCTCCCCAGCCCTCCTGTAGGCCCCCTCAGATACTGGAAGGCTGCTATAAGGTCTCCTCGAAGCCTTCTCTTCTCCAGGCTGAAAAGCCCCAAATTCTCTCAGCCTGTCCCCATAGCAGAGGTGCTCCAGTCCTCTGATCATCTTTGTGGCCCTCCTCTGGACTCTCTCCAATGTAACTAAACTTCTAAAACATAAGGTATTAAATGATGATAGGGAAGTTGGAACTAGATGACTGAGATTATTAGTTTTTATTACTATTAATAATCGAGATTTCAGGAAAATTTCCCTGGGGTTCTTTGGATGTTCAGTTGGTGAGGTTGTTACACAAACATTATTTATAGACACAGAATTAAACAGTTTAAACAGCCTAATCAGTCAGAAACTTGGAAAACAGGGAGCTTAATCACAGGAGAAAATCTTAACCTCACCTTATACTCACAAATGCGATAGGTATAGAATTCCCAAGGAGAGGAGGAGAAAGAGTTTGCCTTGCCACTGCTGTATTGCTGCAAAGCAGGCTGCTAACATGTGGCCACTGTGAGAGAGGTGCAAGAGATGTCTGATCCCGACGAAAGGCAACAGGAAAGAGAGCAACGGCTCTAAGTCACCCTCCCTCAAATACCATATTTGGAAGGGTGGAACTGGCCAATAGGCACTAGAGTCCATTCTTTTGGCCGATAGATTCAAAGTCCTGCAACCTAGAGGTCCACCCTAACGCTTTGAGGGACAGCACCAAAACACCTGACTCCATCACCTGACTTGATCGTGTGGCATGAGGCTTCTGCGTTCAAACCCTCGTTGCCTGTTCACCTCCCACTCCCGGACCTTACAACAGGAGGAGGAAAGAACAGGAGTTTTGAACTAATCTGGGCAGGATTCGTACCCTACCAGGACAATGATCCTTGTGGTCCCTCCCAACCCTGACTGATTCTATGACTCTAAGTTGAGTGCAGTATGGATGCATTTTTAATGCATATAATGACAAACTGTGAACTCCTGGGGAAACAGCTGCAGACCTCGTGTCTCAGTGAGCGTCTCAAAATTGCCTCTTGAGAATGCTTTGCGCTGGTTTGAGGCTAAATGGAATATTTTAATGAGAGAAATCAGAGAGAAAAGGAAACAGTGCTGACGTCCACTTCACTCATAGGTTTGCTGAGATGTACTACAGCGAGGCCACAGAGATAAGGCAGTGTCACGCTGTGTCTGTGGAGGCTGAGCTCTCTCTCCCTGGCTTCCAGCTGGATCTGTGGGACCCAACTAATCAATTCTGCTTCTAACCCCCCCTTGCCCCCTTCTGGTTCACCTCGTATGTAAGATGGATTCTGGCATAAGATTGGGAAGTGGGGAGAAGGTGGAAGGGGGGTTGGGAAATCCTTCTGGGGACCCTTATTTCTGGGAGGGGCATTGTGTTTCTGTATTAGCTTTAACTTGGATATTTCTGTATCTAGCTGTAAATATTTGTAATATGTTGTAAATATCTGCTTGTATATTGTGCTAAGCTGTGAATATAAAGCTTCATTCCTTAACTTCCATCCTGCTGAGTCTAGTCTGGGTGAATTCAAACGTGGAGGGGAGGGGTGGGGAACTCCCAATCCATCACATTCTTTCAGAGTGAGAATAAACACAACCAATGACTTTGATGACATGGCAATAACAACCTTCAGAGGATAATGAATTCTTCCACCACCATGATTTTAAGACTGGTTATTTTAGAGGACTGAGGAGTTAGGCTTCCATAGAATCATAGAATGGTTTAGGTTGGAAGAGACCTCAAAGATCATCCAGTTCCAACCCCCCCTGTGCCACAGGCAGGGACACCTCCCACTAGATCAGGTCGCTCAAGGCCTCATCCAGCCTGGCCTTGAACACATCCAGGGAGGGAGCAGACACAACCTCCCTGGGTAACCTGTGCCAGTGTCTCACCACCCTCACTGTGAAGAACTTTCTCCTAACATCCCGTTTAAATCTCCTCTCCACCAATTTGAACCCATTCCCCCTCGTCCTATCATTACAAGACCTTGTGAACAGTCCCTCCCCAGTCCTCCTGTAGCCCCCTTCAGATACTGGAAGGTTGCTCTAAGGTCTCCTCAAAGCCTTCTCTTCTCCAGGCTGAAAAGCCCCAACTCCTTCAGCCTGTCCTCATAGCAGAGCTGCTGCAGCCCTCTGATCATCTTTGTGGCCCTCCTCTGGACTCTCTCCAGCAGTTCCATGTCCTTCTTGTGCTGGGGGCTCCAGAACTGCACACAGTACTCCAGGTGGGGTGTGAGGAGAGCAGAGCCAAGGGGCAGAATCCCCTCCCTTGCCCTTCTGCCCACAGCTGCTCTTGCTGCAGCCCAGCACACAGTTGCTGTCTGGGCTGTGTGTGCACACTACAGGTTCATGTTTAGCTTCTCATCCACCCAGACCCCCAGGTCCTGTTCCTCAGGGCTGCTCTCCAGCCACTCACCACCCAGCCTGTATTTGTGCCTGGGATTGACATTCCATGTGTCATTGAGTCCCAAGTCAAGCACTCAGTTTTCATTAAGTGCTTTGCAACTTCTAGAATGTGAGTATAAGGAAACATACCTTCAGGATTCTGTACCTCCTCCAGAGAAATACAAATAGATGTAAGACATAGCTGGAACAGTTCCCTCTTTGCTTGCAGGCTTGTTTTATGTTGCTCAAAAAATAAATGCCTCCAGATGGCTTGCCTGATTTTATATATGTTAATAAACTCGATATTGCACAGGGCAAATATTTTTAATGCATGCATCTTGTTGGATCTTGGAGGTCCCTCAGGGTTTGTCTTCTCTTGTAAGTTCAGAATTGATTCTTTTTTGGCTTAACAGGCCCAGAAACATTTGTGTTTCCTTTCCTGGCAGTCCTGACTTCGTTCCTTCTTCCTCTTAGAGTCATGGAATCAGTCAGAGTTGGAAGGGACCACAAAGATCATCCAGTTCCAACCCCCCTGCCATGCCCAGGGACACCCTTCCCTAGAGCAGGCTGCCCACAGCCTCTGCCAGCTTGGCCCCAAACACCTCCAGGGATCTGGCCACAAACACCTCCCTGCAGGGGCAACCCATTCCAGCCTCTCACCACTCTCATGCTCAACAACTTCCTCCTCATATCCAATCTGAATCTCCCCACCTCCAGCTTTGCTCCATTCCCCCTAGTCCTGGCACTACCTGAGAGCCTAAAAAGTCCCTCCCCAGCTTTTTTGTAGCCTCCTTCAGATCCTAGAAGGCCACAAGAAANGGTTCCAGCACTGGATGCACTACTCCAGGTGGGCTCTCAGCAGAGCACAGCAGAGGGGCAGAATCACCTCCCTGGCCCTGCTGCTCACACTGCTCCTGATGCAGCCCAGACTCTGCTTGGCTTTCTGGGCTGCAAGTGCACACTGCTGCCTCATCTTGAGCTTCTCCTCCACCAGCACCCCCAAGTCCCTGTCCTCAGGGCTGCTCTCCAGCCACTCACTGCCCAGCCTGGATTTATGCTTGGGATTGCCTCGACCCAGCTGCAGGACCTTGCACTTGGTCTTGTTGAACCTCCTGAGGTTGTCTTATGCCCACCTCTCCATCCTGTCTCTTCTTGCTTTATTTTTGTGTTTACATTAACTAAATATTCACTGTGAGATACATTTCTTACTAGCACTGCATCTTTAAGATGGAATTCAACCACACAAGTTAAAAAAAATGTAGACAGATATACAAGATGATGAGAGGGCTGCAGCAGCTCTGCTATGAGGACAGGCTGAGGGAGTTGGGGCTTTCCAGCCTGGAGAAGAGAAGTCTTTGAGGAGACCTTATAGTAACCTTCCAGTATCTGAAGGGGGCCTAGAGGAAGGCTGGGGAGGGACTGTTCACAAGGTCTTGTAATGACAGGACGAGGGGGAATGGGTTCAAATTGGCAGAGGGGAGATTTAAATGGGATGTTAGGAGGAAGTTCTTCACAGTGAGGGTGGTGAGACACTGGCACAGGTTGCCCAGGGAGGTTGTGGCTGCTCCCTGCCTGGAGGTGTCCAACACCAGGTTGGATGAGGCCTTGAGGGACCTGTTCTAGTGGGAGATGTCCAAGGACAGGTTGGATGAGGCCTTGAGGGACCTGTTTTAGTGGGAGGTTTCCCTGCCTATGGCACAGGGGCTTGGAACTGGAATTTTACTGTTTTGCTGACAGCATTCAGTTCTTGGGCTAAGGTCTTTCCTTCACTCCAGACATGGAGTGGTTTTATGGTGACGCTTAATATGATGCCCCTTCGAGAAGACCTTATAGTACCATTCCAGTATCTGAAGGGAGCCTACAGGAGGGCTGAGGAGGGAAAAGAAATATCTGAGGAATCATAGAATGGTTTAGGTTGGAAGAGACCTCAAAGCTCATCCAGTTCCAACCCCCCTGTGCCATAGGCAGGGACACCTCCCACTAGATCAGGTCACTCAAGACCTTATCCAGCCTGGCCTTGAACACCTCCAGGGAACAAGATGTGGCCACTGACATCCTGTGCCAATGGCCATCACGAGGTCTCTGCTGGCAGGGCTGAGCCCTGGTTTGGGTCCTCTGAAAATCTGTCACGGCTGTTGGTACAGATTTTCTAAGAGACCTTGGAATGCTCTGCTAAGCCTTTCCTGTGCCTTCTGTGTTTAATACGATAATGTGGCGAGGAGATTGCAAACTGCTCCTATTAGCGAGTCCCAGAGTGTGCTTATTATAGTAATGGAAATGACTCTCGAAATGCAGTCGGCAGTGCAGTATAAATGGCTGTGGGAGACTGAATTAATCAGCTGTCTTTGTGAAATGTTTTTCCATGTGTGGGAGTTAATGCATTTTTCCCCTGATTTGCAACTGCTGTCACCAATGCTGGGTGTGATTGATACGTCTGCCTTCACGGATTTGGGAACTGACACTGATCCTAATGAATAGCTTAAAGTCACTGATCATCTCAGAAGGGACTCCAGGAATTGGAAGGGGCATTTTTTTTTAAATTATTTTTTTAAATTTTTTTTTTTAAACAAGAATCACATCTTTGTATCCTGGTGAGAGTGACGTGAGTTTAACAGTGCAGTTTGTTTTGGCATGCAAGTGTTGTGGACCTGTCTGTTAACTGGAGTTAGCTGCAGGAAATCAGGAAAAAGAAAATAAACAAACTGCCTGAACTCCCTAATCCTAACAGGTAGGAAGTACAAAGTGAGATGTCCTGCAGGAAGCATCCTCGGTGCAACAGCTAAGCTGGTTTCACAAGGGTTGAGACACATTTGCTGGTCATTATGGATTTAAAGACAGGACAAATCATACAGCCCCCATCCAGTGTTATTGTTCTGAGGGGATACAGGTGAGATATAGAATCATAGAATCAATCAGGGTTGGAAGGGACCACAAGGATCAGCCAGTTCCAAACCCCCTGCCATACCCAGGGAAACCTTACCCTAGGTCAGGCTGCCCACAGCCTCTGCCAGCCTGGCCAAAAACACCTCCAGGGATGTGGCCCCAAACACCTCCCTGGGCAACCCATTCCAGGCTCACCACTCTCATGCTGAACAAATTCCTCCTCACATCCAATATGAATCTCCCCACCTCCAGCTTTGCTCCATTCCCCCTAATCCTTTCACTCCCTGATAGCCTAAAATGTCCCTCCCCAGCTTTTTTTTAGCCCACTTCAGATCCTGGAAGGCCACAAGAATGTCCTCTGGGAGCCTCCTCTTCTCCAGACTCAACAGCCCCAACACTTGCAGTCTGTGCTCATAGCAAAGGTGCTGCAGCCCTCTGAGCATCTTCATGGCCCTTCTCTGCACATGCTCCAGCATCTCCACATCCCTCTTGTCTCAGGGGCTACAGCACTGGATGCAGTACCNCCCAGCTTTTTTTTAGCCCACTTCAGATCCTGGAAGGCCACAAGAATGTCCTCTGGGAGCCTCCTCTTCTCCAGACTCAACAGCCCCAACACTTGCAGTCTGTGCTCATAGCAAAGGTGCTGCAGCCCTCTGAGCATCTTCATGGCCCTTCTCTGCACATGCTCCAGCATCTCCACATCCCTCTTGTCTCAGGGGCTACAGCACTGGATGCAGTACCCCAAGTGGGCTCTCAGCAGAGCACAGCAGAGGGGGAGAATCACCTCCCTGGCCCTGTTGGCCACACTGCTCCTCCTGCAGCCCAGACTCTGCTTGGCTTTCTGGGCTGCAAGTGCACACTGCTGCCTCATCTTCAGCTTCTCATCCACCAGCACCCCCAGTCCCTCTCCTCAGGGCTTCTCTCCAGCCACTCACTGCCCAGCCTGGATTGGTGCTTGGGATTGCCTCGACCCAGCTGCAGGACCTTGCCCTTGGCCATGTTGAACCTCCTGAGGTTGTCTTATGCCCACCTCTCCATCCTGTCTCTTCTTGCTTTATTTTTGTGTTTACATTAACTAAATATTCCCTCTGAGATACATTTCTTACTGCAAGTGCACACTGCTGGCTCATGTTGAGCTTCTCATCCACCAGCACCCCTATGTCCCTTTCCTCAGGGCTGCTCTCAAGCCAGGCACTGCCCAGCCTATATTGGTGCTCGGTGTTGCCTTGACCAGATGTGATTGAACAGTAGCTCTACTTTCCAACCGAGGACATTTATGTCACTAAGGCAACTAAAACATGGTTTCCATTCTTCCATTCCAATATGATTTTTGCCAGGGAACATAGGAGAGACTTGAAAAATGGAGACACTTAGCTGAATAAGCCTTTTCAAAGAGTCTCTTACATGAATTATTGCTGAGGTTGCGGTGAAACTGTGAAACCATTTGGGAAATGTGGAAATCTACTGGCACGGTCTAGCGAGCAAAGGAATGCATTGCTGCTGCTTTAGTTTTGAAGTGTTACACTTACATTGCAGGTGTCCTCCTTTCATCATTACTCCCACCGAGCTCCCCAAAGCAATTTGACTACATTTCTCTGTGAGCCAATGGATAGATTTAAAAAAAAAAAAAAAAAAATTTAAATGACTGACTGAAGTTTGCATTTATGAGCTGAAGTTTGAGCTCAGTTAGGTCAGTGCAGTTCTGAAGTCTAGTGGGAGATTAAAGAGAATAATGCCATTGAAGTCAGTGAAAAGGTCCTCTGGACTTTGCTGAGACACCAAGTGCAGTGAAAAGGTCAATTCTCCTCATCACAGGTTGAATTGTATCAGGTTGTCTCAAGTATTTTACTCCATATTCATTTCAGTTAATAAAGAAGCCTTTCCTTCATTTTCATGAATAGAATGGAATGGAATGGAATAGAATAGAGTAGAATAGAATAGAATAGAATAGAATAGAATAGAATAGAATAGAATAGAATAGAATGGAATCATAGAACCATGGAATCATTGAATCAGTTAGGGTTGGAAGGGACCAAGGATCATGAATAGGATAGAAGGGAATGGAATGGAATGGAATGGAATGGAATGGAATGGAATAGAATAGAATAGAATAGAATAGAATAGAATAGAATAGAATAGAATAGAATAGAATAGAATAGAATAGAATAGAATAGAATAGAATAGAATAGAAAGAATAAGCCAGGTTGAAAGAGACCTCCAAGATCATCCAGTCCAACCTAGCATCCAGCCCTAGCCAATGGCACTAAGTGGCCCCATCCAGGCTTTGCTTGAACACCTGCAGGGATGGGGACTCCACCACCTCCCTGGGCAGCCCATTCCAATGCAAATCACTCTCTCTGGCAAGAACTTCTTCCTAACACCCAACCTATACCTCCCCTGGCACAACTTGAGACTTTGTCCCCTCCTTTTCTTGCTGGTTGCCTGGGAGAAGAGCCCAACCCCACCTGGTTACAACCTCCCTTCAGGTAGTTATAGAGAGCAATGAGCTCTGCCCTGAGCCTCCTCTTCTGCAGGCTGCACACCCCCAGCTCCCTCAGCCTCTCCTCTTGGGGCTGTGCTCCAGGCTCCTCCCCAGCCTTGCTGCCCTTCTCTGGACACCTTCCAGCACCTCAACATCTCTCTTGATTTGAGGGGCCCTGAACTGGACACAGCACTCAAGGTGTAGCCTGACCAGTGCCGAGTATGGAGACAGAAGAACCTCCCTGCTCCTGCTGGTCACACTGCTCCTGCTCCAGGCCAGGATGCCATTGGCTCTCCTGGGCACACTGCTGGCTCATGTTCAGCTCCTATCTACAAGTAACCCCTGGGTCCCCCAAAGTTCACACCAAAGCCCTCTATATGCCTCTTGAATTGATTTGAGTTGAATTGAATTGAATTGAAGTTGTCATGAAAATCAGATGAAGACAATCTGTTCAGCCCCACGACCACTCTGGACAGCCACCTCAGTGAGTGCTTGAGATTTATACACTGCTTAGATGAGAAGAAAAGTGAATCAAAGCACTGGGGACGTTTCAGCCTGTTATTAATCAACTCACTAGTCAGATTGCATTCAGCTTAGATGAAAGGGATCAATGATACATTTCATTAGGAGGTTATTGCTTTTGGGAGGGGACTTGGAGAAGGAATCAGTGAGTAAGTCAGCTCCAATAGAGGCACAACTGAAATGCCTCTACCCCAACGCAAGGAGCATGGGGAACAAACAGGAGGAATTACAGATATGTCCTTCCTGCTGGCTGGAAAAGGGCAACCTTGGCAACTACAGAGCAGTCAGTCTCACCTCTGTGCCTGGCAAGATCATGGAGCAGATCCTCCTGAAGGCTCTGCTAAGGCAGATAGAAAACAAAGCAGAGGTGTCTGATGGTAACCAGCAATGGCTGCACCAAGGGCAAATCCTGCCTGACAAATTTGGTGGCTTTTTATGATGATGTCACAGCAACAGATGACTAGGGAAGTTACCTGGAGAAGAGAAGGCTTCGAGGAGACCTTATAGCAGCCTTCCAGTATCTGAAGGGGGCCTACAGGAAGGCTGGGGAGGGACTGTTGACAAGGTCTTGTAATGACAGGATGAGGGGGAATCGGTTCAAACTGGCAGAGGGGAGATTTAAACTGGATGTTATGAGAAAGTTCATCACAGGGAGGGTGATGAGACACTGGAACGGGTTGCCCAGGGAGGTTGTGGCTGCTCCCTCCCTGGAGGTGTTCAAGGCCAGGCTGGATGAGGTCTTGAGTGACCTGTTCTAGTGGGAGGTGTCCCTGCCTATGGCACAGGGCAGTTGGAACTGGTTGAGCTTTGAGGTCTCTTCCAACTTAAACCATTCTATGATTCTATGAAGTGCAACTGATGTTATCTACCTGGACCTGAGTAAGGCTTTGACTCTGTCCCACACAAAATCCTGGGCACCAAACTGGAAAAAAACACAGCCTGGATGGGTGGAGCACTACTGGGTAAGGGATTGGCTGGATGGTGGCACACAGAGAGTGGTGATCAAGGGCACAATGTCCACCCACAGACCAGCAAAAAAGTGGTGTCCCTCAGGGGTCAGTGCTGGGACCAGTGCTGTGCAACATCTTTGTCAGTGCCATGGGCAGAGGAATCAGTGCAGCCTCAGCAAGTGTGCAGCTGGCACCAAGCTGTGTGGCACAGGAGACTTGCTAGAGGGCAGGATCCATCCAGAGGGACCTGCACAGGCTGCAGAGCTGTGCCCAGGCCAACCTCAGGGCATTCAACAAGGCCAAGTGTAAGGTCCTGCACCTGGGTGGGTGCAATCCCAAGCACAACTGCAGGCTGGGTGGGGAATGGCTGAGAGCAGCCCTGAGGAACAGGACCTGGGGGTCTGGGGTGATGCAAAGCTGAAGATGAGGCTGCAGTGTGAGTGCAGCCCAGACAGCAACTGTGTGCTGGGCTGCAGCAAGAGCAGCTGTGGGCAGCAGGGCAAGGGAGGGGATTGTGCCCCTTGGCTCTGCTCTCCTCACACCCCACCTGCAGCACTGTCTGCAGCTCTGCAGCCCCCAGCACAAGCAGGACATGGAAATGTTGGAGCCAGTGCAGAGGAGGGCTACGGAGATGCTGAGAGGGCTGCAGCAGCTCTGCTGTGAGGACAGGCTCAGAGAGTTGGAGCTTTTCAGCCTGGAGAAGAGAAGGCTGCCAGGAGACCATGGAGTGGCCTTCAGATATCTGAAGGGGGCTACAGGAGGGCTGGGGAGGGACTATTCACAAGGTCTTGTAATGACAGGAGAAGGAGGAATGGGTTTAAAGTGGTGGAGGGGAGATTGAAACTGGAAGTTAGGAGGAAGTTGTTTGCAGTGAGGGTGGTGAGACACTGGCACAGGTTACCCAGCGAGTTTGTGACTGCTCCCTCCCTGGAGGTGTTCAAGGCCAGGTTGGATGAGTCCTTGAGCGACCTCTTCTAGTGGGAGGTGTCCCTGCCTGTGGCACAGGGGGTTTGGAGCTGGCTGGGCTTTGAGGTCTCTTCCAACCTAAACTATTCTATGATTTTATGATTCTGTTAATTGCAGTCCTCAAAAGGTGCATTCAAAGGGTGTTTCACAGGGCACTCTGTGCTGCTTTATAAACTGAATTCTCACCACTGTAGTCATGTTTCCTCCCAGGGCAGTTTCATAGCCATGCACCTACATGACCTAATTTTCAGAGGTGCTGAATGCTGACTTCCTTTGAAGTTTGCAGGTCTTCGCTGCCTGGGAAAAGTAGGCCACTTATGTAAATGTCTAAATATAGATTTTTTTGGTGCTTGGCTCCAGGCTGCCAAGCTTGAATATTTTGGCTTAGAAAAAAAAAAAAAAAGAAAAAACAAACCAGAGCTCGTAAGCTGAAAGTGTGTTTAGTAAACTTGGCTCTAGCTAGACAAAGCAGCGAGTGGATTACAGCAACGAAAAATATGCATCTTTTGGGCTCATTCCATAAATGCTAAGTGCCTTGAAAAAAAAAAAAAAAAGAAACAAGAGAGTGAATTCTGAAACTAAACTGCAGGCAGAAACAAACACAGGCTTTTGCATGAATGCTGTCACCAGGTTGGCCATCACGCAGAAAGAAATGTTTGGGTGGACTATCAATGGAAATTTGTTCACTTCCTATTTATCCGTGTGCACCTCAGAGCATAATCATGGAGTCAGAGAATATCAGGGCCTGGAATAACCAGAGACTAACATGAGATTAAATCTGTAGCTTTATAAACTGTATCTTTCCAATGATGCCACTATTTACACCTGGTAGGTGTGCTGGGTTGAGCTGACTGGAGGATTTGAATGAGAAATTAGACTACAGGCTGCGAGGGGAAAGCACTGATGATGCTGCTTCACACACAGCTTTACTGAGAAAATTAAAAAAAAAAATGTTTTAAGAGTTGTAACCCAAATATAGATGAGTCAGACTGCTCCAGACCACTTTGGGCTATGGCTCTTCCATGGTTCTTTTCTTTCTGTCTCTCGTAGCTGAATATGAATAATCTCACTAACTTCTTTTCCTGCTGCTAATACCCCCCCAGCAGATCTACCTCTGCATGAAACAGGTGGTGAGATAAGATTGGGGAAGGAGGGAAGGTGGTAGGGGTGGTTGGTTACCCCTCTTAGGGATTTTGATCTCTGGGAGGGCTGTGATGTTTCTCTATTACTTTTTTGCTGTATATACCTGTAAATATCTGTTATACCTTGTAAATATCTGCTTGTATATTGTGCATTGCTGTAAATATAAAGCTTCATTTATTAACTTCCAGTGTTTCTGAGTCCTAGATGAGGTTTATTTCAAAAGGTGGGGGGACAGGTAACTGCTTAAACCACTACAACAATAAAAGAGAAGAGGTTCCTGAAAATGTTCTCCCTCAAATTACTGCACTGTGGCCTAGGCTAGTTACATGAAAGCAGTGGTTTGTTTTTGCTGACTATCAAAGGAGTTGGTTCATATTCACTAGGAGGTATTACCTTTTTTACTGTATGTGTCTGTAAATATCCATTATACACTGTAAATATCTGCTTGTTTGTTGTGCAAAGCTGTAAGTATAAAGCTTCATTTATTAACTTCCAGCCAACTGAGTCCTAGCCTGGGTTACTTCAAATCGTGGGGGGGGGGGGGAAGAAAACTGCTAAACCACCACAATGGGCTACTTGAAGCTGAAAATGCAAACAAACAGTTGAAGTCTAGAGCTACAGCTGCTATAAATCCATGTGCTTCACACACTTCAGAGAAGGGAGGATGCTGATATAATCCATCTGATCATTTGGCCGCTAGATGTGAGTTTACACAACTACAGATGGTGCGAGTCAAAGAAGGTCACCTGCAAGTTAGTGGAGAAACAGTGATTTGTGGCAGCTGAGGAGTGAGAGTGTGGTGGTTTGGCAGTTTCCTGCCCCCAGCACTTTGCAGTTCTGGAGCCCCCAACACAAGCAGGACATGGAAGTGTTGGAGCCAGTGCAGAGGAGGCCACCAAGATGCTGAAAGGGCTGCAGCAGCTCTGCTGTGAGGACAGGCTGAGAGAGTTGGGGCTCTGCAGCTTGGAGAAAAGAAGGCTTCCAGGAGACCTTGGAGTGGCCTTCCAGCATCTGAAGGGGACTAGAGGAGGGCTGGGGAGGGACAATTGACAAGGTCTGGTAATGACAGGATAAGAGGTAATGGATTTAAACTGGCACAGGGGAGATTGAAACTGGATGTTGGGAGGAAGTTCTTTGCAGTGAAGGTGGCAAGACACGGGTACACGTTGCCCAGGGAGGTTGTGGCTGCTCCCTCCCTGGAGCTGTTCAAGGCCAGGTTGGATGAGGCCTTGAGGGACCTGTTCTAGTGGGAGGTGTCCCTGCCTGTGGCACAGGGGGGTTTGGAGCAGGCTGAGCTTTGAGCTCCCTTCCAACCCAAACTATTCTGTGATTCTACACTAGAGAGATTATGAGTGGTGCAAAACAGATAAGAGTGAAGCCCAGAGATGGGCAGAAATGTTCCTCCCACTCTCTCTTCTCTAAATCAGAGCTGCAGGAACTTTTTTTTCTATTTTTTTTCCCCCCTCATCTTCACACTTTCTCCTTTTTGTTAAATTCTGAGAGCCTTTTGGACATTTGGGACTTTCAGTCACTTGGTCAGGCAGAGCTCATAAAAGCTTTTCTCCAGACGTACAGCTAACATAATTATCTCTCCTGTTTTTTTCATTAGTCATGGAATACTAACTAGGAAGAGTCTTCTGGGGTCAGCTTTTGTTCCATGCAGTTTGTGACAGAGTGACAGAGACAGTAGGAGCTTGCAGGCAACCTGTAGCTAAATGGAGTGTGTATAAGTGCTCTCATTACAAATCAGTTAATTGTGTTTTCCTAGGAGAGTAGCTGAGAAATTGGCAGCCTTTGACAGAAAAAAAAAACAACAACTTTCTTGGTGCTCTCCTGCTCAGCAGGAGTCAGAGGCAGCAGCAGCTCTTGTATCAAGTGCCAGATTTTGAGAAGTTGGAGCCTGCTTCTCCTAGAAGCCTGACACGACCCAGCAGTTGCCTGGAGAGGTCTGTTCTCTGGAGGAGGAAGGATTTGTGTATTGGGAGGAGGAGGAGGTCCTCTGTCTTTAGAAGAATTGCTTTTCATAGATCAGGCAGAGTTGGAAGGGACAACAAGCATCATCCAGTTCCAACCCTCCTGCCATGCCCATGGACACCCTACCCTACATCAGGCTGCCCACAGCCTCTGCCAGCCTGGCTGCAAGCACCTCCAGGGATCTGGCCCCAAACACCTCCCTGGGCAACCCATTCCAGCCTCTCACCACTCTCACGCTCAACAACTTCCTCCTCACCTCCAGTCTGAATCTCCCCACCTCCAGCTTTGCTCCATTCCCCCTAATCCTGTCACTCCCTGATAGCCTAAAAAGTCCCTCCCTAGATTTTTTGTAGTTCCAATTCAGATCCTGGAAGGCCACAAGAGGGTCACCTGGGAGCCTCCTCTTCTCCAGCCTGCACAGCCCCAACTCTTTCAGGCTGTGCTCACAGCAGAGGTGCTGCAGCCCTCTGAGCATCCTCGGGGCCCTTCTCTGCACACGCTCCAGCACGTGCACATTCCTCTTGTCCCAGGGGCTCCAGAACTGGATGCACTACTCCAAGTGGCATCTCAGCAGGGTGGAGTAGAGGAGAAGAATCACCTCCCTCGATCTGCTGGCCACACTGCTCCTGATGCAGCCCAGGATCTGGTTGTCTTGCATGGCTAATGCATGGTTGCTTCTGTCTCACAATGAACAGCTGTCTGGAAGGAAAAAAGAAATCTCAGTGCTTTAAGTGCCACTTTAGATGGAATAACTTGATTTTTTTTTTTTCTCCAGCACATATGCATGTGCAGTCACCTGAGACTTGCTTAACTTGATGAGTTTTCTCACGTCTGTAAGATGAATCAGGAACCCAAGGGCAAATATGTGCAATTCATATACACCGGGCACATCACTGAGTGATTCACATTTGTCTTGTGAAGTCATACCTGTGAAATGGCTGTGTGGTTTCTGAAGTACAGTGATGAATTCTGTTTCTAAGGTTGCCTCAGGAGGGGAATCCATCTAATATGGCATTATTGTTATATTAATAATGGTAAGAGAGGCTGAGGGAGCTGGGGGTGTCCAGCCTGGAGAAGAGGAGGCTCAGGGCAGAGCTCATTGCTGTCTACAACTACCTAAAGGGAGGTTGTAGCCAGGTGGGGTTGGGCTCTTCTCCCAGGCACCCAGCAACAGAAGGAGGGGACACAGCCTCAAGTTGTGGAGGTTCAGGCTGGATGTTAGGAAGAAGTTCTTGCCAGAGAGAGTGATTGGCATTGGAATGGGCTGCCCAGGGAGGTGGTGGAGTCCCCATCCCTGGAGGTGTTTATGAGGAGGCTGCATGAGGCACTTAGTGCCATGGGTTAGTTAATTAGAAAGGTTAGGTGATAGGTTGGACTCGATGATCCCAGAGGTCTTTCCCAACCTGCTTAATTCTGTGATTCATGTCAGAACAGTGACATCCCAGTCTTTTCAACTGGCTAATAACTGTTGTGGCAAAATACAGATAAAGGGAGACTCGGAGAACTATAATGAGCTACCGATCTGATGATTTTGGGTGACAAATATATCATAAACCATAGGAGAAAGCACAAGAATGCTTGTTTGCACATTTCATAGGTAGACTTCAACTGTTATAATCATGTAACATGTCAGTGACAAGACATTGGCACAGGTTGCCCAGGGAGGTTGTGGCTACTCCCTCCCTGGAGGTGTTCAAGGCCAGGCTGGATGAGATCTTGAGTGACCTGTTCTAGTGGGAGGTGTCCCTGCCTATGGCACAGGGGGGCTGGAACTGGATGAGCTTTGAGGTCTCTTCCAACCTAAACCATTCTATGATTCTATATTATTCATAAGACTTGCACGCTCCTAATCCTTGTGAATCCTCTACATAACCTAAACTTTTGAAAAGTTAGGACACCCCAGTGGGAGCCCAGGCATTAAAAAAAAAAAAAAAAATCATAGAATCATAGAATGGTTTAGGTTGGAAGGGACCTCAAAGATCAGCCAGTTCCAACCCCCCTGTGCCATAGGCAGGGACACCTCCCACTAGATCAGGTCGCTCAAGACCTCATCCAGCCTGGCCTTGAACACCTCCAGGGAGGGAGCAGCCACAACCTCCCTGGGCAACCTGTGCCAGTGTCTCACCACCCTCACTGCAAACAACTTCCTCCTCACATCCACTTTCAATCTCCCCTCTCACACTTCAAACCCATTCCTCCTCCTCCTCCTCCTCTCATCACCAGCCCTTGTCAATAGTCCCTCCCCAGCCCTCCTGCAGCCCCCTGCAGATCCTGCAAGGCCACTCCAAGGTCTCCTGGCAGCCTTCTCCTCTGCAGGCTGCAGAGCCCCAACTCTCTGTGCCTGTGCTCAGAGCAGAGCTGCTGCAGCCCTCTCAGCTGCATCTTGGTGGCCTCCTCTGCACTGGCTCCACCACTTGCATGTGCTGCTTGTGCTGGGGGCTGCAGAGCTGCAGACAGTGCTGCAGGTGGGGTGTGAGGAGAGCAGAGCCAAGGGGCACAATCCCCTCCCTTGCCCTGCTGCCCACAGCTGCTCTTGCTGCAGCCCAGCACACAGTTGCTGTCTGGGCTGCACTCACACTGCAGCCTCATCTTCAGCTTTGCATCACCCCAGACCCCCAGGTCCTGTTCCTCAGGGCTGCTCTCAGCCATTCCCCACCTAGCCTGGAGTTGTGCTTGGGATTGCACCCACCCAGGTGCAGGACCTTACACTTGGCCTTGTTGGATGCCCTGAGGTTGGGCTGGGCACAGCTCTGCAGCCTGTGAAGGTCCCTCTGGATGGATCCCTGCCCTCTAGCAAGTCTCCTGTGCCACACAGCTTGGTGCCAGCTCCACACTTGCTGAGGCTGCACTGATTCCTCTGCCCATGTCACCGACAAAGAGTGCTGGTATCAGCACTGACCCCCTGAGGGAGCCACTTGGCACTGGTCTGCAGGTGGACATTGTGCCCTTGATCACCACTCTCTGTGTGCCACCATCCAGCCAATTCCTTATCCAGCGAGTGGTCTTTGGATCCCTAATGCTGAGCAGTTTAATATGTAGACCTTGTTTTCTCATTCCCCTCCACCCCAATAACAATTCCATCATCTGGACTGCCTCTATTGTTCAAGGAAGCTCTATGAATATTTGTGCCTATTGATTTGAATACTTTCAGTGCAAAGAACAAAAACATTTATATAGTTTAGAAAGAATTTTATTGCCTGATTGAAATTTGCTCTGCTGCATAGACCATTACATAACTTCTCATTCTTTCCTTTAGATTCTTTTGGGAAGTAGCTCAGGAATGGTAGGAGAATGCTGCAGTTCACTCAGTGGGCTGCATGTGAGCCAGCTGGGAACAGCTTCATTGTAAAAATCAGCTAAAAAGCAAAATGTTGTAAATTCCTAGGAATAAATGCATGGAATCTGGGCTTCCTGTGTATCAGACACCAAACTAATTAAAATGAACCCCCCAAAATCTGCTCATAGATCAGCTTGTTTAAAATGTCTCTGATGCACAGAGGAAGAAAAAAAAAGAATTTAAAATCCTTTTATGAGAATCTTCTCAAACGTGAACTTTCAACCAAGTGTCCAAAGTTGTAGTTACAAAGCTCAAAGTCTAGAAGCTATTTTTTTTTTCTCTCTCCCTTTTTTGTTTTTTTTACTTTTACACCTCCTTCCATCTCTAGTGCAGCCTCATAGTTCTTCTGTGTGAGCTCTGAACAGCAACACTGCCTAACTTAGCAGAGCCATTAGAAAAGTATTGCCTAGCAGAACCTGCTGTCCCTTATGGTGTGCTGCGTGGTGACAGAGAGGCTCTGATGAACCAAAGGGTGGCACAGCTTTTCGATTTAAATTGGTGTCCCATCTGGAAATTACTTCCTGCATTAAGTTAATCAGACACAACTGAGTGGAGCTAACTTCTGGCATTACTTAGAGGTTGAGGTCCTGTCCGGCAGCAGACAGATGGGGGCTGTCTGCTTAGAAAAGAGACAATGTGCCCTGATCAGGTTGTTTTCTTTGGACTTTTTCTTTTTTTTTTCCCCCTAACAGAGTTAGCAGTGGAGAACATAGGATTTTAGCCTGGGTTCATGATTGTGCCCAAAAATAACAGCTGGGGTTAGTACAGTTGGAGTGTGTAGAGTTGGAGCTTAGCAAGTATGTGCAATCTGCTTGATTGCACAGAACTTTATTTTACTGTGAACCCCAACACCAGGAAGGTAATCAGAGAATCATAGAATGGTTTAGGTTGGAAAGAACCAGTACTGTTTAATAAGAGATTCATAGAATGGTTTAGGTTGGAAAGGACCAGTACTGTTTAATAAGAGAATCATAGAATGGTTTAGGTTGGAAAGGACCAATACTGTTTAATATCTTTGTCACTGACATGGGCAGAGAAATCAGCGCAGCCTCAGCAAGGGTGCAAATGGCACCAAGCTGTGTGGCACAGGAGACTTGCTAGAGGGCAGGATCCATCCAGAGGGAGCAGCACAGGCTACAGAGGTGTGCCCAGGCATACCTCATGACTTTCAACAAGGCCAAGTGTAAGGTCCTGCACCTGGGTGGGTGCAATCCCAAGCACAACTCCAGGCTGGGTGGGGAATGGCTGAAAGCAGCCCTAAGGAACAGGACCTGGAGGTCTGGGGTGGTGCAAAGCTCCAGATGAGGCTGCAGTGTGAGTGCAGCCCAGACAGCAACTGTGTGCTGGGCTGCAGCAAGAGCAGCTGTGGGTAGCAGGGCAAGGGAGGGGATTGTGCCTCTTGGCTCTGCTCTCCTCACACCTCATTTGGAGTACTGTGTGCAGTTCTGAAGCCCCCAGCACAAGAAGGACATTTTTTTTTCCTCTTCTCAGTAGAGCTATAAGTGCAGTAGCATCATCAGTGTTTTCCTTTCTCATCCTATAGTCTAATTTCTCATTCAAATCCTCCAATTAGTTCAAACCAGCACATGACTATAAGTTCTTTTTCCACCAGACTCCACACTTCATGCAGACTTCATACAAGATCAAGAAACTCACATCACATGCACAAAGTAGTGAGAGACTCATTATCCTTCATCTTCACTTGCTAATGGATTTCTCAAGCATGGCCATTCTATGAATGCCAGCAGATGTACTTCTTAATAATAGCTCAAAAAATACATTATGGATCCGAATTGCCTTGTTTGTTATTGCCAGCTCGGCAGCTGTTTCAGCACCATAACAACATTTCATGGAAGTAATGGAGATGAGATGCAGTTGTCATGCTGCAGTCTTGGCAAATGCCTTCCCAATGCTAGCCAAGCTTCTGCTGACATCTCTGCACTACACATCACTTTATGTTGCTTCTCTGCACCAATATCATTTACTTCCAATCCTCCTTGTGGTGGTTTGGCAGTTATCTGCCCCCACACACACTTTGAAATAATCCAGGCTAGGACTCGGTTGGCTGGAAGTTAATGAATGAAGTTTTATATTTACAGCTTTGCGCAATAGACAAGCATATATTTACAGTGTATAAGAGATATTTACAGATACATACAGTAAAAAAGGTAATACAGAAACACCACAGCCCTCCCAGAGATCAAAGTCCCTAAGAGGGGTAACCAACCACCCCTACTACCTTCACCCCTTCCCCAATCTTATCTCACCAGCTGTTTCATGCAGCAGATAGGTGGAGGTAGAGGGGCCAGGGCAATTAGCAGCAGCAAAGAAGTTAGTGAAATTATTCAGAATCAGCTATGAAAGGCAGAAAGAGCTGTGCAGGAGCAGCCACAACCCAAAGCAGTCTGAAACAGTCTGACTTAATCTATGTTTGGGTTAAAACACTTAAAACCTTTTTTTTTTTTTTCTTTCTCAGTAAAGCTATGAATGCAGTAGCATCATCAGTGCTTTTCCTTTCTCAGCCTATAGTCTAATTTTGCATTCAAATCCTCCAATTAGTTTGAACCAGCACAGAGTGCAACTGAACTAGTGCAAAGTTACTGGTAGGTACAAATAGTGCTGAAGGTCTAAAAAGACGTAAAGACAGAAACTTGGCAGATGTTTTCATTAGAGATAACAAGTGTCAACAAGCTAAGCAGTGTCAAGCAGAAGGAATGTGAGCTTTGTCTGAATGAGGAGTTGCGTCCCAATAAAGCGTTGCTAGCCACCCGCTGCTGCACACAGCTGCACTAAACAATTATTATTTGGCACAATGTAAAAGGCAACCAGGGTGGTCAGGCAGGACCTGCCCTTCCTAAACCTATGCTGGCTGGGCCTGATCCAGTTCTGGAGCCCCTGGGACAAGAGGGATGTGGACCTACTGAAGCGTGTCCAGAGAAGGGCCATGAGGATGCTCAGAGGGCTGCAGCACCTCTGCTGTGAGGACAGACTGAAAGAGTTTGGGCTGTGCAGGCTGGAGAAGAGGAGGCTCCCAGGGGACATTCATGTAGCCTTCCAGGATCTGAAGGGGCCTACAGAATAGGTGGGGAGGGACTTTTTAGTCTATCAGGCAGTGACAGGACTGGGGGGAATGGAGCAAAGCTGGAGGTGGGGAGATTCAGACTGGAGGTGAGGAGGAAGTTGCTGAGCATGAGAGTGGTGAGAAGCTGGAATGGGTTGCCCCTGCAGGGAGGTGTTTGGGGCCAGATCCCTGGAGGTGTTTTTGGCCAGGCTGGCAGAGGCTGTGGGCAGCCTGATCTAGGGTAGGGTGTCCCTGGGTATGGCAAGGAGGTTGGAACTGGCTGATCCTTGTGGTCCCTTCCAACTCTGCCTGATTCTATGATCTTATGATTCTAAGTTAAACAAAGAAAAATGGTACTGTCACATGGTGGCATTGCCATGTGGAGGCTGTGCTGGAGAAAACTTTGTCTTCTGGAGACCTTGACAGGTTTTATGATTCTATGGTTCTAATTAACACTGTTGTTGACTATCTTGCCTATGTGGATCTGGCAAGTGCTGAATATACAAGGTTACAAGTAGGCAAGAGTTACTCCCCTCTGAACATCTTTTGTAGAACATCCCTTTTGTGACACATTCTAGTTTAGCACATAAATTATCATAACAATAATTCTCAGTTATGTTGCTAGCAGTTTCATTTACACTTCTGAGCACTGGATTTGGGAGTTGTTTTTTTTTTGATGGGACAAAAAAAATATTTATTTCCAGAGACCAAAACTAATTAAAGTATTTTAGGTATTTTGTTTTGAAAGCATAATCCTTACAAACAGAAAAACCCAAATGCCCAGAACAGGGAATAAGACCAAGTAGAATACTCATTTTTATCATCCAGAAAGAGGAGCAGAAGGACAATTAAGCTACTTGAAACAATTTTAATTTTCTGGAGTATCTACAAAAAAGCTGAGGTGAGACATTTTAGGCTGTCAGGTAGTGACAGGACTAGGGGGAACAGAGCAAAGCTGGAGGTGGGGAGATTCAGACTGGAGGTGAGGAGGAAGTTGTTGAGCATGAGTGGTGAGAACCTGGAATGGGTTGCCCAGGGAGGTGTTTGGGGCCAGATCCCTGGAGGTGTTTTTGGCCAGGCTGGCAGAGGCTGTGGGCAGCCTGCTCTAGGGTAGGGTGTCCCTGGGCATGGCAGGGAGGTTGGAACTGGCTGATCCTTGTGGTCCCTTCCAAGTCTTGCTGATTCTACGATTCTATGATCTTATGCTAATTACTCTTGGACAGAATTTTAGTGCTAAGGTGCAAAATGAATGCAAAGAAATTGAAAACTGTTCTGATTCTACGAAGAGGTTTTGGTTGAAGCTGAACGCCTCGAGGATCAGAGATTTTTATTCCCACTGCAGATCCTATTTTTGTTTTAGACAGGGTGTGGTGGTTTAGCAGTTACCTGCCCCCCAACCTTTTTATAAACCCCGACTAGGACTCAGGACACTCAAAGTTAATAAATGAAGCTTTATATTTACAGCTATGCACAATATACAAGCAGATATTGACAAGGTATAACAGATATTTACAGATATATACAGTGAAAAGGTAATACAGAAACACCACAGCCCTCCCAGAGACCAAAATCCCCAAAAGGGGTAACCAACCACCCCCTACCACCTTTCCCCCCTTCCCCAATCTTATCTCACCACCTGTTGATGCTGCAGATAAGCTGAAGTAGATCTGCCTGAGGGGTTGGTAGTAGGAAGAAGTTAGTAGTTTTACTGAGAATTAGCTACCAAGGCAAAGGGAAAGGAGACCACGCAAAGAGAAGCAGCTGCGGTCAGAAACTGTCTGATATCTAACGTTTTTGGTACAATCCTTAAAAACATTTTTTTTTTCTTTGTCAGTAAATCTCTGGGTGCAGTGCCATGCTATGTTTATCTCTCTCAGCCAATAGTCTAATTTCTCACTCAAATTCTCCAATTAGTACAAACCAGCACACAGAGCCTATTGTTCAAGTCTGCTTCTCATCAAATCTCTGCTTGTGCCAGGGTGCTGCATTGTATAGATGGAATGAAACATTTAATCTCTTATTATTGTAAAAATAATGGTTTAAAAATGGTTTGGTTTTGTTGGTTTTTGTTTTTTTTTTATTCCTTAAGGATTTTAACTTTTTTTTTTTTTTTAAATTATTATAATTATTTATTTCTTAAGGATTTCCTTAAAGGTTTCTGCACAAAAATTTTGCCCCTCCTGTCTGAAAGCCTCTGTCTGCTCCATTACACAGAATTAACAGGAAGGTAATCAGACAGACCTCTGTGGGATTCACTGGAGTGAAAAGTGAGAAATTATTTCTGACAACTTTTTTTTTTTCTCCCTTCTCTCAAGGGGGGAAGCTCATCACTGCTTTTACAGCTGTTGCCATGTTTTAGTTCAGCTATTAGAAACATAACTTTTCTCCTTTAAGTGTTTGTTTGAGAAGAAATTATTTTCAACCAGCTGCTGTGATTTAAGCACTGGTAAGGAAATAGTTTTCACTGTCAGAGCCTTTGAGAAGGTAAATAAAGAAAAGTCCTGTTCAGCATGTGTCATCCTGCTGTTTCTGGCATTTCATCAGGGTTTGGGTTATGTGGGGAGCCTGAGGAAGGATTTCTACATGACAACCATAGGATTTGAGAGACAAATATGATCTTATGGCTTTCCCACTCAGCAGCTCATGTGCTGAACTGGCTTTTGTGGATGTGGCTTTGATGCTGGCAAAGAGGGGTAAAGAGTTACTTTTAAAGTGTCTGTTTGGGCTTTGTTGAGCTTTGTTTATTTTAACAAAGCACTTTCTTTGTCCCCCTGCATATCCAGGCAAGAGACAGAAAGAGAGTTGTGGTAGAATCATAGAATGGTTTAGGTTGGAAGAGACCTCAAAAACCATCCAGTCCCAACCCCCCTGTGCTATAGGCAGGGACACCTCCCACTAGATCAGGACTCTTAAGACCTCATCCAGCCTGGCCTTGAACACCTCCAGGGAGGGAGCAGCCACAACCTCCCTGGACAACCTGTTCCAGTGTCTTGTCACCCTCACTGTGAAGAACTTTCTCCTAACATCCCGTTTCAATCTCCCCTCTGCCAGTTTGAACCCATTCCCCCTCGTCCTGTCATTACAAGACCTTGTGAATAGTCCCTCCCCAGCCCTCCTGTAGGCCCCTGTTGCGATTATTAATTTTTATTGCTGTTAATAATCGCGGGGGTTCCGGGATTATTTCCCCGGGTTCGTTTGGATGTTCGGTTGGCAAGAATAACTACACAAACTCACTTAAAACACCGAATTAAACAGTTTAAACAGTCAGAACTTAGGAAACAGAGAGCCTAACCACAAAAGCAATCCTAGCCGCGAGTAAAAATACTCATGAACGCGTGCTAGGTAAAGAGTTTGTCCCGAGGAAAAAGGAAAGAGAAGGATTTGTCCCGAGGGAAAATGGAAAAGAAGTTTGCCTTTGCCGCTTTGCAAAATGCTGTGCTGCCGCTGCTTGCTGCAAAACACGTGGCTGCTGCTGCACAGGGTGTGGAGACGTGTGTTCCTCACGGGGGTAGAGAGAGAGAGCCAGAGCTAACGGCCTGCTGCACCTGCTTAAATACCCCATTAGGAAGCGTGGAACTGACCAATAGGCACTCAGTGTCCATTGTCTGGCCAATCTGTTCAAAAGTCCCGATCACACAGCGCAGATCACCCAATTCATGTGCATGACCTGTCCATGTGGGCCAAAGCTTCCTGGTTCCAGAACCATGCAGTATGTCCCTGCAATCCACCTCCGGACCTTACAACAGAAGGGGGAGGGGAACCTCAGGAAGTGAACCAGCTCTGGGCAGTAATTATGCCCATACCAGGACACCCCTTCAGATATTGGAAGGCTGCTATAAGGTCTCCTCGAAGCCTTCTCTTCTCCAGGCTGAAAAGCCCAAACTCTCTCAGCCTGTCCTCATAGCAGAGCTGCTGCAGCCCTTTGATGATTTTCGTGGCCCTCCTCTGGACTCTCTCCAACAGTTCCATGTCCTTCTTGTGCTGGGGGCTCCAGAACTGCACACAGTACTTTAGGTAGGGTCTGAGGAGAGCAGAGTAAAGGGGCAGAATCCCCTCCCTTGCCCTGCTGTCAACACTTCTCTTAATGCATCCCAGCACACGGGGGTGTTTATGAGGAGGCTGCATGAGGCACTTAGTGCCATGGGTTAATTAATGAGAAGGATTAGGTGATGCTTAACGACAGGACAAGGGGAAATGGGTGGAATCTGAGGCATTGGAAGTTTCATATAAACACAGAATTGATGCAATTTGTGCAGTTGTATATTACATCTGTGCATGTATATTACTGCAGGAGTACCTCTGTTATGACCTCTAAGTTCTGGTTCAAACTTCATGCCTCTCTACCACTGCCTCATTAAATGATAAGATGCTCTTAGGGACCAGACTGCAACTGCCAGAGCTGCTTTATTTGGAACCTACTTTGAATCCAAGTCTCTAGAATTAGGAAGCCAGAAACGGCTTCCCACAACCTATTACTAAACCCTTGATAATTTGATATTTGTGGTCCCTTCCAGCTCTGACTGATTCTATGATTCTATGATTCCAAGGCTGGATGAGTTTGTGGGCAGCCTGCTCTAGGGTAGGGTGTCCCTGCCCATGGCAGAGGGGTTGGAACTCAATGATCCTTGTGGTCCCTTCCAGCACTGACTGATTCTGTGATTCTAGGATCTTTAAATTGGACAAAATCCCACCCTCTCCACCCACCCTCCACTTAAAGTTTATATTCATCTGTAGAGTCCTTGGAGAGAATTAACATCTCTTTTCTGGGGCCAGTTTTGCATCACAGCAAAGCACTAATAAAAATAAATTGATAGTGTCTGAAGCTCTCTCTTTCAGGTTATTACAATTTGGATTTTTTTTTTTCTTTTTGCAGATGCAGCAGCCCACAGTTTATCCATTATTTAGCACCTTCTTGCACATCCAACACCCATCAGGCATTTGCCCTCCAGGTGTCTCCTCAGGTGGACAACCAATAAAGCCTGATTTGATTAACCGAGCTAGATGCACAGCACCACAAGCTTGGCACTAGCACCTACCTGAAGATGGAATTTAGCAGCTAATGTGAGTACATGAGCGTTCACCATCAAGAGTGAAGAGGCAGCCTTTCATAATTTTAATTAGCTCTGCATTTCTGAAATGCTCAGGGACGGCTCAGAATCCACAGATGCTTTCGGAAGAAGCATGGTTCACTGCGCAGCCAGTCGTAATATTGCCTGGTCTGAGCACAGCTGAAGAGATGTGCAGCTGACGGAGCTTTGGAAGGTCACAGTTGCTGTAATTGCTGGAGCTTATTATTAGCTGGAACATCTATTTTTTTGCTATCAAGTACAGTTGTCAAATCCAGTCTTGTTAGAGTCATAGACTCATAGATTCAGTCAGGGTTGGAAGGGACCACAAGGATCAGCCAGTTCCAACCCCCAAAACATGCCCAGGCACATCCTACCCTAGATCAGGCTGCCCACAGCCTCTGCCAGCCTGGCTGCAAACACCTCCAGAGATGTGGCCCCAAAGACCTCCCTGGGCAACCCATTCCAGCCTCTCATCACTCTTATGCTCAACAACTTCCTCCTCACCTCCAGTCTGAATCTCCCCACCTCCAGCTTTGCTCCATTCCCCCTAATCCTGTCACTCCCTCATAGCCTAAAAAGTCCCTCCCTAGATTTTTTGCAGTTCCAATTCAGATCCTGGAAGGCCACAAGAAGGTCACCTGGGAGCCTCCTCTTCTCCAGCCTGCACAGCCCCAACTCTTTCAGTCTGTCCTCACAGCAGAGGTGCTGCAGCCCTCTGAGCATCCTCGGGGCCCTTCTCTGCACACCTCCAGCATGTCCACATCCCTCTTGTAATAGGGGCTTGTGCTGGTTTGAACTAATTTGAGGATTTGAGTGACCAAAATAGACTATAGGCTGAGAGATGAAAACACATGATGTCACTTTACTCACAGCTTTACTGAGAAAGAAAAGAAAAATATTTTAAGAGTTGTAACCCAAATATAGATAAGTCAGCTGGTTTCAGACGTCTTTGGGCTGTGGCTGCTTCTTGCATGGCTCCTTTGTCCCTGCCTTTTGTACCTGTTTCTTAATAATTCCACTAACTTCTTTCCTGCTGCTAACCTCCTGGCTGATCTACCTTTGCTTATCTTCATCATCAACAGGTGGTGAGATAAGATTGGGGAAAGGGGGAAAGGTGGTAGGGGGTGGTTGGTTACCCCTCTTGGGGATTTTGATCTCTGGGAGGGCTGTGGTGTTTCTGTATTACCTTTTCACTGTATATATCTGTAAATATCTGTTACACATTGTAAATATCTGCCTGTGNTACCTGTTTCTTAATAATTCCACTAACTTCTTTCCTGCTGCTAACCTCCTGGCTGATCTACCTTTGCTTATCTTCATCATCAACAGGTGGTGAGATAAGATTGGGGAAAGGGGGAAAGGTGGTAGGGGGTGGTTGGTTACCCCTCTTGGGGATTTTGATCTCTGGGAGGGCTGTGGTGTTTCTGTATTACCTTTTCACTGTATATATCTGTAAATATCTGTTACACATTGTAAATATCTGCCTGTGTATTGAGCATTGCTGTAAATACAAAGCTTCATTTACCAACTTCCAGCCGTTCTGAGTCCTAGCCTGGGTTATATCAAAGGGTAGGGGGGCAGGTAACTGCTAAACCAGCCCAGGGCTCCAGAACTGAACATAGTACTCCAGGTAGGGTCTCACTAGGGCGGAGAAGAGGGAGAGAAATTCTTGGTGTTCCCTTTGACCTCCCTGGCTAGATTCAATTCAAGATGTGCTTTGTTGTCAGAGGGCAGTGAAGAAGTGACATTCCCCAAGAAGCTGTCCTTCTTACCACTGTTCAGTAGTGTCCCTAAATGAAGATTTAATGCATTTTGAATGGAAAACAGAATCTGTGTTCCATGCATTTTGAGTCAGATGAAAGCAAAAAGCATAAGTGGTACTCATCCTTCTCTCCATGGATTCATTTCTGTGGAGCAGCAGGACTTTGGCAGCAGAGCTCTCTTCATAAAAGCAAATCATTTTCATTAAACTACAGGAGGGTTGGTGGGGTTCTGCTTTTTTCCCTTCCTCTTTTTGGAAGCAGAAATAATCCAAAGAGTATCCAGGGAGGTACTCACTCCAGTGATTTCTGAAATTCTCCTCTTTACCTTCCAGCTTTAATTTTATTAGAGAAGCATCATTTTCTTCCCTTTCCATGTGTTGTGCATCTGCTCTGCAGGCTCCAGCTAGGAGATTAACCTTATGGGGCCGTGGAAATGTCCACTGCATTCATGCCAGAAGACAGGTTTATGTTCATTCCAAATGGCATCAAAAGCTGCTGGTCTATTTCCCCCTTTATATCCCTCACAGAAAAATACTCCTCATAGTGCTGCAATTTGGTTGCTCGATGAATTTTATTTTAAAGCACTTACATCGATGAGCATTTTTTGACTCCTTCTTTTTTCTTCTCTGTAAGGCAGCAATTATTGCACAGAGACTAAATTTCCTGTTAACCAACATCAGTACTTTTCTTCATTTCTACTCACGACAGACTCCTTCTCCCAGCGTGCACAGAGGTAATATTCTCTCTAGGGCTGAAAATCGTTCATGTAAAATGTCTTCAGCATCTGAGGCTCTCACTAGGCAAATGCTTCACCTGCTGCAATGTCCTTATCATTCCAGTCATGGTTTAAAGTGTTATGAAAATACTATGTGGGCATTGCAAAAAAAAAAAAAACCAAACCAAAAAACAACCAACCACAGAATCGTAGAATCGGTCAGGGTTGGAAGGGAACACAAGGATCAGCCAGTTCCAACCCCCCTGCCATGCCCAGGGACACCCTACCCTAGAGCAGGCTGCTCACAGCCTCTGCCAGCCTGGCTGCAAACACCTCCAGGGATCTGGCCCCAAACACCTCCTTGGGCAACCCGTTCCAATAATCCATTTCTTTAACCAGCTGTGCTTTATGGTTAGTGTTTTGCACACACCAGGCAGAGATCTTCATGCAGGTCTGTGGGGCTGCTCCATTTCTACTCACGACAGACTCCTTCTCCCAGCCTGCACAGAGGTAATATTCTCTCTAGGGCTGAAAATCATTCATGTAAAATGTCTTCAGCATCTGAGGCTCTCACTAGGCAAATGCTTCACCTGCTGCAATGTCCTTATCATTCCAGTCATGGTTTAAAGTGTTATGAAAATACTATCTAGGCATTGCCAAAAAAAAAGAAAAAAACAAACCTAAACCCAAACAACCAGAGAATCCTAGAATCAGTCAGGATTGGAAGGGACCACAAGGATCATTCAGTTCTAACCCCCCTGCCATGCCCAGGCACATCTTACCCTAGATCAGGCTGCCCACAGACTCTGCCAGCCTGGCTGCAAACACCTCCAGGGATGTGGTTCCAACCACCTCCCTGGCAACCCATTCTAATAATCCATTTCTTTAACCAGCTGTGCTTTATGGTTAGTGTTTTGCACACACCAGGCAGAGATCTTTATGCAGGCCTGTGGGGCTGCTTGTTCCTTTCCCCTCTCTCTGTTGTCCTACACAAATCTCTCTGCTGTTAATGGAGACAGCAGTGTATGTGTCACCAGCTTTTGGATGTAGAAAGAAAAAAACATTAGGTGAAATTGAGCTTTATAAAACCCATCTGGATCATCCTGTTTCATAACACACAACCTTTTTTCTTTTTCAAAATGATTGAGGCAAATTATTCTGGTGATAACAATTTATGCTTGTCTCATCTGGGAATATAATTTGCACTAAAGTCTTTCCTTGCCTACTTTATTTTTAGAATCATAGAAACAGTCAGGCTTGGAAGGGACCACAAGGATCATCTAGTTCCAACCCCCCTGCCATGCTCAGGGACACCCTACAAAATGGAAACTTGGAGACATACTCGCAAATCCCAGAAACAGCCAGGACACAAAAAAGTCCATTGCATCAGTGTGCAGAGTGATCCAGATCTCAAAAACAGTGTCAGGGCTAGATAAAGGTTTCTCATCATTGTAGACTAAATTTATTCTGTTCATAGAACTGCAGAATCATAGAATTATAGAATCATAGGATGAGTCAGGGTTGGAAGGGAACACAAAGATGATTCAGTTCCAACCCACCTGCCATGCCCAGGGACACCCTACCCTAGATTAGGCTGCCCACAGCCTCTGCCAGCCTGGCTGCAAACACCTCCAGGGATGTGGCCTCAACCACCCCCCTGGGCAAAGCAAACTCACAACAACAATGACAAAAAAAACCCTGAAAAACCAATCAACAATCAACACAGCTTGATCCAAGCACTGATGCTGGATTGCTGACTCGACCCGGGAAGGTGTAGCTACTTCATGTTGGCTGTGCACGATTATTTCTCGTAAAATGAAAGGTTAAAGAAAATGATTGTGCCACAGTGGGCAGAATGGCATTTAGAAAAGAAAAAAAAAAAAAGAAAAAAAGAAAAAAAAACTGTAATAATAATCAAAAGACCTGGCTGCACTTGAGTAAAAATAGCCAAGCCAAGCACTGATTGCTTTCTAAAGGACTCAGCCTGTGCAGTGCAGTCTTGTTTTTTATACATAGCTCTTTGAAAGCTCATCTAAACTTGTGGCAGTCAAGGGTGTGGGATTCATTTGCACCCAGGAAAATCCGTTTTGCTCACAAGGGTTTGAAACAAATATTGCAGTGGAGATTCAAGCAATAGCCACTGTGGCTGCATTTTGACACAAGGTACCAGGTTGTCTCAAGTATTTTTCTCCATATTCATCTCAGTTAATAAAGAAGCCTTTCCTTCATTTTCATGCATGGAATGGAACGGAATGGAATGGAATGGAATGGAATGGAATGGAATAGAATAGAATAGAATAGAATAGAATAGAATAGAATAGAATAGAATAGAATAGAATGGAATGGAATGGAATAGAATAGAATAGAATGGAATAGAATGGAATAGAATGGAATACAATAGAATAGAATGGAATGGAATAGAATAAAATGGAAAAGAAAAGAAAAGAATAGAATAGAATAGAATAGAATAGAATAGAATAGAATAGAATAGAATAGAATAGAATAGAATAGAATAGAATAGAATAGAATAGAATAGAATAGAATAGAATAGAATAGAATAGAATAGAATAGAATAAGCCAGGTTGGAAAAGACCTCCAAGCTCATCCAGTCCAACCTATCACACATCCCTATCCAACGGCACTAAGTACTTTATGTTGCTCTCTGACTGATGGTGGCTTTGAGGAATATCTGCAAACGAATTTGCTCCTATAAATTAACTGGGAACGCGTTGGAATTGTTCCTCAGACAATGATTTCTGTCATATATTAGCTGCCTAAAGCTGAGTTGCCCTGTACTATTTTTCCAAAGATTGATCTGTCCTGTGTGCACAACATTTCTGACCCTTAGCAGAGAAAAGAGTCAATGTTCCCAAGTCAGTTTAGGGAGTTTGTTGGTTTCCCATTGCTTTGTAAGTTCCTGCATCTCATCCCCACTGTTTTTATGCTTCCGGAGTTAGCATCTCCAGCTTCTATATTTTTCAGAGGGAAGAAATGTGCAGGTAGCAGATCAAGAGGGGTAGGAATCTATTGGAGACAGTCCAACAGAAGACTAAAAGGATGATGAAGGGACTGGAGCACTGCCTGATGAAGAAAGGCTGAGAGCCCTGGGGCTGCTTAGTCAGGAGAGGAGAAGGCTGAGAGGGGATCTGAGTAATGTCTATAATTGACTGGATAGGGCTGGGTGATAGGTTGGACTGGATGATCTTGGAGGTCCAACCTATCATTCTATGACAAAGCACAGAATTTGTCCATCCTTAGAAACACATACAACCATGAATTGAATCTAGCCAGGGAGGTCAAAGGGAACACCAAGAATTAGGGCCACGAGGATGCTCAGAGGGCTGCAGCACCTCTGCTGTGAGGACAGACTGAAAGAGTTGGGGCTGTGCAGTCTGGAGAAGAGGAGGCTCCCAGGTGACCTCATTGTGGCCTTCCAGTACCTGAAGGGGGCTACAGAAAAGCTGGAGAGGGACTTTTTAGGATCAGCCATTTCCAACCCCCCCCGCCATGCCCAGGGACGACCACAGCCTCATCCAGCCTGGCCTTAAACACTTTCAGGGATGTGGCCCCAAACACCTCCCTGGGCAACCCGTTCCAGCCTCTCACCACTCTCATGCTCAACAACTTCCTCCTCACATCCAATCTGAATCTTCCCACCTCCAGATTTGCTCCATTCCCCCTAGTCCTCTCACTACTTCATAGCTTAAAAAGTCCCTCCCCATCTCTTTTTTTGTAGCCCACTTCAAATCCTGGAAGGCCACATAAATGTCCTCTGGGAGCCTCCTCTTCTCCAGACTGCACAGCCCCAACTCTTTCAGTCTGTGCTGCAGCCTTCTGAGCATCCTCCTGGCCCTCCTCTGGACATGCTCCAGCATCTCCACATCCCTCTTGTCCCAGGGGCTCCAGCACTGGATGCACTACTCCAGGTGGGCTCTCAGCAGAGAACAGCAGAGGGGCAGAATCACCTCCCTGGCCCTGCTGCCCACACTGCTCCTGCTGCAGCCCAGCCTCTGCTTGGCTTTCTGGGCTGCAAGTGCACACTGCTGCCTCATCTTGAGCTTCTCCTCCACCAACACCCCCAAGTCCCTCTTCTAGTATATAAGTATATATGAACATATACTTACATATACTTATGTGCTTATAGATATGCACATATGTATATATGTTTATATATATATATATATAGGTGTGTGTGTATATATATATATATATGCATGCATCATATCTTGGTTTTGTAAAAATACAGTTAAAGACATTGCATTAAGAAATTGTTGTGTATGGGGTTTTTTGGCTGTTTTATGAAGTTTCTTTCTCTTAGGGGGGGAAAAAAAAAAAAACCAAAACCAAAAAATGATAATTTGCATTGATCAGAATTTACTCCTCAGATGGCATTCTTCAACTGAGTCCTTCCTGCACAGTGGTGGATTTTTTTTTTTCAAGGATTGAAGAAATTGTTATTGACATTTACTGTTAACTGTTGTGTAGTACAGGCCACCTCATTTCACTACGTAGCTCCTTCAGTAAGACCCTTGACCTGACTCTCAGAAGAACATTTAATTTAATTAGGTGCTAGGGATAAATCCATAGAAATGATGAACGAAAGTACTACCACAGCCATTCTTTTGTCCAGTTACCTCCTACGTTCGTGTCATCAGTCCCAGTAATGGTCTTAAAACTAAGTTGGTGACAAAATTCTACATAAAGTAAATAGCCCTGACTGAGTCCATTGTTTCCGAGAGGAAGAGACTTGCTTGGGCATTCATTGTGATAGTGTGGAGCCTGAAATTCCTATTTAGCTCACTTTAAAGTGTGGCAATAGTTTTCTACCGTTGTTGCTTGGAATCGTGTGACATTATGCAGTCCAAATTTGCCATGTATCAAGAGCAGCTGTGGGCAGCAGGGCAAGGGAGGGGATTCTGCCCCTTTGCTCTGCTCTTCTCACACCCCACCTGGAGTACTGTCTGCAGCTTTGGAGCGCCCAACACAAGCAGGACATGGAAGAGTTGGAGCCAGAGGAGGCCACCAAGATGCTGAGAGGGCTGCAGCAGCTCTGCTGTGAGGACAGGCTGAGAGAGTTGGGGCTCTGCAGCCTGCAGAAAGAGAAGGCTGCCAGGAGACCTTGGAGTGCCCTTCCAGTATCTGAAAAGGGGCTGCAGGAGGGCTGGGGAGGGACTATTGACAAGGTCTGGTAATGAGAAGATGAAGAGGAATGGATTTAAAGTGGCAGAGGGGAGATTGAAAGTGGATGTTAGGAGGAAGTTGTTTGCAGGGAGGGTGGTGAGACATTGGCACAGGTTGCCCANAGATCACATTGGGTGATTCTGTGCCCCACAACCTCCCTGGAGGTGTTCGAGGCCAGGTTGGATGAGGCCTTGAGCAACCTGTTCTAGTGGGAGGTGTCCCTGCCTATGGCACAGGGGGGTTGGAACTGGATGAGCTTTGATGTCCCTTCCAGCCTAAACCATTCTATGATTCTGTGATTCTGTGCATGCCTATGGGGCTTTTGTTGAGGTATTTATCTTGGTCCAAAATTGCCTTCCACAACTGCTCTCACCAATCTGATGACACCGAATTTAAACAGTAGTATTTCCAACTATAGAATTCTTCAGGCTACCTTAACAGATCTATAAATCTACCCTGCCTGTCTATTAGCAGATAATGTGATACAGTAAGAGATTTGAGGAAACAGTTGTGGCCCAGGATCTGATTTTCCAAGCGTGCTCATTTCTTCTGAGCTTACCTCCTGCTATCGCCACTCAGTTCCCTGCACAGCTGTCAGCACCCCAAGAGAGCACATGTACCAGTTTTGTTTGGCCTGATGGAATCTCACTGTTCATATTCTGATCCCAATCTGCAAATAGGGGACTATTGAAAACCACATTTCGGAACCAGCCTAACAGATACAGTCAATTTTTTTGCATTCGTCTAACTGGGTTTTTCTGCAAGAGATAACATAGCTGCTGAGTTTTACTTCCTCTCCTATCAACCTTGTTGCTGAAACAGCTGTTTGCTTGCAGCTGAGGATGGCTTTAGAGCCTGAAGTTCTTCATGTTGGCCTCAGCAGCAGTGGTGTGTATTGATTGTGGGCGATTGAAGAGGCTGAAATTATAAATTATGTAGCTTTTATAATTTCCAAAAAGCCCCACCCACAATCTGTGTGTAGATTAGTTTAAGTTTGGGTTCTAATTCGGTTGGGAAAAGTCTTCACAATGATGCCTTTTCTTGTAATTCAGGAAAAATCAGAAAAATAGAAAGGTTTGGGCATGAAACTTGCCCTACTTACAGATGGGAGACTGTCTCAAAGTCCGTGCGAGGTTCGTGTCTCCAGGTCCGTGTTCAGGTCCCAGTGCAGGTCCATGCAGGTCCCAGTGAAGGTCTAAGCAAGTCCAAGCAAGTCCAAGCAAGTCCTACTCCAATCTGTCCAGCTGCCATATATATACTGAGGTGCTCTGTTGCCTCCCTGTTCAAGCCCAGGGAGGGTGGGAGAAGGCACTTCACACCTATTGTACTAAGCCTCCGGTGGGGCAGTGCCCTGCTCTGCCACATGGTGCCCTTTGAATTTCCTGAATTTTTCTTCATCTGGGCATTTGAGAAGCAGAAAACTAACCCTGAGGCATCTTCAGGGGTGCTCATCAGTCAAGCCTTTGAAATGAGAACCTGGTGGGCAGTTTTCCTGATGATTCATGGGGCTGATCATTCTATCCCTCTTCCTTTTTGACAGCAATAAAATTGTGTGTGATTCAGCAGAAATGTTACCATTTTGTTTTGCAGAGAGGCCATCCCAGCACAGACTGCAATATGGACCAGAATGACAGCATCTCATCATCACTCTACCTGAGATACCTAAACCACTCACTCACTGCAGATTCCAAACAAGTAGTCACAGACATAAAATTATGATTTGTGGTTGGGATGGAGGGGAATGCTCTGACATTATGCTTTAGTCATCCTCCTGAAGCTCTTAAATCATTTATGTTTGTTGTTGAAGCAGTGTCAGCTATGGAAAAGAAGATGCCATGGTGCTGTGTCCTGTGGATAAGGAACTAGAATCTAAGCCCATCTCAATTCTCTGTGGAGCCTAGCAGGAATGTGGATCTTCATTTTCCAGCTGCTAGGCTAGCAGCTGCACAGAGAAAACTCTGACTATTTGCTGTGTGCTCTTGACTTAGTTCAGTGAAGGGGCAAAGCAGCTCTGCTGTAAGAACAGACTGAAAGAGTTGGGGCTGTGCAGGCTGGAGAAGAAGAGGCTCTCAGGTTTCCTTCTTGTGGCTTTCCAGTATCTGAAGGGGGCTACAAAAAAGCTGGGGAGGGACTTTTGAGGCTATGAGGGAGTGACAGGATTAGGGGGAATGGAGCAAAGCTGGAGGTGGAGAGATTGAGGCTGGAGGTGAGGAGGAAGTTGTTGAGCATGAGAGCAGTGAGAGCCTGGAATGGGTTGGCCCTGCAGGGAGGTGTCTGGGGCCACATCCCTGGAGGTGTTTGCAGCCAGGCTGGCAGAGGCTGTGGGCAGCCTGATCTAGGGTAGGGTGTCCCTGGGCATGTTTTGGGGGTTGGAACTGGCTGATCCTTGTGTTCCCTTCCAGTCCTGACTGATTCTATGATTCTATAATCTCAGGAGCAAGGGATGGCAACCGAGGTATGTCTGGTTCCAAGAAAGGTGACCTGACAATGAAGTTAGAGTGTTGCTTTCTTGCTCTCTTTTACTATTTAATTCTCTTAGAAGATTGCTTAGCCTCCTGCAGGCTAGAGTAGATTGATTTGTTTTAGGACATTCAGAGTCACCTCAAAACTACTCTGTAGATATTCTTGAACACCCTTCAGAGTGTTCAATAATGTCAAATATTCCACTGGAAGTTAGAGACAGTCTCAGACCGTTGGTGTGATGCAAGCCTAAAATTAATTTGCACTTGAATTCACAGAATCCTAGAATCATAGAATGGTTTAGGTTGGAAGGGTTCTCAAAGCTCATCCAGTTCCAACCCCCCTGTGCCATAGGCAGGGACACCTCCCACTAGATCAGGTCACCCAAGGCTTCAGGTCACCCCAATTCCCTAACTAACAGCTGACAGGAAATTCTGTAGGGAGCTCAACCAAAAATATCTGTTATTGTTATTCCAGTATCTGAAGGGGGCTACAGGAAGGCTGGGGAGGGACTTTTCACAAGGGCTTGTAATGACAGGATGAGGGGGAATGGGTTCAAATTGGCAGAGGGGAGATTTAAACAGGATGTTAGGAGAAAGTTGCTTGCAGTGAGGGTGGTGAGACACTGGCACAGGTTGCCCAGGGAGGTTGTGGCTGCTTCCTCCCTGGAGGTGTTCAAGGCCAGGCTGGATGAGGTCTTGAGCATCCTGATCTAGTGGGAGATGTCCCTGCCTATGGCACAGGGGGGTTGGAACTGGATGGTTTTTGAGGTCTCTTCCAACCTAAACCATTCTATGATTCTGTGATTTTAAGGGATTGTTGTTAATGGTTTTTATTTTTTTCTTTTCTTTTTTTTCCTCCCATCAATTGAAAACTGTTCCACATTTTCAAGTACTATCTTATATTTCATTAATTTTGAGCATGAATAAAGCTGAAGCATCAACCAGAGCTCCACAGAGCACTCTGTCAGTATAGCTCAGCCACATTTGCAGTGCAGCAACCATTTTAAACCTCAGAGTTTTAAGAAAGCCTGATCACACAGGAAAAAAAAAGGTTTTGTTGTTTAAGGAGACCTTAAGGGCACTGCCTGAAGTGTAATTCACAGATGTGAGGTCATGCCTCAGACTCTGACTATTAAAAATGAATATTCTCTGTGTGCTTGTTCCTGCATTTGTAGCTCTGTAGGAAAATCCTGTCCAAGGAAAGGCCCTTCTGGACAAGTTAATTAATAACTATGCAAACAATTTATGCTTCCCACATGTGCATAGTATGCTTTATTGGAAAGGTTTAGTTCACGCTATACATATGCAAGCTAGAGGCTGCCCTCTGGAAGAGCTCAGTATTTGTGAGGGCAGAGCTTCCTGGAGCAGTGTGGAAATTCCTAACAATGCACAGCACAAAGTGCAGGTGGTTACAGCATCCTGTTACACTGAGAAGGTTGTACAAGAGAGGTTCTGGAACCAGGTGGTGGTGATGGAGAAGGGGGTGGTATAGAATCAGTCAGGGTTGGAAGGGACCACAAGGATCAGCCAGTTCCAACTCCCCTGCCATGCCCAGGGACACCCTACCCTAGATCAGGTTGCCCACAGCCTCTGCCAGCCTGGCTGCAAACACCTCCAGGGATCTGGCCCCAAACACCTCCCTGCAGGGGCAACCCATTCCAGCCTCTCACCACTCTCATGCTCAACAACTTCCTCCTCACATCCAATCTGAATCTCCCTACCCCCAGATTTGCTTCATTCCCCCTAGTCCTGTCACTACCTGACAGCCTAAAATGTCCCTCCCCAGCTTTTTTTTGTAGCCCACTTCAGATCCTGGAATGTCACAAGAAGGTCACCTGGGAGCCTC
>VWZI01021003.1:105371-115715 GCA_013396835.1 Psilopogon haemacephalus | reverse complement strand
AGCTTCTCCTCCACCAGCACCCCCAAGTCTCCCTCCTCAGGGCTGCTCTCCAGCCACTCACTGCCCAGCCTGGATTTCTGGATTTGTGCTGAATATTGTTTCACTTCCCAATATAGTCTTGGGGTATTTTTAGATTCTTTTAAAAGTTTGAAATATGTTTCAGAAACACTTCAGTCTAGGAGCTCTCTGTACCTTGAATAAGCACAGCTGGGACTAATTCACAGGAGTTATTCAGCCTTTCATATTTAATACTAATTTTTTTTATGAGTATTTGCAGTATGTGTTATACAGAATCAAGGAATAAAGAAAAAAAAAGAAAAAGTCTTGATTCCTAGCTTGTTCATGTCTCTTCTTTTGGTTGATTTAACTATCTCCCACAGGGATTGTGGCTGTGCAATGCCTTTGAGGGTGATGTTCTGTCCAAAGAATGAGGCAGAATAACAGAATGATTTGCACTGGAAGAGAACTCTTAGAGCAGTCCTCTGCAGTTGCTTTTGAGTTCTGGGGTAGTTCCTTGTTCAGCCAAAGCGAATTTCTACCACCCTCGTGTGACTTTTCTGGATGTTTAATAGGGTTGTGCTTGCCATTGAGAAGGTTGTCATAACTACACTCCAAAAATAGTTCTTTGCTTTCTGAGCAAATGATTTTGCCTGGATCAGCAAACGCAGCAATGAAGCTCACTGCAGTTTTGGCAGAAGAGGTTTCTTAAATAGCCAGAGTTGGTCTGTCAGATGAAACAAAGCATGCAAATGAACTGGGTCATAAAAATAGTCCTAACACATAATTTTAGGAACACAATCCTTGGGACACTTTCTAATCAGGGAGAAATGAAGACACAGAAAACCACAAGGCGCAGATTTCCCTGCTAGGGAAGTAACATAATAAAAGACACTCAGTAATGAGCCAAAATCGTTTACATAGATCACTTTTTTTTTTTGTCCCAATCATTCACATAGGTTGGGAAATTCAATTATGCTGTTTTGTTGACCAAGAAATGAAACATTTTTGTACAGCGAAAGTTTCACATACTTCTGCTGAGGTATTCTTACCCTCTTACACTCACAGAAAGGGCAAATTATATTCTAGGGCACTGGACTTTGTACATCAGGTAAGGTTTGTTATTAAAGCTCTTTAAGAGTGACAAAGATCAAGGCATGTCAGTGGCAGTTCCACACGTTTCTTAGAATCAGACAGGTTGGAAGAGACCTCCAAGCTCATCCAGTCAAGCCTATCACCCAGCTCTATCCAATCAACCAGACCAGAGCATTAAGTGTCTCATCCACCCTTGTCTTAAACACATCCAGGGATGGGGACTCCACCACCTCCCTGGGCAGCCCATTCCAATGCCAATCACTCTCTCTGGCAAGAACTTCCTCTTAACTTCCAGCCTAAGACCTCCCCTAGCACAACCTGAGATTGTGTCCCCTTGTTCTGTTGCTGGTTGTCTGGAAGAAGACACCAACTCCCACCTGGCTACAACCTCCTTTCAGGTGGTTGTAGACAGCAATTAGGTCACTCCTGAGCCTCCTCAGAAGGGGGAGCTTTTCTTTATTCTTTTTTTTCTCTCCATACTTGCTTATATAACATATTCATAAAGGCACATATACTTAACAGTGTTAGCTCATTAATATAACCCTGACTTCCCCTTTGAATTAGTTGGGGCAATTAATGAGGTAGGAATTATAACATATGTAGTTATTTTATTTCCAAAAAAAAAACCCTGTTCACAAACTCTCTCCAAACCAGTTAAATTCGACTTCTAATTTTGTCAGGAAAGATCTTCACAAGGATTCTTATGGGCAATTTAGTAATTTAGGAGAATCAGGAAACTGGAAAATGTTTATCCACAAATTGGCTTCGCCCCACTGATAAGCAGGCAGCCTGGAACCCTAGGGAAAGTCATGGAATCATAGAATGGTTTCGGTTGGAAGAGACCTTAAAGATCATCCTGTTCCAACCCCCCTGTGCCATAGGCAGGGACACCTCCCACTAGAACAGGTCGCTCAAGACCTCATCCAGCCTGGCCTTGAACACCTCCAGGGAGGGAGCAGCCACAACCTCCCTGGGCAACCTGTGCCAGTGTCTCAAAACCCTCACTGTGAAGAACTTCCTCCTAACATCCCATTTATATCTCCCCTCTGCCAGTTTGAACCCATTCCCCCTCATCCTGTCATTATAAGACCTTGTGAACAGTCCCTCCCCAGCCTTCCTGTAGCCCCCTTCAGATACTGGAAGGTTGCTATAAGGTCTCCTCAAAGATTTCTCTTCTCCAGGCTGAAAAGCCCCAACTCCCTCAGCCTGTCCTCATAGCAGAGCTGCTGCAGCCCTCTGAGCATCTTTGTGGCCCTCCTTGGAACTCTCTCCAGCAGTTCCATGTCCTGCTTGTGCTGGGGGCTGCAGAGCTGCAGACAGTGCTGCAGGTGGGGTGTGAGGAGAGCAGAGCCAAGGGGCACAATCCCCTCCCTTGCCCTGCTGCCCACAGCTGCTCTTGCTGCAGCCCAGCACACAGTTGCTGTCTGGGCTGTGTGTGCACACTGCAGGCTCATGTTGAGCTTCTCATCCACCCAGACCCCCAGGTCCTGTTCCTCAGGGCTGCTCTCCAGCCACTCACCACCCAGCCTGGATTTGTGCTTGAGATTGCAGCAATCCAGGTGCAGGACCTTACACTTGGCCTTGTTGAATTTCATCAGGTCGCTCAAGACCTGATCCAGCCTGGCCTCGAACACATCCAGGGTGGATGAGGTCTTGAGGAAACAGGCTGGAAAGTGTGTTCTACTCATGGTGTTGGAGTAGAATTCAGAGCTAGTCCCTGGCTCCTTTGCAGCAGTGTTGGAGCTGCTCAGCATCTTGAGAGGCCATTGAGAGGCATTTATGGAAGAGGAGTAGTTTAAGACAGAAGGGTGAAGCAAGGTTAAACTTTCAGACATTACTGCTTTGCCTGTCTTGTACAATTACTTCATTTCAAAACCATATCTGTTCCTGAACAGTTTGCTTCATGTTCTACTTTCCTCTAATGGCTTGAGTGGTGATCAGAGCACTGCAGGAACGATTTTCTTTCGTTGCCTCTGTAATTCAGTAGTAATTTTGTGGGCTTGCAGTGCTACTTTATACAATTCACTGGTTTTATGATCTGAAAACAATGTCAGAGTGGTTTTTTCCCCCTCTCTTACTTAGAAAGCAAATTCACAAACTAATAAACTTCCTCCAATTACTCAAGAATTATGTGGTCCTCTCCAAATTCCTTCTACCTCCACGAAGTAGGCATTAATTTTAATTTATGTCTATGGTCTGTATAAAATAAAATATGTCCTCCCTTTAGATGACCTAACACATGTTAGGAGTTGGGGCTGTTCAGTCTGGAGAAGAGGAGGCTCCCAGGTGACCTTATTGCAGCCCTCCAGGATCTGAAGTGGGCCTACAAAATAGCTGGGGAGGGACTTTTTAGGCTGTCAGGGAATGACAGCACTAGGTGGAATGGAGCAAAGCTGGAGGTGGGGAGATTCAGACTGGTCATGAGGAGAAAGTTCTTCAGCATGAGAGTGGTGAGAGCCTGGAATGAGTTGCTCGAGGAGGTGATTGGAGCCACATCCCTGGAGGTGTCTGGGGCCAGGCTGGCTGAAGCTCTGTCCAGTCTGATCTGGGGTGGGATGTCCCTGGGCATGGCAGGGGGGGTTGGAACAGGCTGATCCTTGTGGTCCCTTCCAACCCTGACTAATTCTATGATTCTATGTTTTTCTTGCCCAAAGGCAGTATTTTTGCCTTTGTGTTAGATGGTTTGTCAATCTGTTTATCTAAGTGAAGAGGACTCCTTATTTCCATCTCAAGGCTGAAAATGTAGGATCAATGGAAAACTTCACTGGGATACCTACTAAATTCTATTTAGATTTCAATCATTTAATTTTAATCTGGTGCACATTATTGACAACACTGAACCACAACTCTAGCTGCTCTTCAAATATTCCATTTTGTACAGTAGTAGAAAGGGGCACAAAACCTGAGTCTCCATGCTGCAACCCTACAAAAATTGATGCACCTAATTTTTTTGTTCTTTCATCTGTCAGTAGCTTGCTCCCTCCATTCCTTCTGAAAAATTCTACTTCTTAAATGCCACTTTCAAATAATGAGTCAGGCAAAAAATGATTGACAATTCCATACATATCCTCTAGATTTAATAAATGTCAATGCAGAGGCAGGAAACTGTACTGCACTAGAACAGTTAAACAGAAGGAGTTTTGGGAGATTTGCTTCCTTGATACTAATGATTCCATCTAATATTACAGCAACAAACGTAGAAAACTGATTAGGGCTGGATAGGGCTGGGTGCTAGGTTGGACTGGATGATCTTGGAGGTCTCTTCCAACCTGGCTTATTCTATTTCATTCTATTCTATTCTATTCTATTCTATTCTATTCTATTCTATTCTATTCTATTCTATTCTATTCTATTCTATTCTATTCTATTCTATTCTATTCTATTCTATTCTATTTGTACAGGAACAAATATAGAAGACTGGATATATCTGGGTGATAGGGTTGGATTGGATGATCTTGGAGGTCTCTTCCAACTTGGCTTTATTCTATTCTATTCTATTCTATTCTATTCTATTCTATTCTATTCTATTCTATTCTATTCTATTCTATTCTATTCTATTCTATTCTATTCTATTCTGTTAGCACAGGAACAAATGTAGAAAACTGTACTGTACCACAGCAGTTAAAAAGGAGTTTTTAAGTACTTTGCTTCCTTGATACCAATGATTCCATCTAATATTACAGGAACAAATGTAGAAAACCGGATAGGGCTGGATAGGGCTGGGTGATAGGACTGGATGATCTTGGAGGTCTCTTCCAACCTGGCTTATTCTATTCTATTCTATTCTATTCTATTCTATTCTATTCTATTCTATTCTATTCTATTCTATTCTATTCTATTCTATTCTATTCTATTCTATTCTATTCTATTCTATTTGTACAGGAATAAATATAGAAGACTGGATAGGTCTGGGTGATAGGGTTGGATTGGATGGTCTTGGAGGTCTCTTCCAACTTGGCTTTATTCTTGGCTTAGAATGGCTTTATTCTATTCTATTCTATTCTATTCTATTCTATTCTATTCTATTCTATTCTATTCTATTCTATTCTATTCTATTCTATTCTATTCTATTCTATTCTATTCTATTCTGTTCTATTAGCACAGGAACAAATGTAGAAAACTGTACTGCACCACAGCAGTTAGAAAGGATTTTTTAGTACTTTGCTTCCTTGATGCCAGTGATTCTATCTAATATTACAGGAACAGATGTAGAAAATTGTGCTGCACCAGAGCAGTTAAAAAGAAGGAGTTTTGAGTGCTTTGTTTTCTTTGTGCCAATGATTTCATCTAATATTACAGGAACAAATGTAGAAAACTGTACTGCACAAGAGAAACTAAAGAGGAGGAGTTTAGAGTGCTTTGTTTTCTTTATACCAATGATTCCATCCAATGTCACAGGGAAGGATATATCATTTGACAATCTAATATGAGGATCTATTTCATCTTGGATAACTTACAAGCAAAACTGCAGAACAGCTTTTGCTACCAAATAATTTATGCAGTGAGCTTTATTTTTCATTGCCACATGTTTTTTTTAATGAAAAATTTAAAGTGGAGATCTAAGATGTATTACATCTCCCATTCTGCAGAACAGCATCACAGAATATTATTTTTTTTCAGTATGCAACAGACTCAGAGAGTTCAGGATTATTACTATAGTAGCACGGCTTATAAAAGTGAATATTAAAAGTAGAGGAAAAGAGAGCAATCACTCCGTGTAAGAGCACAAAATCATATGGTTCACTTTAGAGAATCATATTAAACGTTGACATTAGAGCAGTAATGGATTTTAACAACTATCATAATGGCTCAGTGAAACAATGAGGAATGGAGCTGAAAACTGTGACCTGTATTTCTGTAGCCTGGTAATTTGGAGCCCTGACCCTCCTGGATATTCAAGGTGAGGCACAGCAAAGAGACTGGATCTTTAAAACAAGTTCTCTTGGAACACTGCCTGATGAGATACTCAAAATCAAGTCTCACTTTTGAAGTCTGTCACAACCTCACAGCTGATTAAAAGGTAGTGAGGGAATCACATCATTAGACTCCATACACTGCTACTACTACTGAACTCCCTGACCTCACACAATTAATTACTTAATCTGTGTGACAAAATCTTACCATGTTGATGAAAGAAACATTAAAAGAGCTTTTGATCAGTATCTATTGAACTATGTGAATTTGCATGAACTGAGGATGTAGCTCTCCTTCTCCATGAAACCTGGAATATTCACTGTAATGTGTTACCTGCCTTTAAACAAGTGCATTCACAGAGAATCATAGAATGGTTTAGATTGGGAGAGACCTTAAAGCTCAGCCAGTTCCAACCCCCCTGTGCCATAGGCAGGGACACCTCCCACTAGATCAGGATGCTCAAGACCTCAAGACATCATACACATATAACTATATCTATATCTGTATCTATCTATATCTAATCTGTGTCTTTATATATTTATATTGTCCAGAGAATGGCAACAAAGCTGGTGAGAGACCTGGAGCACAGCCCTGTGAGGAGAGGCAGAGAGAGCTGGGAGAATTTAGCCTGGAGAAGAGGAGGCTCAGGGGTGACCTCATTGCTGTCTACAGCTCCCTGAAGGGAGGTTGTAGCCAGGTGGGGTTGGGCTCTTCTCCCAGGCAACCAGCAACAGAAGGAGAGGACACAGTCTCAAGATACACCAGGGGAGGTCTAGGCTGGATGTTAGGAGGAAGTTTTGCACAGAGAGTGATTGACATTGGATGCCCAGGGAGATGGTGGAGTCGCCATCCCTGGAGGTGTTCAAGCTGGGGGTTGTAAATAGGTGATCCTTGTGGTCCCTTCCAACCCTGACTGATTCTATGATTCTAAATGTAAAATAGGAATAGTTGTCTTCTTCTCCCAAATGACATCCATCAATGAGGATGATGTTTAACACATCTTTGTGAGAGATGTTGGAGATAACCTCATCCTTCCTACCTTTCTTCAGGAGTGACACACACACCTTCCCACTTGCTGTCATGCTCCCTCTCACCAGTAGCCTACGCTGCCATTTCTCCATATAAACACACAATATTACACATCTCTGGCATAAGAAAGGGCTGCCCAGGGAGGTGGTGGAGTGTTCAAGCAAAGCCTGGATGGGGCACTTAGTGCCATGGTTTAGTTGATTGGATAGGACTGAGTGATAGGTTGGACTGGATGAGCTTGGAGGTCTCTTCCAACCTGGCTGATTCTATGATTCGATGTATAGGAGTGAACAACATGAATTTGTGCAATAGCCTTGTGATGATGATCATAGCATATTGATTGTATTTTGTTATTTGTGATTTCAAATTCTGTTTAACTGCCTATTTCCCATCTGGCTTCTGCTAATGAAATAAAAAATAATAATTAAAAAAAAAAAAAGACATTGTTTTCTGTGCATTTTTCTACCTTGATTTGTTTAGATTTCTTTTAAAGCTACTTTTGACTGTAACTTTTCAGGCTTTACAATACTGGACTACTCTATGTTCCCTCAAGGGTTGGGGTTTTATGTTTGTCTGTTTGTCTTGTTGGTTTGTTTGTTGTTATCTTTTGTTTGTTTTGAATTTTCTTTCCTGTTACTGACTTTGACTTAATATTAATTTACTTTTTTTTTTGGTTTTTAGCATTTCTCTGGTCTTTAAAAATCCATAGATATCAATTTGTGTTGCAGCAGCAGCAGCAAATGACAAGATCAGGCATGTGATAAAACAATGTAACGAGGTCAAGTTACATGAGAAAATGTCAAATATGTATTTATCTCTAACTTTATGCCCTAACTTCAAATGACTAACACCTTAATTTGTCTTCCTCTGTAGTTAATGGGTACCAAATAATGCAAAAGTATGAAACTTAAAAAAAAAAAAAAATCAGTATCTTCTAAACTCAGATTTAATGTCAATCATAAAATCATAGAATCATAGAATTATAGAATTATAGGATCAGGCAGGTTGGAAGAGAACTCCAAGATCATCCAGTCCAACCTACTATTCAGCCCTATCCAATGGCACTAAGTGCCTCATCCAGTCTTGTCTTGAATACCTCCAGGGATGGGGACTCCACCACCTCCCTGGGAAGCCCATTCCAATGCCAATCACTCTCTCTGTGAATAACTTCTTCCTGATATCCAGCCTGAACCTGCCCTGGCACAACTTGAGACTGTGAATCATTATGTATTGATTACTGCTTATCTCTGTTCCATTTATCTAACTGAGCTAGAAGTGAAAGGCTTAGTATTCCTAACTCTAGGCTATTCAGTACTTCATGCTTAAATATTTAGTTTAAATGAGTCTTGAGCTGGAATGAGAAGAAAGAAAAGGGGAAAAAATTAAAAAAAAAAAAAAAAAAAGAAAAAGTCAAGGTGATGATTTATGTGGTTTCTGAAGTAAATTTATAATAATAGCTGTCACCACTTATTGAAGAATGGATTTAGTGCTGTGGCGAATGCCTGAAATTTCTTAACCCAATTTCAAAGTCGATAAGTTTCCCTCTTCAGCTCCTCTCTGTATTAGTTGCCTGAAACACGCATTGAAATATACAATGTCTGTGTCATATTTTAAGAGTAATCTTCAAGTTATTCTCCTTCAGCTGTTCATGCCCTTGTCAAAAACAATTATCTGTTTTTTTTTGGTTTTGTTTTTTTTTTTTCCTCAAGACATCCTCTCTCTGTGGGAGGAAGGTATCCTCACATACACTGACACACTCCAAGACTGTTTCTGATCATGAATGCTGGTGCTGAGTCATTTCCTTTTTTGGAGTGGGGCAGGAAGAGCCCAATATAGGTCTCCAGCTAGCCTACTGCTATATTCTGCTATATACTGCTATATATTCTTCCAGTGCAGATGTGCCTCTACCTTTAGTTAATCCAAAAGTGGATGTCTGAAGGAAAGTGCTTTAATAGAAAGACACAGCAAGAGTTAGAGCTTTCTGCTCACTGCTCTCATTTGTTCACCATTTCACCTCGAACAAGCCACTTAAACCACCCTCTGCTTCCTGTGACTTACCTGAACAATTGGTCGGATCCTCAGTAGGTATAAATCTTGCTTATTACCTTCTCGCCCCTTCCTTGTGGTCACAGAAAACTCACAGGAGTCTTAATTTTGTTTTCTTTAAACAAAAGGCAGAACAGATTGTCTTTTGGTGCACCTTACCCACTGTTGATGAGAACAAAGCTGAAGCAGAGTGGGATATGTGTTGAAGCTCTTGCTTATTTCTCATCCTTAGAACAAAGAGTTCCTACTCAGAACTGATCAGAGACTCCTGGAAAGAAACAGGGCATTTCCCAGCTTTAACCTTCGGACAGTCCTTCTATTTGTTTGCATACATCTTTTTTTTTCTTTCTCAGTAAAGCTATGAGTGCAGTAGCATCATCAGTGTTTTCCTTTCTCAGCCTATAGCCTAATTTCTCATTCAAATCCTCCAATTAGCTCAAACCAGCACATCTTTGCTGGCTAAGTGCCGTAATTCTCCATACCAGAGTTGTGGCTAGAGCTGCTGGTGTGGCAGATTTTTTTGTGTGATTTGCTTGTGCTTACGTTCAGAGCACCGTCTGACCGGAGTTGTGTAACATTTGAAGCAGAAGGTAAATCTGTGTCCTAGTCTGGCACAGTCCTTGCTGTGTTTTGAAGCCTGTTGCTTGTGTGAAAACAAACTGTGCGGTGATGCATTTGCTGGCAGCTGGGGCAACAGATTCTGTACACAATTGTGCTGGTTTGAACTAATTGGAGAATTTGAGGGAGAAATTAGACTATTGGTTGAGAAAGGAAAATACAGTATGGCACTTTACCAGACTTTTACTGAGAAAGAAAAAAACTGTTTTTTAAGTATTGTACCCAAAACGTTAGATTCAGATGGTTTCAGACCACTCTGGCTGTGGCTGCTCTTTGCATGGTCTCCTTTGTCTCTCTGCCTGGGTAGCTAATTCTCAGTAATTCTACTAACTACTTTCCTGCTGCTAACCCCCCTGGCTGATCTACCTCAGCTTATCTGCAGCATCAACAGGTGGTGAGATAAGATTGGGGAAGGGGGGAAAGGTGGTAGGGGGTGGTTGGTTACCCCTCTTGGGGATTTTGGTCTCTGGGAGGGCTGTGGCGTTTCTGTATTGCCTTTTCATTGTATATATCTGTAAATATCTACTATATCTTGTAAATATTTGCTTGTATATTGTGCATTGCTGTCAATATAAAGCTTCATTTATCAACTTCCAGTGTTTCTGAGTCCTAGCTGGGGTTTATTTCAAAAAATGGGGGGGAGGT
>VWZI01021003.1:74088-85319 GCA_013396835.1 Psilopogon haemacephalus | reverse complement strand
TTTTCTATTTTTTTTTTTTTTTTTTTTTTTTTTCCCTCAGGGCTTTTTTTTTTTTTTTCTGGTTTTGTTCCCAGTCCAGCAAAACACACTAAATATAAAGTAATATAGCTGCTAAAACCACTTATTTTCTCACCAACTTCAGGAAATAGAATCGTAGAATTCGAGTTGGAAGGGACCACAAGGATCATCTAGTTCCAACCCCCCTGCCATGTCCAGGGACACCCTACCCTAGGTCAGGCTGCCCACAGCCTCTGCCAGCCTGGCTGCAAACACCTCCAGGGATGTGGCTCCAAACACCTCTCTGGGAAATCCATTCCAGGCTCTCACCACTCTCATGCTCAATAACTTCCTCCTCACATCCAATCTGAATCTCCCCACCTCCAGCTTTTCTCCATTCCCCCTAAAATAGCAGCAATTTCCATTATTATACCAGGTGTATATATGTATATACCTATATATGTGTCCAGCAGATCAAGGGAGGTTCTCCTCCCTCTCTACTCTGCCCTGGTGAGACCTCATCTTGAGTACTGCCTTCAGTTTTGGGCTCCCCAGTTGAAGAGGGACAGGGATCTGCTGGAAAGGGTCCATCAGAGGGCTATGAGGATGATGTCCTCATAAAAAAAGTCCTTTTGCATCCAGCAAACGCTTTAGGTTTCTGCAGGTTCTTTCTCCTGGGAAAAAATCCTTAGGTAGGAATCAATATTTCTTTGATTTGATTTGATAATATTTATTAACATATACATTAACACCATCTCCCTGGACTTCTAGAAAGGAAAATGGAGAATGCTTTCTCTTTTATGATTCCATCCTCTTTCCAGTCTGATTTCTTCTCACAAAGCTCTCCTGGCTTCAGCTCAGGGTCAACCATCAACTCTCCATGTTTGCTCTTCCTTTGTGGCTCTGTCTGTGGTATATCTGTGTGGCTCTGTTTATGCTTACACACACTTGCATCTACCTCCAGTGAAAAAGAAAAACAAAAGCCAACTACAGCTATTTGGTTTCCTTCTCTACTGAACATCTCCCTGGGGACATTGCTTAGCCCTTGACTCAGCCTGCATCTGTGGTGTTTCCTCCTGTTTTATCCTCTGAGTCAGAATAAGGCACTTACTTTATGCACATCATGAGGCTATTATTAGCTTCCACGAGGCTTTTATCCACAGTCCACCAGCAAGTGACATAAGAAAATAATAATACTACCTTTTGCATCACAGAGTGAACCAGATGGCTCTGGGCTTGACTACTTGGGAAGTTGTAAACCTTCATGTACTTCTTTTAAGGCAGGTGAGACGCTGTCAGATCATTTCCAGTGTAGCTCACTCATTTGATTTCACATTCAAGAGCCTGGGGACTTGTATGAGCTCTGTTTTCTAGCACACATAATACAATATGTTAGCAAAGAGCTGGGTATGAAAGAAGACAGACACACAGGCTGCCAGATCCTGAGCTCTCTTAGGCAGTGAAGACATCAGCAACAGAAGGAGGAGGCAGAGTCTTAAGTTGTGTCAGGGGAGGTATAGAATGGATGTTAGGAGGAAGTTCTTGCCAGAGAGAGTGATTGGCATTGGAATGGGCTGCCCAGGGAGGCGGTGGAGTTGCTGTTCCTGGAGGTGCTCAAGCAAAGCCTGGGTGCCATGGTCTAGTTGATTGGCTGGGTGCTAGGTTGGACTGGATAATCTTCCAACCTGGTTGATTCTGTGATTCTATGATCTACACTGGCCTTCAAATCTGCTGAATCTGGAACTTTCCTCTAAAATCCATTTAGCTGCTTTGCCGTATGGCTGGATCTGATTAAATATTTCTTTCTCTATGGAATCAGATGTGTTTACATCTGCCTTGACAGATGTGCCTTTAACTTGGGCATTGTGGTGGTTTGGCAGTTCCCCTTTCCCCCTCCCCCCCCAGCTTTGAAATAACCCAGGCTAGGACTTAGTTGGCTGGAAGTTAATAAATGAAGCTTTATATTTGCAGCTTTGCACAATATACAAGCAGATATTTACAAGGTATAGCAGATATTTACAGATACATACAATGAAAAGGTAATACAGAAACACCACAGCCCTCCCAGAGATCAGGATCCCTAAGAGGGGTCTCTAACCACCTCTACCACTTTCCCTCCTTCCCCAGTCTTACCTCACCATCTGTTTTATGCAGCAGATAGGTGAAGGTAGAAGGGCCAGTGGGGATTAGCAGCAGGAAAGAAGTTAGTGGAATTATTCAGATTCAGCTACAAAAGGCAGGGAGAAAAGAGCCATACAAAAGCAGCCACAGCCCAAAGCAGTCTGACTTATCTATATTTGGGTTACAACTCTTAAAACCTTTTTTTTTTTCTTTCTCAGTAAAGCTATGAGTGCAGTAGCATCATCAGTGTTTTCCTTTCTCAGCCTATAGTCTAATTTCCCATTCTGATCCTCCAATTAGTCCAAACCAGCACAGGCATGTCTGTAGGTGTTTATGTACAGTGACTTTTTCATTTTGTTGTTGTTGTTTTTGCTCTCCTATGCTTTTCCTCTGTATGATTCAGGAGCTTTGGAGAGAAGGTTATAGCACTGAAGAACTAAAACTCTGACTCAGTGATGACTCAAGGTGAGGTGACACAGTGATCTCCTGAGTAATGAATACAGGTACTGTAATCTCTGGGAAGAACTGTGCTGAGTTGAGCATGTCCTTCAGAGGCTTTGGAAGCAGGCACGTGACAGTACAAAACAGAGATGACAATGCTGTTCCTGTAGAAGTCCTAAAAATCAAGCAAAAATATGTTGTGGTGTTGCAGCATTTATTGGCATTATGTTGGTATAGCTCAGCTTTTATTCTCTGTTAAACCAAGTTTTGTTGGTTAGTCACAGGCTCACAGGATATCAAGGGTCAGAAGGGACTCAAAGAGAGCATCGAGTCCAATCCCCCTGCCACAGCAGGACCATGCAATCTAGCTCAGGGCACACAGGAACACATCCAGACAGGCATGGAAAGGCTCCAGACAAGGAGACTCCACAACCTCTCTGGGCAGCCTGTGCCACTGCTCTGGGACCCACACAGGCAAGAAGTTGCCTCTTGTGTTGAGCTGCAACCTCCTGTGCTGCAGATTCCATCCATTGCTCCTTGGCCTATGGCAGGGAGCAGTGAGCAGAGAGCAGAGCCTGTCCCCCCTCTCCTGACCCCCAGCCCTCAGAGATTTATAAACATTGATTAAATCCCCTCTCAGTCTTCTCCCAACTAATCAGCCCCAGGTCCCTCAGCCTCTCCTTACCAGGCAGTGCTCCAGTCCCCTCAGCATCCTCGTAGCCCTCATCTGGACTCTCTCCAGCAGATCTCTGCCCCTCTTCAACAGAGGAGCCCAAAACTGAAGGCAGTGCTCAAGATGAGGTCTCACCAGGGCAGGGTACAGAGGGAGGAGAACCTCTCTTGACCTACTGGACACATATATAGTGCAGCAGGTATAGTAATAGAAATTGCTGCTATTACCTCAAGTTGGTGAAAACAAAAGTGGTTCTAGTGGCTAAACTGCTTTGTATTTAATGAGTATTGCTGGACTGGGAACAAAACCAGGGGAAAAAAAAAAGAACACAAACAACAACAACAAAACAAAAATCTGATCTTGCCCTGTAAGTCTGCTGTGACTCATCTCAGTTTGTCTGTGCTGTGGCACTAAGGAAACTATTCTGCAGCAATTCACACATGGGCTTTGCAGCCAGTATCTCCCCGGGGCTGCATCAGGAGCAGTGTGGCCAGCAGGGTGAGGGAGGTGATTCTCCTCCTCTACTCTGCTCTGGTGAGACCCCATCTGGAGTACTGCATCCAGTTGTGGAACCACTGTTACTTCCTCCTCATGTCCAGTCTCAATCTCCCCACCTCCAGCTTTGCTCCATTCCTCCCAGTCCTGTCACTCCCTCATAGCCTAAAAAGCCCCTCCACAACTTTTTTGTAGCCCACTTCAGATCCTGGAAGGCCACAAGAAGGTCACCTGGGAGCCTCCTCTTTTCCAGACTCAACAGCCCCAACTCTTTCAGTCTGTCCTCACAGCAGAGGTGCTGCAGCCCTCTGAGCATCCTCGGGGCCCTTCTCTGGACACCTCCAGCGTGTCCACATCCCTCTTCTCCCAGGGGCTTCAGAACTGGATGCACTACTCCAGGTGGGCTCTCAGCAGAGCAGAGCAGAGGGGGAGAATCACCTTCCTGGCCCTGCTGGCCGCACTGCTCCTGCTGCAGCCCAGCCTCTGCTTGACATTCTGGGCTGCAAGTGCACACTGCTGCCTCGTGTTCTCGTCCACCAGCACTTAGATGCTGTTTTGGTTCAAAGAACATTTAGATGTCATTTTGACTGGAGCAATTTTGCCACAAGCTGGAATACAGAGAAAGAGAAGATAATAACCTGCCTTAAGAAATCCTTGACAGACAGTAAAGAAGGTTAAGGGAACGGTGATGTCTCTCATCTCATATTTTTCATCTCCTCTCTGTGTGCTGCTGGCTCTTCACAGGCGCTGCCTCTCTTTTGACCCAGCACAGCAATATTGCATACTGCCCTGGGCAGCAAAAAAAGAATTCTGTCTTCTCCCCACCTCCTGAGGAGCCTGTGGAAAGGCCAAGGAATCTTCAGTCTATATAGACCCTTCCAGAATTTGTCCCAAGATATCTTCATTCAGGACAACAGATTAACTGAGTTCTATTCTCTTTCCAAATTTCCTTTAGGCAAAGCAGGGGACAGCATCACATTCCTGCCATCAGGAATTGTCTTGCACTGAGATGTATTCACCTAACACAGCTCTAAATCGAAAGGTTGGAGAATGTGGGTAGACAAAGTCTAAGCTATGAGTTAGATAGATGTGGGAGCCAGAGCCTACAGCTATCATAAAGTGGAAATCACTCATATCAGCCCAAATTGCATCTCCTGACTTGCCAAATGGAGAAGATAGGAACCCTTTATGGTGTGTTGTGACTGATGTACAGCAGACCTCTTTTTTTTCTCATACTGATGTGCAGCAGAGAGCTTCTGCATCTGCAGTGTTTATTTCAGAAAGGCTTTTGAGAGTTTGCTCTGTCAGAAGGCTTGGAAGACTACCTCCTCCTCCAGCTTCCCTGCTGTGTGTCAAGCAGTGAAAGAGCAGCCATGTGGCTGTCCCCATCTGTGCTGCCATCACCCAGATCTGCACAGGCTGGAGAGCTGGGTGCAGGCAAACCTCATGAAATTCAATATGGACAAGAACAGAGTCCTGCATCTGGGGAGCAATAACAACAGACACTAATACAGACTAGAAGGCACAGAATCACAGAATGTCAGGGGCCTCCAAAGATCATAGAATCAGTCAGGGTTGGAAGGGACCACAAGGATCAGCCAGTTCCAACCTCCCTGCCATGCCCAGGGACACCCTACCCTAGAGCAGGCTGCCCACAGCCTCTGCCAGCCTGGCTGCAAACACCTCCAGGGATCTGGCCCCAAACAGCTCCCTGGGCAACTCATTCCAGCCTCTCACCATTCTCATGCTCAACAACTTCCTCCTCACATCCAATCTGAATCTCCCCACCTCCAGCTTTGCTCCATTCCCCGCAGTCCTGACAAAACTTCATAGCTTCAAAAGTCCCTCCCCAGATTTTTTGTAGCCCCCTTCAGATACTGGAAAGCCTCAAGAAGGTCACCTGGGAGCCTCCTCTTCTCCAAACTGCACAACCTCAACTCTTTCAGTCTGTCCTCACAGCAGAGGTGCTGCAGCCCTCTGAGCATCCTCGTGGCCTTTCTCTGGACATCTCCAGCATGTCCACATCCCTGATCATGGAGTCCAACTCCTCTGCAAAAGAACAATCACCTAGAGCTGGCTGCACAGGACCACATCCAGGTGGGTTTTGAAAGCCTTCAGAGAAGGAGACTCCACAACCTCTCTTGTCAGCCTGTTCTGAGTCATCCTGCTGAAAGCATCTCTAAGGAGAAAGACCTTGGAGACCATGGGGCAGCAATATGACTTTGTGGCAAATAAGACCATCCTGGGATGCACTAAAAAAACCTGTGTCTAGCAGGTGTAGAGATGTTCTCCTACCCCTCACTCTGCCCCGGTGCGACTACATCTCCAGTTTTGGGCTCCCCAGTTCAAGAGAGGCAGGGATCTGCTGGAGAGTGTCCAACAGAGAGCTATGAGGATGACTGCTGGACTTGAACATCTGTCTTATGAAGAAAGACTGAGAGAACTGGAGATGTTTAATCTGGAGAAGAGAAGGCTGAGAGGGGATTTTATCAACACCTATAAATACCTGAAGGGTGGGTGTCAGGATGAAGGTGCCAGTGCCTTTTCAGTAGTGATTGGACACAGAGCAAGGGGTGCAAGCTAACATACACCACAACATGAAGAGACACTTCTGTGTCATGGAGCACTGGAACAGGCTTCTCAGAGAGGTAGTGGAGTCTCCCCTGGTGACTTTCAAGACCTGCCTGGATTAATTCCTGTGCAGCCTGCCCTGCTTTTGGCAGAGGGCTTGGATTCAGTGATCCCTGAGGTCCCTTGCAACTGCTGACATTCTGTCATTTTGTCATTCTCTGTGACTTGTATAAAACACACTCAGACCTGAGTCAAAGGCAGAGATTATGTATGAGTTACACTCTGAGCTTTTAATACCATTAATGTCTTTTATAACTCATTATATTTAGACCTAATGACGCCTGTTGGAATGGGCTGCCCTGGGAGGGGGTGGAGTTGCCATCCCTGGAGGTGTTCAAGAAGAGACTGGATGGGGCACTTAGAGCCATTGGATAGGGCTGGGTGATAGGTTGGACTGGATGATACCTTCAGATACCTTCTTGTGGCCTTCCAGGATCTGAAGGGGGCTACAAAAAATCTGGGGAGGGACTTTTTAGGCTCTCAGGGTGTGAGAGGACTAGGGGGANCTATTCTATTCTATTCTATTCTATTCTATTCTATTCTATGCCAATCTATGCCATTCTATTCTTCTCTTCTCTATTCTATTCCATTTTATTTACCCTTACTTGTGCAAAGTTGCATTTACATAGTGTCCCAAAAAGTTACAGAAAGTAGCTGAGGTTACCTATCTTCATTTGCACNAGGGTGTCCCTGGGCATGGCAGGGGGGTTGGAACTAAATGATCCTTGTGGTTCCTTCCAATTCTGACTGATTCTATGATTCTATGATGATCTTGGAGGTCTCTTCCAACCTGAGTTATTCTATTCTATTCTATTCTATTCTATTCTATTCTATTCTATTCTATTCTATTCTATGCCAATCTATGCCATTCTATTCTTCTCTTCTCTATTCTATTCCATTTTATTTACCCTTACTTGTGCAAAGTTGCATTTACATAGTGTCCCAAAAAGTTACAGAAAGTAGCTGAGGTTACCTATCTTCATTTGCACCTCTGAATAGACTCCCATTAAATTATTCTCTTGTCACACTCTTCTCAAGCTTCAGTGTATCCATTCAGCTAATTTCAACACCCATAAGTAATTTGTTGGTGTCCATGCATGCAGCAAATTTACAGAGTCTAGAAAAAGAAGCTACGCTGTGAGGAGCAACAGGATGGTGTCTGGCAAGGATTCACAACCCTTCTGAATGTGACCTTTTGCTTTTCTTTTTTATTGCCAGGCTTCTGCGGTCCTTAATAAGCTCTTTGTAGGATGCCTTTTAGGTACTCTGCTACTAGAAGATAGGAATCTCTTTGAGAACATCAATAACATCGAAATTAGCTTAAAAGAAGGGGGGAAAAAAAGGCTTTGTTAATTTGTTTTATGAGGTTGCCACTTCCTTGACAGAAGATGTCACTCTAGATTTATTTCAGAAAACGGAACCAGTCCTGAAAAGGGAAGGAGAAAAGGAAGAAAAGAAAAGGAAGGAGAGATCACTGGCAGATCAGCTCTGTGCATTTGTTACTTGCAGTAATGTCCCAGCACTCACAAGGAGAAACTCTTTCACATGGCTGTGTACTGAAGGTCTCAAACACTAACTTCAAAATGTGTTCAATTAGGCTGCGATCCATTTCATTATATAATATAAGGCAGCTCTGAGAAACTGTTACTCAGGGCATTGTGGCTTTCACCCAAAGCAACAGAAAGGCTCTGTCACCTCAGCAAATTGATTTTGTGGAGATATGACCTCTTCTGTTAACGGAGGATTAGTCTCTCTGGTCTGTCTTCGTGCTGGAAGAGGCTGAACTTTCCTGTGCTGTTATCCAGCTTCTATCCTCCCAAGGCAAAGGTCAGTTAGGTACTTAGCACTGGCCAAGCCACACCTTGAGTGCTGTGTTTAGTTCTGGGCCCCTCAGTTCAAGAGAGATGTTGAGGTGCTGGAAGGTGTCCAGAGAAGGGCAGCAAGGCTGGGGAGGAGCCTGGAGCACAGCCCCAAGAGGAGAGGCTGAGGGAGCTGGGGGTGTGCAGCCTGCAGAAGAGGAGGCTCAGGGCAGAGCTCATTGCTCTCTGCAGCTACCTGAAGGGAGGTTGTAGCCAGGTGGGGTTGGGCTCTTCTCCCAGGAAACCAGTGACAGAACAAGAGAACACAGTCTCAAGTCTCAAGTTGTGCCAGGCGAGGTCTAGGCTGTATGTTAGGAGGAAGTTCTTCCCAAAGAGTGATTGGCATTGGAATGGGCTGCCCAGGGAGGTGGTGGAGTCCTCATCCCTGGAGGTGTTCAAGCAAACCCTGAGTGGGGCACTTAGTGCCATGGTAACAGTGATGGCAAGACAGGGCTCTACTTGATACAAGTAAGGTGTCCATTTATTGAGTGCAAAGCATCAACTTATACACTCTAAAATCCAAAGCCTTTTATATTATGTCAAATAGTAATTGGTTAGCACAGCTGTGTATGTCAAGCTATTGGCTAGTAACAGCTTATGGAGATGCAAATGCATATTCGACCAAACCTTACATTCTTTTTACTTGGCTCCTAGACACTCATTATCTCTGACAAAAAAGATCAGCCAAATTTAGTCTCTTTAGACCTTCAGCAATATCTATCTGTGCCCTAGCAGCAGTTTTCTACCAGCTCAGTGGCACCCTGTGCCCATAGCTTTCATTTCAGTAAACTCAAAACATCCTTGTGCCAGTCCCTCAGTATTCTGAGCAAAGACTAACAAAGGGATTCCTACACCATGGTCTGGTTCATTGGCTTGGGCTGTGTGGCAGAGCAGGGCACTGCCCCACCGGAGGTTTGAATGAGGTGTGAACTGTGGCAGGGCACACCCAGTCCACTGCCCCACCAGAGGTGTGAATGGGGCAGGAAACGGTCTGCCTCCCTCCCCACCTCTGTCACCGGAGGCTTAGTACAATAGGTGTGAAGTGCCTTCTCCCACCCTCCATGGGCTTGAACAGGGAGGCAACAGAGCACCTCAGTATATATATGGCAGCTGGACAGATTGCAGCAGGACTTGCTTGGACTTGCTTGGACTTGCTTGGACTTGCTTAGACCTTCACTGGGACCTGCACGGANCACAATCAATACAGGCTGGGTGCTAGGTTGGACTGGATGAGCTTGGAGGTCTCTTCCAGGCTGGCTGATTCTATGTTTCTGTGATTCCAAAGGACAAATTGCTATTACTGTTTCCCTAGTTTTAATATGATCCTTGGATGCCTCTTTTTTTGCATTTTCCTTGAGGAATTCTCTTCTGGTTTTGTAATGATTCTGTGATTCTTCCTTCTCTATCAGTGCAGTTAAAGGATATTGGTGTTCAAACACAGATGCCTTGTTTAAAGAACAGATATTTTCCTCAAATCCAAGGTCAAGTGAATATTAAGGGTGGATATACAATTAGAATCTCTAAAGTGGTAGCTCCAAAATATGAAGAATCTGGAGGTAGGTGTCTGTCCATGGTGTGAAGGGCATGGTGATGTCATTGATGTGTCTTTCCATAAATGATGTGTTTAGACCTTTGCCTTGGGAGGAAGAGAGATGGAAAACATCACAGGAAGGCTCAGCATCTTCCACAAATTCGAGGTCAAGTGAACATTAAGGGTGGATATACAATTAGAATCTCTGCAGTGGTAGCTCCAAAATTTGAAGAATCTGGAGGTAGGTGTCTGTCCATGGTGTGAAGGACATGGTGATGTCATTGATGTGTCTTTCCAGAAATAGTGTGTTTAGACCTTTGCCTTGGGAGGAAGAGAGATGGATAACATCACAGGAAGGCTCAGCATCTTCCAAATGGCACAGAAAGCTGTGAGGTAGAAAGCAGCCCAAGGGCCAAGCCAGAGTAAGGGAAACAGGTGTTAGTACCAACTACCTACTTGAGAGTACAAAGAAAGGATGCTTAAAAATTAGCAAAGTCACACTTAGAGAGTCTTATTCAATAGGAAAGGCAGAGAAAGCCAATTTAGCTCATGGGAAAAGAGCCCTTATTCAGAGGCATGTCTTCATGAACTTACACAGAGCTCTGTCCTAGGCCCAAACAGGTTTTTCGAGTGGTTTAGAAAGAGGTCCAGCTCCATTTATGCCTAACTCTGGGTGTTTCTTCTGCAAAGCAAAACTGAACTTAATTGATTTTCCTATTCAAAGGCTGTCTGGGGATCAATTTTCCTTATTGTCAGAAAACCTGTTGAATTTACCTTTCTGGCATAAATGCATGGGTAGTTTTCTATAAGTTTTCCATAAACTCATCCAGTTCCAACCCCCCTGTGCCATAGGCAGGGACACCTCCCACTAGAACAGGTCGCTCAAGGACTCATCCAGCCTGGCCTTCAACACCTCCAGAAAGGGAGCAGCCACAACCTCCCTGAGCAACCTGTGCCAGTGTCTCACCACCCTCACTGTAAAGAACTTCCTCCTAACATCCACTTTCAATCTCCCCTCTGACAATTTAAACCCATTCCCCCTCGTTCTGTCATTACAAGACCTTGTCAATAGTCCCTCCCCAGCCCTCCTGTAGGCCCCTTCAGATACTGGAAGGTTGCTATAAGGTCTCCTGGCAGCCTTCTCTTCTCCAGGCTGAAAAGCACCAACTCCCTCAGCCTGTCCTTAGAGCAGAGCTGCTGCAGCCCTCTGATCATCTTCATGGCCTTCTCTGGACTGGATCCAACAGTTTGATGTCAGTTACAAGTATTGACTGAATTCTCTCTCTCACTTATTTAATTAGTTTCAAAAATATTTGACTGCATCTGAAGTCTGTCTGCAACTGTTCTTTCATTCTGTTCTGGTGTACAGGCTGGGTGCTAGTTTGGACTGGATGATCTTGGAAGTCTCTTCCAACCTGGCTTATTCTATTCTACTTCTATTCTATTCTATTCTATTCTATTCTATTCTATTCTATTCTATTCT
>VWZI01021003.1:43115-69954 GCA_013396835.1 Psilopogon haemacephalus | reverse complement strand
ACACTGATTCAATCCCCTCTCAGTCTTCTCTTCTCCAGACTAAGCAGCCCCAGGTCCCTCAGCCTCTCCTCCCCAGGCAGTGCTGCAGTCCTCTCAGCATCCTTGTAGCCCTCGGCTGGACCCTCTCCAGCAGATCCCTGTATCTCTTCAACTAGGGAGCCCAAAACTGAAGACACTCCCTGAGGTGCAGAGTAGAGGGGGAGGAGAACCTCACTTGATCCCTTGAGTGTGCTGGACACACTCTTCTTAATGCACCCCGGGATGCCTTTGGCCTTCTTGGCCCCCAGGGCACATTGCTGTGCCATGGATGTTCTCCCCCAGCACTCCCAGGTCCCTCTCCTTGGGGCTGCTCTCCAGCAGTCACCTTCCAACCTGTCCTGCTGCAGTTTATTCTTCCTTCCCAGGTGCAGGACTCTGCACTTGTCCTTATTGAAGCTCATTTGGTTCCTCTGTGCCCAGCTCTCCAGTCTACCCAGGTCTTGCTGGATGGCCTCACAGCCTTCAGCTGGACCAGACAAGCCTCTCAGTTTGGTGTCTTCCTCTATTCTAAACCTCCTCATTTCCTTGGAAAATACTGAGGTATCTCCAAATTACTAATGCCAGGGGAAGAACTGCCTGCCAAGGGTGATCAGTAAGATTTTAGTGCTTTTAATGGATCTGAAATATGAAACAGGTTGTGGGCTATGAGCAGAAAATGTGTGTTGATTTATGTACACTAACATACTGTTGAGATAATTTTCCAAAAGATACTTGGAACTGGCTCCTGCTGCCTTATAGGAACTGTGCATTCTGCTTCTAGTGCTTGTGGTAATTTGTACCTGCTTGTTTTAGTTCCCTCAGCCAGGTCTGTGCATCTAAGTCATACTCTATTTACTTCATCTTTCCTCATGAGTCTGTCCCTCCTCATCCCATAAACCAGAACAAATCAACCTAGTAACAAATAAAACCAACCAAACAAAAAAAAGTTTTATTTTTTCTTCTTCATAATGCCTCCTGCCACAGCATGAGGATATTTTTGGCCATAAGATATTCTCAATTAATGAAATAATGCAGAGACACTTCATAGAATTATAGAATGATTATGTTGGAAGGGAGCTCAAAGCTCAGCCAGTTCCAACTCCCCTGCGCCATAGGCAGGGACANGATTCTGTGCCCCACAACCTCCCTGGGCAACCTGTGCCAGTGTCTCACCACCCTCACTGCAAACAACTTCCTCCTAACATCCAGTTTCAGTCTCCCCTCTGACAATTTAAACCCATTCTTCCTCATCCTGTCATTACAAGACCTTGTCAATAGTCCCTCCCCAGCCTTTCTGTAGCTCCCTTCAGATCCTGCAAGGCCACTCCAAGGTCTCCTGGCAGCCTTCTCTTCTCCAGGCTGCAGAGCCCCAACTCTCTCAGCCTGTCCTCAGAGCAGAGCTGCTGCAGCCCTCAGCATCTTTATGGCCTCCCTCTGGGCTGGCTCCAACGGTTCCATGTCCTGTCTCTACTTTATGATTAGCTGCCTGTGTTTGTTACTTGGATTTTATGTCCTCTCTCTGTCACATTACTTTGCAAATTCAGGCTAGTGTCTTTCTCCAACTGTCTTCAGCTGTCTACAACTACCTGAAGGGAGGCTATAGCCAGGTGGGGTTGGGCTCTTCTCAGGCAACCAGCAACAGGGGATGACACAGACTCAAGTTGTGCCAGGGGAGGTATAGGCTGGATGTTAGGAGGAAGTTCTTGCCAGAGAGAGTGATTGGCATTGGAATGGGCTGCCCAGGGAGGTGGTGGAGTCATTGTCACTGGAGGTGTCAAAAAAAACCTGGATGGAGCACTTAGAGCCATGCTCTGGTTGCTTGGATAGGGCTGGGTGATAGGTTGGATTGGATGAGCTTGGAGGTCTCTTCCAACCTGGCTACAACCTCCCTTCAGGCAGTTGTAAAGAGCAATGAGGTCTCCTCTGAGCCTCCTCTTATCCAGGTTGAACAACCCCAGTTCCCTAAGCCTCCCCCTGGGTTTGGATGAGGAGATGACTTAAAGGAGATCTTGTGGGTCAGACTTAAAGGCAGATCAGGGACAGGTGAAATTATAGTGGGGGCCACCTGAACAAGAAGAGAGAGGGAGAGGATGAGGCCCTATATAGAGAGGGACTTCAACCAACATGGTAGCTGTTGGAGGAACAAGAGAGCAAGACACAGTGTGCTGGTTTGAGGATAATTGGAATGTTTTAATGAGAGAAATTAGATTTTTTTTTGCTGTGAAAAGAAAATCAGATGATGTCTGTATTACCCATTCATTCTGCTGGGACATATAAAAGCAAGAACAGAAAGAAATATAAGTCAGTCTCTCTGCCTGGCTGCTGCCCTCTAGCAGATCCCCACTTGCTCCCCACTTGTCATCGTCTGCAAACTTCATAATGCTGGACTCAATGCCCTCTGCCATCCAGACCATCAATGAAGCTATTAAACAGGACTGTGCCCAGCACTGACCTCTTGGGCACATCACTGGTGACTGGTTGCTGCCAGGATGTGGCACCCATTCAACCCCATTCTTATTGTTTTAATTTGCAAAGAGGTCCTCAGTTGCTCTTGGGATGCTGCAGAGCAGGAAATAACAAAAAAAAAGTCCAAGACAAAATCAAAACCAAACTTGACAAAATAAAGATGTTACACAGCAAACTGCAGATCCAGGCCTCTCTCCAATTTCTATCCATTCCCTTCACATTTGTCAGAGAGTGAGATAAACAACGTGTCCCAACATCACAGGAAAAAAAAAAAACCTTGTTTTGAGCTACATTTCTGAGAAATGCTAAGCAGGCATCCTGTTTGTACTCACTGTCCCGAAAATCCCTTCCTGCATGAGCTCAGCTCCCCCCAAGAACTCCCCAATACGCAACAACCAGACAAGAAACCAAGGCAGAGTGAGGTCTTCTGTGCTACCAAGGGACCACCTACCTGGCTGCCCAGCTGGCATGGGCTGAAAGACCACTGTGCTGGTTTGAACTAATTGGAGGATTTGAGTGAGAAATTAGACTGTTGGCTGAGAGGTAAACACAGGATGGCACTGCACCCAGAGCTGTACTGAGAAAGAAAAAAAAGTTGTTTCTAAATTTTGTAACCAAAACATAGATTAGGCAGATGGTTTCAGACTGCTCTGGCTGTAGCTGCTCCTTGCATGGTTCCTTTGTCTCTCTGCCTTGGTAGCTAATTCTCAGTAATACTACTAACTTCTTTCTATTGCTAACCCTCCTGGCTGATCTACCTTCGCCTATCTTCAGCATCAACAGGTGGTGAGATAAGATTGGGGAAGTGGGGAGAGGTGGTAGGGGGTGGTTGGTTACCCCTCTTGGGGATTTTGGTCTCTGGGAGGGCTGTGGTGTTTCTGTATTACCTTTTCACTGTCTATATCTGTAAATATCTGTTGTACCTTGTAAATATCTGCTGGTATATTGTGCATTGCTGTAAATATAAAGCTTCATTTATCAATTTCCAGTGTTTCTGAGTCCTAGCCTGTGTTTCTATCAAAGGTGGGGGGGGGCAGGTATCTGCCAAACCACCACAACCACCATGCTGGACCACCACACCTGGGACTGAGCTCCTGTCACCTAACACACATAGAAAGTGAAGGCTTCCTGTTGTGATAGGTTGTGCTGGTCTGAACTATTTGGAGGATTTTAATAAGAAATGAGGTTACAGGCTGAGAAAGGAAAGCAAAATTTGATACTACTCCACTCATAGGGTTACTGAGGTGGTATAAAGTTAGAACTCAAACAAAGATAAGACAGAGCTGTTGGAGTCATTCTGGATGCTCCATCTCTCTCCCTTCCTAGATGGCTCTATGTAACTTCACTAACCAGTTTCCTCTACTAACCTCTCTGACTGATCTACCTCGCATACCTGGCACATAAGAGAATGGGATAAGACAGGGACATGAGGATGCTCAGAGGGCTGCAGCGCCTCTGCTATGAGGACAGGCAGAAAGAGCTGTTCCAACAGTGGGGGTTGGAACTGGCTGAGATTTGAGGTCCCTTCCAACCTAAACCATTCTATGATTCTATGCTTTTGACAACATCTGTGCCTTATTTCTGTGCCCAAGAATCCAAACGCCCCACACCTGGAATTCCTCCAGACCAGGACAACATTAATGAAAATAAGATGTGCAGAAATCATAAAGCCATTGAATGGTTTAGTTTGGAAGTGCCCTCAAAGATCTTCTAGTCCCAACCCTGCCTTGAGAGACCTGTTCTAGTGGCAGATGTCCCTGCCCATGGCACAGGGGGGTTGGAACTGGATGAGCTTTGAGGTCCCTTCCAACCTAAACCGTTCTATGATTCTATGCTTTTGACAACATCTGTGCCTTATTTCTATGCCCAAGAATCCAAACGCCCCACACCTGGAATTCCTCCAGACCAGGACAACATTAACAAAAATAAGATGTGCAGAAATCATAAAGCCATTGAATGGTTTAATTTGGAAGTGACCTCAAAGATCATCTAGTCCCAACCCTCTGCCATAGGCAGGGACACCTCCCACTAGCACAGCTCTCCTGTGCATTTTGCAGAGCAGCCTGAATGCTACCAGAGGTCAGACAGTGTTATTGAACCAAGAGGAGAATAACAAACTCTAGAGCTAAATATTCTGCTCTGAGGATGTTCAAAGGAACATTGCATTAGACATAGGCCAAGTGCAGTTTTGGAGACTATTGCTCAGAAATTAAGACTTGGTACCACCAAAAATCTGTTCATTCTCTTAGTCATACAATAATGCATCACACTCCTGAAAACAGTTCTGGATCAATGGTCAGTAAAGACCACCAAAAGGATAGAGAGGTGTCTAATCAAGCATTTATCTTGCTTTAACAGCTTCTAGACCATATAATATTTCACAGCATATATTAAGAGAGTTGGGTTCAGTTTTTCTCCTGAGTTTATACCTAACGCAGAACTCCATATAGTGAAATATTTGCCATTGGCAATTTCTTTTGTACAATATTAGCATACCCAATTCTTCCCTTGTGGGATGTTTCAGCACATAATATTAATTCACTGTTAGGTTATGTACTCCTTTTAGCAGTCTCCTGTGTTTCCATTAATTAAAAACCTGGTACAAGCACGTGTGCTTTATCCCATTTGACTTTGCTTGATTTCTTTTGGCTTTTAGTTTTGCTTTCCTGCACATTTTTTTTTCCACATTGAGCAGCAGCCAGGCTGGAGGGCAGGGATGCCATTTGGAGGGACCTGGACAGGCTGCAGAGGTGGGCACAAGGCAACCTCAGGAGGTTCAACAAGGCCAAGTGCAAGGTCCTGCAGCTGGGCCCAGGCAATCCCAAGCACAAATCCAGGCTGGGCAGTGAGTGGCTGGAGAGCAGCCCTGGGGAGAGGGACTTGGGGGTGCTGGTGGAGGAGAAGCTGAAGATGAGGCAGCAGTGTGCACTTGTAGACCAGAGAGCCAAGCAGAGGCTGGGCTGCAGCAGGAGCAGTGTGGGCAGCAGGGCCAGGGAGGTGATTCTGCCCCTCTGCTGTGCTCTGCTGAGAGCCCACCTGGAGTAGTGCATCCAGTTCTGGAGCCCCTGGGACATGAGGGATGTGGACATGCTGGAGGTGTGCAGAGAAGGGCCACGAGGATGCTCAGAGGGCTGCAGCACCTCTGCTGTGAGCACAGCCTGAAAGAGTTGGGGCTGTGCAGGCTGCAGAAGAGGAGGCTCCCAGGGGACCTTCTTATGGCCTTCCAGGATCTGTAGGGTCCTACAGAAAAGCTGGGGAGGGACTTCTGAGGCTATGAAGGAGTGGCAGGACTAGGGGGAATGGAGCAAAGCTGGACGTGGGGAGATTCAGATTGGATGTGAGGAGGAAGTTGCTGAGCATGAGAGTGGTGAGAGGCTGGAATGGGTTGCCCCTGCAGGGAGGTGTTTGGGGCCAGATCCCTGGAGGTGTTTTTGGCCAGGCTGGCAGAGGCTGTGGGCAGCCTGATCTAGGGTAGGGTGTCCCTGGGCATGGCAGGGGGGTTGGAACTGGCTGATCCTTGTGATCCCTTCCAACCCTGACTGATTCTATGATTCTATCATCTTAGTTTTACTTGAGCAGATGAACACATTTTTGTTTTATTGAACTTGATCTGACACTGCAGTTGCCAAATGAAGGATTGATTTTGTACCCCTACTTCCCTTTGAACAGAAACTAAACATGTTAAATTATGTGTCACTGCTTTTGTCTTAAAATATGATGAAATCTGGTTTGAATGTAACATTCAAAATGGCAGAGACAGGACTTCAGCTGCTGCAAGCTGGCAAAGATCCGCTTATTTCAACTGAGAGTTTGGGGAATTTTCAGCAAAGCACAGCTGGGTTTATAGCTAGAGCTGACCTGTTCCATCTGTGGCCTGCTTTCCCACCGCCTTACATTCAATATCAAGGCTGCTCCTGAACAGTTGCTCACTTTGGAACTACCAAGTGTGTGATTGAGAGGTTTCTCTCACTTTTTAAGTGGGGATTTATGGCTTATGGCTTCAGCCTTGTGCTTAGTCACTTTGCTGCTGCCTCACTGCTTTTAGCACATTCTCCTTTGGCACAGTATTTCTTTTGCTCTGCTGCTGGTGATCTCATTCTCCTGGCTTTTTGTCATCCTCCTGAAGATGGTATCTGGCTGTTCATTGCCTGTTATTGAATCGTTTTAGCAATTCTACCTAACAGGTGATGTCCTGGTGAGACCCTACCTGGAGTACTGCATCCAGTGCTGGAGCCCCTATTATAAGAGGGATGTGGACATGCTGGAGTATGTCCAGAGAAGGGCCAAGAGGATGCTCAGAGGGCTGCAGCACCTCTGCTGTGAGGACAGCCTGAAAGAGTTGGGGCTGTGCAGGCTGCAGAAGAGGAGGCTCCCAGGTGACCTTCTTATGGCCTTCCAGGATCTGTAGGGTCCTACAGAAAAGCTGGGGAGGGACTTCTGAGGCTATGAAGGAGTGGCAGGACTAGGGGGAATGGAGCAAAGCTGGACGTGGGGAGATTCAGATTGGATGTGAGGAGGAAGTTGCTGAGCATGAGAGTGGTGAGAGGCTGGAATGGGTTGCCCCTGCAGGGAGGTGTTTGGGGCCAGATCCCTGGAGGTGTTTTTGGCCAGGCTGGCAGAGGCTGTGGGCAGCCTGATCTAGGGTAGGGTGTCCCTGGGCATGGCAGGGGGGTTGGAACTGGCTGATCCTTGTGGTCCCTTCCAACTCTGACTGATTCTATAATTCTATATATGAATATAAATTCTTATAAGCCAAGTCTGAATTTATCACTCATTGCCACGTGCAGCATGACTTAAGGAAGTACATTGTAATTCCTACTCTCTACCAATATTGCCTCTGCCAGCAGGCATTTTATTTTTCTTAATACTGCACCATAGTCTATGACAATGTGAATCCAAATCTTCAACATCTGAAATTCTCCCCAGGGATTCCAGTGCCACACTGTCTGAAGCACTTCAGAAGGATGCTTTTGCAGTTCTGGGATGTTCTTAGTCATTAATGTAATTGGGGCAAAGGAGAGAGAGCTAAAAGCAAAAATAACTGGACTAGTTTTGCATATAATTGTAAGGATTTGGTGGGGGGAACCCCTAAAAATAATTTTTAAAACCCCAAACCACGAAATCACAGAAAACCCACCCCGAAACAAAACAAAACTAGAAACCCAAATCAAGGAGAACAAAGAAACAAAAAAAGGAAAAAACCCAAAAACAAACAGAAAAAACCCCCCAACAAAAACCACCACCACCAACAACAAAACAACAGCGGCAAGAAAAACCCAGATAAGACCCCAGAGCAATTGGAAAAGATTTCAGTAGTCACAAAGAAGTACCAAGGTCACTGCAGTTCAGAGGAGATGAATTCCTGGGACATAGCTTGGGATATCCAAAAAGGAAAGATAATAAGGAGGAAGAAAGTAGGCTGGATTCTTCCCTCACTCTGCTCAGCCATGCTTTGACTCAGGGTTAAGTGTAGTGTTTTTGGTAATCCTTGGCTGACTTGCCAGAGTGACTACACTTCTGATGGTGTCACACGGACCTGCAGCTGCCCTGAAGTTAAGATGAACTTCTTTCTAACGTCCAGTCTGAATCTACCCATTTCCAGCTTTGTTCCATTCCCCCCAGTCCTATTACTACCTGACAGCATAAAAAGTCCCTCCTGAGCTTTCTTGTAGCCTCCTGTAGATACTGAAAGGTCACAATAAGGTCACCTGGGAGCCTTCTCCTCTCCAGATTGAACAGCCCCAACTCCCTCAGTCTCCCCTCACAGCAGAGCAGCTCCAGCCCTCTGAGCATCCTCCTGGCCCTTCTCTGGACACCTCCAGCATCTCCACATCCCTCTTGTCCCAGGGGCTCCAGCACTGGATGCACTATTCCAGGTGGGGTCTCACCAGGGCGAGTAGAGAGCGGGATCACTTCCCTCACCCTGTTGGCCACACTGCTATTGCTGCAGCCCAGGCTCTGGTTGCTTTCTGGACTGCCAGAGCATACTGACAGGGTGAATTGTTCAGGTGTTGCCCTGTGCTGGTTTGAGCTAATTGGAGAATTTGAGTGAGAAATTTGACTGTTGGCTGAGAGATGTAAACACAGTGTGGCACTGCACCCAGAGCTTTACTGAGAAAGAAAAAAAAATAAAGTGGTACCTAAAACACATATATCAGATGGTTTCTGACTGCTCTGGGCTGTGGCTGCTTCTCTTTGCATGGTCTCCTTTCCCTTTGTCTTGGTAGCTAATTCTCAGCAATTCTACTAACTTCTTTCTGCTGCTAATCCCCCTGCCTGAACTACTTCAGCTTATCTGCAGCATCAACAGGTGGTGAGATAAGATTGGGGAAGGGGGGAAAGGTGGTAGGGGGTGGTTGGTTACCCCTCTTGGAGATTTGGGTCTGGGAGGGCTGTGATGTCTGTATTACCTTTTTATTGTATATATCTGTAAATATCNTTTTCATTGTACATATCTGTAAATATCTGTTATACCTTGTAAATATTTGCTTGTACATTGTGCATTGCTGTAAATATAAAGCTTCATTTATCAACTTAGGTGTTCCTGAGTCCTAGCCGGGGTTTATAAAAGGTGGGGGGGCAGGGAACTGCTAAACCACTACAACACAGTATGTCACTTCAACAGAGTTTTACTGAGAAAGAAAAAAATACTGTTTTTAAAATGTGGCACCTAAAACACATATATCAGATGGTTTCTGACCATTCTGGCTGTGGCTGCTTCTCTTTGCATGGTCTCCTTTCCCTTTGCCTTGGTAGCTAATTCTCAGTAAAACTACTAACTTCTTTCTGCTACTAACCCCCCTGGCCAATCAACTTCAGCTTATCTGCAGCATCAACAGGTGGTGAGATAATACTGGGGAAGGGGGTAAAGGTGGTAAGGGGGTGGTTGGTTACCCCTCTTGGAGATTTGGGTCTGGGAGGGCTGTGATGTCTGTATTACCTTTTTATTGTATATATCTGTAAATATCTGTTATACCTTGTAAATATCTGCTTGTGTATTGTGCATTGCTGTAAATACAAAGCTCCATTTATTAACTTCCAGTGTTCCTGAGTCCTAGCCGGAGTTTATAAAAGGTGGGGGGGCAGGTAAGTGCTAAACTTACAACACAGTATGTCACTTCACCAGGGTTTTACTGAGAAAGAAAAAAATGTTGTTTTTAAAATGTGGTACCCAAAACACAAGGTGGGGGGGGGGGCAGGTAACTGCTTAAACCACCACATGCCCCTAGCCCTAAAATGATGGCCACCTATTGAAAATTAACTCCTGGGAAGTAGGCTCTGTAGAGAAAGCCATTTCTTTGCTGGATGCTAGCTGCAGAGGAGGATAGAACAGGCTCTTGCTCTAACTGCGTAGGGCAATCATTACTGCAAGCGAACTTCCTACTGTAATTGCACAAAGACTTGGATGCTGCGAGGGCAAAATCAAAACCCTAAGAAGACCAGCCGTCATCCACTTTATTAGGGTTCCTTCCCAGGAGGCCTACATTCAATTATGCTTCCCAGTGGCTTCCTGTAAGAGCCTCACAGTTTAAGCAGCTGAGTTGGCATTCACAGTTTCTGCTTGAAGCTGCAAGTGTCTCGCTTTCCAAAGCCTTCCTGCTGACCCGAAGTGGCACGCCAACAGTACTACAGCTAATTGAATATATATCTCATCTTTCTCTCTTTTTTTTTTTTTTTTTTTTTTTTTTTTTATACCCTTTTCTCCTTTTAAAANTTCTTTCTTTCCCTCTTTAAAAAAAAAAAAAAAAAAAAAAGTGAATGTTTGCACAGGAGCTGACAGATTAATTAGGCAGCAGGAAAATCTCTGTGACAAGATATTGAGGTACTGGAATGCGTCCAGAGAAGAGTGATGAAGCTGGTGAGTGGCCTAGAGCACAGCCCCAAGAGGAGAGGCTGAGGGAGCTGGGGGTGTGCAGCCTGGAGAGGAGGAGGCTTAGGGGTGACCTCATTGCTGTCTACAACTACCTGAAGGGAGGTTGTAGCCAGATGGGGTTGATCTCTTCTCCCAGGCAACCAGCAACAGAACAAGGGGACACAGTCTCACAACTATATACAGTGAAAAGGTAATACAACAAACACCACAGCCCTCCCAGAGGTCAGAATCCCTAAGAGGGGTTTCCAACCACCCTATCACCTTCCCCCCACTTCCCAGTCTTATCTTGCTGTCTGTGAGAGTCTGAAGGCTCTCCCTTGTCTGAATCAATGAAGATAAGGATTGCTGTGTCTCCTTCCCCCAAACTCAGACAATGTTCCTGGCTGATCGTTTAAGGAATGCAAATTATCAGAGATACAGCACTTTGCTGATGCTCTGGTATGTAAATACTGTGGGGTTTTTTGTGACTTTCCCGGATTTCTGCCTGGCACAGCTTTTCAGGATATGCATGGCCAGTATCAGCTCCACCAAAGAGAAAAGCCTGATGTGTATTTAGGGGATGAACAGGTAAGTGGCACAGGGAGGGGGCAGAGGCCCTCCCTGGTGCTGCTGCTGGACCCCTGCTAAGGCATGAGAATGCACAGGAGGAATCCCTGGGGAGCTGCACCTGGACACTGATAAGACTGGGACTGGAAAACCTGTATAAAAAAGACCTGAGAATTGCCTGCCAGAAGAACAACTCAAGGAGAAGAACTCAGGGAGAAGAACCCAAGAAGAAGAACCCAGGGAGAAGAACTCAGGTGAAAGAACTCAGAAAGGAGAACTCAAGGAACAACTCCACCAGCTAGGAGACGGACTCCTGACAAATGCTATGGAGCACCCCTGGACCATGCACACCTCACTCTTACCCCTCATCTCCATCTGATGGTAATATAATCATATGATCATAGAATCATAGAATGGTTAAGGTTGGAAGAGACCTCAAAGATCATCCAGTTCCAACCCCCTGCTATAGGCAGGGTCACCTCCTACTAGAACAGGTCTGTGCTTGTCCCCTTCACCTGCTCTTTTCCACTCCTAATTTCTCCAGTGTTCCCTCCCTCTCTCTCTCTCCCCCCCACTCCCTCTTTCCCTCTGCTTTGTCCAACTTTATCCCTTAATGAATAGTTTTGTGGTGATATCTGGTCTCGTTTGTACCTTAATTTCACAGCACAGAAGTCTATAAGAACAGGTCTTGCTCCTTTGGACAGAGGTCATGTTAATCTCTGGCCTCCAGACCCTGACACTGTTTTACATGACAGGTAAGTGAGGTAGATCAGCCAGGGGAGTTAAGTAGCAGGAAACTGGTTAGAGAAGTTACAGCTAAGAAAGGCAGGGAGAGAGATGGAGCAGGGAGCGTAGCTCAAACAGCTCTGTCTTATCTTTGAGTTTTAACTTTTACACACTTTTCAGTAAACCTACGAGTGAAGTAGAACCATCAATGTTTTCCTTTCTCAGCCTATAACCTAATTTCTCATTGAAATCCTCCAATCAACTGAATCCCACAGATGAATCAGTGCACATGCCTCAGATTGCAGCGCTCAGCGCTGCTCGAGTTCTCGGTTAGGGGCAGCACTTTGCAGCGCTTTGTTTCTTTCCCCTGAAAAAAAAAAAATCACTTGCAGATGTTAAGCAAGTGAACCCTGGAGATTTCCTTCTGCATTACCAAGGGACACCAAATATTAGCATTATGATCAACGTGTCTTGGAAATTTAGAGCCCCTGGAGCCAACCTGCTCACGCAAACAGCTGTAGCAAAAGCGTGCAGGAGGTGCACGACGGATTTTGGCAAAGGTACCATGTAGGCTCCAACATTAAATAAGCTTATGGAGTTTGAACAATAGCACTGCTCGATATAGTTTATTGAAGTAGAAAATAAGCAGTCTCAGCAATTTTTTTTTTTTTTTCTCAAANTATGGAGTTTGAACAATAGCACTGCTCGATATAGTTTATTGAAGTAGAAAATAAGCAGTCTCAGCAATTTTTTTTTTTTTTTTCTCAAAGCAACCCTGAATGTAAGCTAATCCCCTGTACAAAAATGCAATATTGGCTCCCAGCTCTCATTCCCCAGTCTCGTGGATATCGTACACTCCAAGTGACCTTGTTTTGTTTTTTTGGTTTTTTTTTTTTTTTTTCCCTTATATTTTTCAATTTTCTTCCTGAAAAATCAAAATTCTGTAAGGAAAAAGGAGTAAAAATATTAAGCATTAGTGCTGTAATACTTAATGCTATGTATTAGGAACATAACTTTCCATTGCAGTGGGTTATGTGATGTGAATGCCCCAAAATAATCAGTCCTTTATTGAATGGTCTTACTGCATTTGCCAGCAGAAATGCTTTGATCCATGAAGAACTCATTTTCTGGCTGTGTGCCCCTGACTCGGTATTGATGCAGTGTGCAGATATTTGGAGATATTGAACAAATATAGGAGCATCATCAAAGAGAGTGGAATGATGTAAGCCTGGCCTAAGTAGGAGATTAGGTCTTTGAAGAGATGCTGCTGAAAACTGTGTGTGGTATGTTCAAAAGAGCAGGTGTGCTCAGGGCCTTTTGGAGAAGGGGAAAGAGGCAGTGAGAATGCTACTTTGGATTCTGTCACTGCCCTGCATTTCTGGTCAGTGAAGCAGAGGAGCCAAACAACCTGACAGCAGTGCTTGCTGCAATAGCCTAGATATTTCTGGTTTTGCTGGAAAAGCACTTGGCCAGAGGCTTCAAACTCCTCTGTATCTACAGGTTGGGCTCTTCCTGGCCTCAAAGAAGCTGTGACAGAGGAGCTGGGTAGGGCTGCTGGAAAACAGTGTCATTCTTCTGCCTTATTGCCCTATCCTGGGCTGCATTAAGAGAAGCATTGCCAGCAGGGCAAGGGAGGGGATTCTGCCCCTTTGCTCTGCTCTCCTCTCACCCCACCTGCAGCACTGTCTGCAGCTCTGCAGCCCCCAGCACAGCAAGGACATGGAACTGTTGGAGACAGTCCAGAAGAGGGCCACGAAGATGATCAGAGGGCTGCAGCAGCTCTGCTATGAGGACAGGCTGAGAGAGTTGAGGCTTTTCAGCCTGGAGAAGACTTCCAGGAGACCTTATAGCAACCTTAGAATATCTGAAGGGGTCTACAGGAGGGCTGGGGAGGGACTGTTCACAAGATCTTGTAATGACAGGATGAGGAGGAATGGGTTTAAAGTGGCAGAGGGGAGATTGAAAGTGGATGTTAGGAGAAAGTTCTTCATAGTGAGGATGGTGAGACACTGGAACAGGTTGCCCAGAGAGGTTGTGGCTGCTCCCTCTTTGGAGGTGTTGAAGGCCAGGTTGGATGAGGCCTTGAGTGACCTGTTCTAGTGGGAGGTGTCCCTGCCTATGGCACAGGAGGGTTGGAACTGGATGATCTTTGCAGTCTCATCCAACCTAAACCATTCTATGATTCTATTGCATTAAGAAGTAGAGGCAGCTGTGTCTGGGGTGACCTTCTGAGTGTCAGCACACGATGTTCCAGAAGGAAATACATGGCTGATCACAAGCCATACCTTCAGAAGCAGCTTAGTATAATTCTGTTGCTGCCCTTCAAGGAGTGTCTTGTGGGGACTGAGCAGAGAGGAGTCAGTTCAGAGAAGACAAAGCTGCTTTACAAGTGTGAAGCTGAGATGTCTTTAAATCATTTGTGCATCAAAACCAGGGAAGGCATCAACAATCAAAATACATTGAAACACAATGGAATGCCATTCTACATTAACTGCAGCTGCAATGGGACCAAAGGACCACAAGGCTGAATCCTTTCAGACCTTCAAGCATCTGCAGAGAATGGAAAGTAGTTAGCTGAACTAACTGGGTTCAAACTGGCAGAGGGGAGATTTAAATGGGATGTTAGGAGAAGGTTCTTCACAGTGAGGGTGGTGAGACACTGCCACAGGTTGCCCAGGGAGGTTGTGGCTGAGAGAGTTGGGACTTTTCATCCTGGAGAAAAGAAGGCTTCCAGGAGACCTTATAGCAACCTTCCAGTATCTGAAGGGGCCTACAGGAGGGCTGGGGAGGGACTGTTCACAAGGTCTTGTAATGACAGGACGAGGGGGAATGGGTTCAAACTGGCAGAGGGGAGATTTAAATGGGATGTTAGGAGAAGGTTCTTCACAGTGAGGGTGGTGAGACACTGGCACAGGTTGCCCAGGGAGTTTGTGGCTGCTCCCTCCCTGGAGGTGTTCAAGGCCAGGCTGGATGAGGTCTTGAGTGACCTGATCTAGTGGGAGGTGTCCTTGCCTATGGCACAGGGGGGTTGGAACTGGATGATCTTTGAGGTCTCTTCCAACCTAAACCATTCTATGATTCTATGAACTATTTTTTTTTCACTTTGGAAAAGTGATGACTGTTCAGTGCAAGTCTTTGTCAGTGTAATGTTGTGTTCAAAACGAGATGAATGCTTAGATGCTGGAAGTCACTGTCAACATCACATGTTAAGGCAGGTCAAATATTGCGTGTTCGTGAGTAATCACCATCCCTTGAGAAATATGCTCATTGTTTCATTTGTTCTTGATTTTCTTGCAGTTACAGACACACTGCTTGAAGTGTCTCCTCCAGCCAACCTCTGCTATCCAAGGGGCAGATTTGTAGACTGAAGTGCTCACATCCAACAAGATGTATTGAGTGATGATCCATATGTATCTGCATATGTCCTAGAGTGTATATTGAAGATTATCTTCTGGCAACGGAAGAAGAGATACTTAAAACTATTGCAGAACTGCTGCCAAAAGGAGATGAAAGGCCCATGTCAGATTCCAGGTCACTTCTGGGCAGACTCAGATGACTTCTTGGCACCTGATTCAGGCTTCACTCTGTTTGAAATAGTAAACATGTGGTGATACTTTCTGGAAGTCAGATGAAGTTTGGTAATATCTGTGTTATTACTTATTTGCTCTTCGAGAAAGCTCTGTGTCCACAGCTGGGAGGGGCTCCTGTGAGCTTGCATAGCTGACTTACAGATTCTTTTCTCCCTCTACTCCCTGCACACTCAAAACTCTCCAAGGCAGAAGTTGCACTCTGGAGCAAGAACCAGGTTTGCTCTTGTTTTTTTTCATATTAGTATTCTTTGAATATCTTTTCTGAAAGCAAAGAGGAGTTTTGATGGAAACCTGTAGACTTCTTTCTTATACAGTGCTCAGGAGGTATTTGCATCAGCAGTGACATTTAAAATGCTCCCTCTTAAAGGAAAACCCTCAAGCTGTCTAGTTAGGCTCTTGGGATGTGGTAAGTCGGGTTTGATTTTAGAACAACACAAAATCTCTCTGTAGAATAGAATAGGATAGAAGAATAGAATAGAATGGAATAGAATAGAACAGAAATAGAATAGAATAGGATAGAAGGATAGGATAGAATAGAATAGAATAGAATAGAATAGAATAGAATAGGCCAAGCTGGAAGAGACCTCCAAGATCATCCAGTCCACCCTAGCACCCAGCCCTAGCCAATCAACCAGACCATGGCACTAAGTGCCCATCCAGTCCTTTCTTGAACACCTCCAGGGATGGGGACTCCACCACCTCCCTGGGCAGTCCATTCCAATGCCAATCACTCTCTCTGACAAGAACTTCCTCCCAACATCCAGCCTGAGCCTGCCCTGGCACAGCTTGAGACTGTCCCCCCTCCTTCTGTTGCTGGTTGCCTGGGAGAAGAGACCAACCCCCAGCTGGCAGAACTTCCAAAATTTCTGGTTTTGAGAAAAGAGGGTTTTAGTGAAGAGATACACTGAAGTGCCACAGGCTGCCTGTAACTCCTCTTTTGTCTTGGAACCACCTGAGTGTTTAGAAAGCAAGGGGAAGTGGTTTCCTGTGCATGTTCTTAGAATCATAGAATGGTTTAGGTTGGAAGTGAGCTCAAAGATCATCCAGTTCCAACCCCCCCCACCATAGGCAGGGACACCTCCCACTAGAATAGGTCACTCAAGGCCTCATCCAGCCTGGCCTTGAACACCACCAGGGAGAGAGCAGCCACAACTTCCCTGGGCAACCTGTGCCAGTGTTTCACCACCCTCACTGCACAGAACTTCCTCTGAACATCCAGTCACAACCTCCCTGGGCAATCTGTATATAGTGCAGAAAGGCTCCTGATTCCTTCGTTTAATTTATTTTTTTAATTTATTTTGTTTCTTTGGTTTTTTTTATTCACATAAGAATATGTGGTCAAGGCTGCAAATGCTCCCTGGGATAGGACAAGCAGCAATGGATGGAAGCTGCAGCACAGGAGGTTGCAGCTCAACACAAGAGGCAACTTCTTGACTGGAAGGGTCCCAGAGCACTGGCACAGGCTGCCCAGGGAGGTTGTGGAGTCTCCTTGTCTGGAGCTTTTCAAGGCCTGTGTGGGTGTATTCCTGTGTGCCCTGAGCTAGATTGTCTGGTCCTGCTGTAGCGGGGGGGTTGGACTCGATGATCTTTTTGGGTCCCTTCCAACCCCTGACATCCTGTGAGCCTGTGAATGTAACTCAGACCTGCACTTTCTTTCATCTTCTTTACTCTTGACAGAGAAGGAAAAAGAAAAACAAACACTGAAATACTGTGTATTTGGAAAGAACCTATCTTCTTATCTGCTGCTGATCTCTCCTGATTCCCCCTGTGCCAGGGAGGAAGGTATAATTAATTTCATATCCACACCTCTAGCTTCGCATAATTTTCTTCCATCTGCTAAAGTGGTAAAGCTTCATCCCTCACTCTGCAGTCAAGTCAGGGTCAATTGCAACCTCCCTATTCATGTCTTTGCAGCCCTTTGAAAATATGAAGTGCTGTAAATGCTCGGTGCTTTCACAGTGCCTTTTATGCACTCATTCTTTTCTGTTTGATCTGCCAGCATCATGTTGCTGGTGCTCAGACTGAGTGAAATGCAACATTTTGCAGCAGCAGCATGTGAAAAAAATAAGTTAAGGATGAAGTGATACTTTTCAGCATAGCATACATTTACAAGCATATATGCACAATACAGTGCAATACAGTCCTGTGTCCAGGTCTGGTCCCCTCAATTCAAGAGAGATGTTGAGATGCTGGAAGGCATCCAGAGAAGGGTGAAGAAGTTGGTGAGGGGCCTGGAGCACAGCCCTGTGAGGGGAGCTGAGGGAACTGGGGGTGTGCAGCCTGCAGAAGAGGAGGCTCAGGGCAGAGCTCATTGCTCTCTACAACTTCCTAAAGGGAGGTTGTAGCCAGGTGGGGTTGGGCTCTTCTACCAGACACCCAGCAACAGGAGGGGACACAGTCTCAAGCTATGCCAGGGGAGGTCTAGGCTGGATGTTAGGAGGGAGTTCTTGCCAGAGAGAGTGATTGGCATTGGAATGGGCTGCCCAGGGAGGTGGTGGAGTCCCCATCCCTGGAGGTGTTCAAGCACAGCCTTAGTGCCATTGGCTAGAGCTGGGTGATAGATTGGACTTATCTTGAAGGTCCCTTCCAGCTTGGCCTATTCTATTCTATTCTATTCTATTCTATTCTATTCTATTCTATTCTATTCTATTCTATTCTATTCTATTCTATTCTATTCTATTCTATTCTATACTATTCTATTCTATTCTATTCTATTCTATTCTAAGCCAGGTGGGGTTGGGCTCTTCTGCCAGCCACCCAGCAACAGAAGGAGAGGACACAGTCTCAGTCTGAAGTCAGGGTCAATTGCAACCTCCCTATTCATGTCTTTGCAGCCCTTTGAAAATATGAAGTGCTGTAAATGCTCGGTGCTTTCACAGTGCCTTTTATTCACTCATTCTTTTCTGTTTGATCTGCCAGCATCATGTTGCTGGTGCTCAGACTGAGTGAAATGCAACATTTTGCAGCAGCAGCATGTGAAAAAATAAAAGGGCATGCTACCACAAGGAAAAAAAAAAAAAGCTTTAAAATAAGTAGTGTGTGTAGAAGATGGAGTAAAATATATGCTATTTTGTTCTTTGATGTTTTATTATGTGCCTTCCCCTGAAGTCACTGAAATTCCATTCTCTGTTGGATATTGCCTTCATTTTTGGGCTCCTCAGTTGAAGAGCGACAGGGATCTGCTGGAGAGGGTCAAGCAGAGGGCCAAGAGGATGATGAAGGAATTGGAGCACTGCCTGGTGAGTAAAGGCTGAGGGACCTGGGGCTGCTTAGTCTGGAGCGAAGACTGAGAGGGGATTGAATCAATGTTTATCAATATCTGAAGCTGGTCAGGAGTGGGGGGACAGGCTCTGCTCACTTGCTCCCTGGGAGCAATGGATGGAAGCTGCAGCACAGGAGGTTGCAGCTCAACACAAGAGGCAACTTCTTGACTGGAAGGGTCCCAGAGCACTGGCACAGGCTGCCCAGAGAGGTTGTGGAGTCTCCTTGTCTGGAGCTTTTCAAGGCTTGTCTGGATGAGTTCCTGTGTGCCCTGAGGTAGATTGCATGGTCCTGCTGTGGCAGGGGGATTGGACTTGATGATCTCCTTGGGTCCCTTCCAACCCCTGACATCCTGTGAGCCTGGGATCCTGTGAACTTGTGAACAAAGAACTTTTAAAATTTATTTTATTCTGTGTACGAAATTGTTTGCAAAATGATTACTTAGTTCTCCTTACTTCTGATTTTTTAGTCCCTCATCCGACCTTTATAGAATCACACTCTGGTAGTCCTATTTATGTCTATAATTTTACCTACAGGAGGACCTACAAGTCCAGTCTGATTACCTGTCCTGTCCAATTTAACCTCAGTCTATCGTCTGGGACTCATTCTGCTTCCAATTTCCTCTGGATCTGCACCTGTGTTCTAATTGCTTGAATTGCTGGAAGGCTGCTGTGCCATTTTCTACCAGGAGAGTTAAGGTATAATCTGGAAAATTTATCACCTTCCCCTGTCTCCCACCTGCGAGAAATTCAGTTGGAATTGGATCTAACCCAAGTGCGTTTTTATTTTTACCCAACTACAAGGTTCTTGAAAAATAAACCCACTCAGCTTCACTTCCCAGTACATAAACCTAGCAGGGCAGATCTGCTTAATGTATGTGAGAACACACCTAAGAAGTCGAAAGGCTTTGAGTATTAAATCAATAATGGCTTCTTTCTTCAGCAGGAATCAGAAGGCAGGATGGAACACTGAGTATCCCTTTCAGGGCCAGGTAGGATTAATTCTGCACATCATCCATTTTTCACCCCCACGGGAGAAAAAATAAAATGTTGCTCAAGACAGAGGTAGAATGCTTGCAGGCACTCAAGCCTACAAAAAGTTCCCTCACAATCATGAATCCAGTCATTTTGAAGTTATTCCAACAATTAGTATACAAACAAGGCATGGTATTGGAACAAATGCTAGCTAAAGATTTCTTCAATAACATCAATAAATGAGTCTATGCCAGTTTGACTTTTGCTCATCACAAACTCTGACAGATTTTATTTTACAAAGCCTGCCTGAAATTTTTGTTTGGTAAATCTGAACACTCCTAATTCGAGGGCAATTTCTGGCTCCCAACTCTAAACTTTCCATCTTTGGACAAGTTTTATTTTGCTTTAAAATATTTTAGAAGGATGGCAAGGTGGCAACTAAAAAGTTCTGCAATGATTTGATATTTCCAAATTTTTCTTTTTTTCAAGTGTGTGTAATTCCCTTTGGGTTGGTGGAGATCCAAAATGAAGCAAATTTGAAAACTGGTGTTGGAACAAATGCTTGGTAAAGAGTTCATCTATAACATCAATAAATGAGTTTATGCCAGTTTGACTTTGGATGATTACAAACTCTGATAGATTTTATTATATATATATATTGGTGAACCTGAACCACACCTAATTTGAAGGCAATGTCTGGCTCCCAACTCTAAACTTTCCATTTTGAACAAGTTTTATTTTGCTTTAAAATGTGCTAGCAGGATGGCAACCTGGCAACTAGAAAGGTCTGCAATGATTTGATATCTCTAGATGCTTTTCTTTCCATGTGTGTGTAATTCCCTTTGGATTGGTGGAGATCCAAAATGAAGCAAATTTGAAAGCTGGTGTTGGAACAAATGCTTGGTAAAGATTTCTTCTATAACATCAATAAATGAGTCTATGCCAGTTTGACTTTTGGTCATCACAAACTCTGGCAGATTTTATTATATGAAGCTGGCTTGACATTTTGGTTTGGTGAAGCTGAACACACCTAATTTGAGGGCACTTTCTGGCTCCCAAGTCTAATCTTTCCATCTTTGGATGAGTTTTATTTTGCTTTAAAATGTGCTAGCAGGATGGCAAGGTGGCAACTAGAAAGTTCTGCAATGATTTGATATCTCTAGATGTTGTTTGTTTCTTTTTAAAGTAATTCCCTTTGGATTGGTGGAGATCCAAAATGAAACAAATTTGAAAGCTGGTGTTGGAACAAATGCTAGCTAAAGATTTCTTCTATAGCATCAATAAATGAGTCTATGCCAGTTTGACTTTTGCTCATCACAGACTCTGACAGATTTTATTATATGAAACTGGCTTGATATTTTTCTACAGTGAAGCTGAACACAATTTGAGGATAATCTCTTCTTTTGCTTTAAATATGTCTTAGCAAGATGGCAAGGTGGCAACTAGAAAGGTCTGCAATGATTTTGTATCTCTAAATGTTTTGGGCCTTTTTATTTTGTGTATGTGTGTAACTCCCCCTGGTTTGGTGGAGATCCAAAATGAAACAAATTTGAAAACTGGTGTTGGAACAAATGCTTGGTAAAGAGTTCATCTATAACATCAATAAATGAGTTTATGCCAGTTTGACTTTGGATGATTACAAACTCTGACAGATTTTATTATATGAAGCTGGATTGATATTTTTGTTTGGTGAAGCTGAACACACCTAATTTGAGGTCAATGTCTGGCTCCCAACTCCAATCTTTCCATCTTTGAACAAGTTTTATTTTGCTTTAAAATGTGTTGGAAGGATGGCAACCTGGCAACTAGAAAGGTCTGCAATGATTTTATATCTCTACAGGTTGGTTTGTTGGGTTTTTTTTTTTGTGTGTGTAATTCTCTTTGGATTGGTGGAGATCCAAAATGAAACAAATTTGAAAACTGGTGTTGGAACAAATGCTTGGTAAAGATTTCTTCTATAATATCTATAAATGAGTCTATGCCAGTTTTACTTTTTGCTCATCACAGACTCTGACAGATTTTATTATATGAAGCTGGCTTGACATTTTGGTTTGGTGAAGCTGAACTCACCTAATTTGAGGGCAATTTCTGGCTCCCAACTCTAATCTTTCCATCTTTGGACAAGTTTTATTTTGCTTTAAAATGTGCTAGCAGGATGGCAACCTGGCAACTAGAAAGGTCTGCAATGATTTTATATCTCTACAGGTTGGTTTGTTGGGTTTTTTTTTGTGTGTAATTCCCTTTGGATTGGTGGAGATCCAAAATGAAACAAATTTGAAAACTGGTGTTGGAACAAATGCTTGGTAAAGATTTCTTCAATAACATCAATAAGTGAGTCTATGCCAGTTTGACTTTTTGCTCATCACAGACTCTGACAGATTTTTTCATATGAAGCTGGCTTGATATTTTGGCTTGGTGAAGCTGAACACACCTAATTTGAAGCCAGTCTTGTCAGCATTTACATATTGCAGGGAAAGCCACTTGAAAATTTCAGTGGCCATTGTTACAAATTAGGCAAAATTCATAATTGATATTAAATTTTATATCCAGGCAAAGATTGTTAGTAACTGTGAAAACTGTTTATTAACATTAAATCTCGCCAGAAAACTTAGATACAACGTTTGAAATGCAGGGTTTGGATACTTGTACACACAGGGAACCGGCAGAACTAGACCACTTTAAGAAATAAGTAGCAAATGCAAACATGAAAACTGGAAAGAGGTTCTCAGTTTCAAGTATATCATTTGCCCACCAGTGGATTTGAGAGGCTCCTTTCTGCTACCAAGGCAGAAAGGCACAACAGAATCTAGTGACAGAGTTTCCTAGAGAGAGGCTTTGGGATATTTGCTCACAACGTAGCATCGCACAGTACCCAAAGCTCAAAGGGAATTCTGTTGGGAACTTGAAGGTCGTTGCAGGCAGAGCATGTGGCAGGGTAGAGCAGGAAAAATCAAAGTGACAATTGAAAAGCCTGTGGCAGAAGCCTGTGTGTTGTATTGCCTGAATGTAGATGGCCACCGGGGCCACACAAATTCACCACTCAGAATGGGACTTTGCCAAACCTGACCATATTAGGTGAAGTCAGGAGCTTGCTTGCCCTTATTTGGGAGCAACAAGTCTCGGACCCTCAAAGTGGGTGTCTCCAAGCCTTTTTTTCTTCTCCCGGTGCTCTGCTTCCTCCCCCCCCTCAGAAGAGGGAAGGGGACCATGGGATCATGCCTGGGCAAGCCATTTGTAAGCCTAAGTATCCATGTAGATGAGGTTTGATGTGTAAATCTGCAACTAAACAACAAGGGGCTCAGCAAGAGTTAATCTGCCTGTTCAGAACTAGGATAAATGAAACCAGTCTGTAATTTCTGCTGCTTCCCAGACCCATGTGAGGTGTTAACGATCTGAGGCATCTCTGCATACTCACCAGTTGTAGGGCAAAAGCTAATGAGATTCCTAACACTGGGGCTTAAAAGGTGAATTAGCTTCAAAAAAGGTCTGCAAAACTGCACAGGGTTGTTTTATCTCAGTTTTCCCACCTGTGCACATTTGCTGTTGCCTAATTACACGTGATATAAAGTAGTTCTAAAACCAGGTATGCCTGAGACTACTGTTGAAGACCTCCAAGGAGCCTCACAAAGTTTAAGGTGTGCGTGGTGGGTCTTTACAGTTCAGAAATCCCAGCTTTGTATCACTTTTAGTTACTATGACATGACAAGGATGAACTAAAACTAGGCAAACAGGCAAATGTGCTAAGCTATATATATAAAGCTTCATTGCTTAATTTCCAGCTGGCTGAGTCTAGTCTGGGTGAATTCATAAGTATATTGTAAATATCTGCTTTTATATTATGCTAAGCTGTATATATAAAGCTTCATTCCTTAATTTCCAGCTGGCTGAGTCTAGTCTGGGTGAATTCATAAGTATATTGTAAATATCTGCTTTTATGTTATGCTAAGCTGTATATATAAAGCTTCATTCCTTAAATTCCAGCTGGCTGAGTCTAGTCTGGGTGCATTCATAAGTATATTCTCAATATCTGCTTTTATGTTGTGCTAAACTGTATATATAAAGCTTCATTCCTTAACTTCCAGCTGGCTGAGTCTAGTCTGGGTGCATTCATAAGTATATTCTCAATATCTGCTTTTATGTTGTGCTAAATTGTGAATATAAAGCTTCAATTCCTTAACTTCCAGCTGGCTGAGTCTAGTCTGGGTGAATTCATAAGTGTGGGGGAGTGGGTAACTCCCAAACCATCACAAGTGTTTTCTGCTGTGATTTTCTCCCAAAGCAACAGCCTACTGTAACTGCAACCTGGTGTCATGAGACAGGAGTGTGAATGCATTGGAGCTTGAACATTAATGTTTACAGACTATACAGGAGTTCAGATCTGGAAAGCAGTGGGCTTTCTACTCCCATTTCAACTCAACTTCAAGATACTGAAGATACAAAAGCTAGACCACATTGCATCTGCAGAAAACACTTCTTTGCCCTAAATGAGTGGGTGACCTGTCTGACCCCTTCCTTTCTTCACCAAAGCGCATTGAAGTTCTGCCATCGATTTCTGTGGCAGCCAGATCAAACCCTGGGAGATGGAATTTGTCGTTACATGCAAACCTTGCCACAGAGGCTAAGTGCGCTTTCATCCTTTGATTGTTGAAAATCCATACTTCATTTGATGATTGTCTTTTAGCAAAATCACTCTTCCGAGACCTCGCTGCGATGCATCTACATTTCTAACGTTATTAAGAACCTCAAAGGGCAGGTAAATTGGCTGGGTTTTGGTCTTGTTGTTTTTCTTTTTTCCAGAACCCGCTTCCATTTCAGTCTGAAACCTGACTGCAATATAGCATAGAGCGTTAAGATGATACGAAAAACAAAAAAGATAAGCTTTGAAACAGCAAAGCTTTTTACTCTACACAGAGTACAATCAGGGGTAAAAAAGGGAAAAAAAAAAAAAACCAAACCAGAAAACACCCACATTAGTATCTGTGAATCTTTCTGAAAGACAATAGCTTTGCTTCTTGGGTACTTCCAGCGATTTAAAGGAATTTAATAACAGCGTGTGTTGGTTTGAACTAATTGGAGAATTTGAGTGAGAAATTAGACTATTGCCTGAGAGAGAGTTAAACACAGTGTGGCACTTCACTGAGTTTTGCTGAGAAGAAAAAAAAAGTTGTTTTAAGAACTCTTCTCAAATNCATCAACAGGTGGTGAGATAAGGCTGAGGAAGGGGGGAAAGGTGGTAGGGGGTGGTTGGTTACCCTCTCTTGGGGATTTTGGTCTCTGGGAGGGCTGTGGTGTCTGTATTGCCTTTTCACTGTATATATTTGTAAATATCTGTTATACCTTGTAAATATCTGCTTGTATATTGTGCATTGCTGTAAATATAAAGCTTCATTTATTAACTTCCAGTGTCCTGAGTTCTAGCCAGGGTTTATAAAAGGTGGGGGTGGCAGGTAACTGCTTAACCCACTACGCAGCGTTATTCTGTTTAAGCAATTTCTTTCAGGTCTAATTTTGCTCTTTGGGGGGAAAAAAAAAAAAAGAAGGAAGGAAGCTTTTTTTTTTTTTTTTAAACTAAGTCAGTACAGTCACAAATTTGGCTCCTATTCAAGATTCATAAAACGTTTTCATTTCTTAGATTTGCGTGCGACTGGCAAATAGCAGAAGCTGGAAGTGCTTTGTGAAAACTCGCCATGGCAAAACATGATTATGTATGCAGAGGTTTCTCTGTGGCTGTGTTTGTTCTTTATTTGCTATCTGGGGTGATATGATCTCAAGCTGAAATAGCAAATGTAAAAAAAAAAGAAATAACCTCCAAGTCAATGTCTAGAGGGCACAAGAAAGAATCGTTTTTCATAATGGCCTCCTTCCTTCTTGTGCTCTTCCTTTTCAAAGAGAGGTTCTTCAATTATCTAACTGTATCAGCCCATCTTGATTCGTTCCTGTGTCACTGGAGCTACATTGCTCCTTGCTCTGGCAGGGGGGTTGGACTCAATGATCTTTTTGGGTCACTTCCAACCCCTGCATGGTGGTTTGGCAGGTCCCTGCCCCTCTCCCCACTCCCCTCCCCCCCCTACTTTGAAATAATCCAGGCTAGGACTCAGCTGGCTGGAAATTAATAAATGAAGCTTTATATTTACAGCTTTGCACAATATACAAGCAGATATTGACAATTTATAACAGATATTTTCAGATATATACGGTAAAAAAGGTAATACAGAAATACCACAGCCCTCCCAGAGATCAGAATCCCTATGAGGGGTTTCTAACCACCCCTACCACTTTCCCTCTTCCCCAGTCTTATCTCACCATCTGTGTCATGCAGCAGATAGGCAAAGGTAGATGGGGCAGTGGGGATTAGCAACAGGAAAGAAGTTAGTGAAATTATTCAGATCCAGCTAGGAAAGGAGAGACATGTGGCAGCCAGAGTAGCTCAAGAAGTTCAAGTAGCTAAAGCAGCTCTGTCTTATCTATGTTTGGGCTACAACTCTTAAACATTTTTTTTTCTTTCTCAGTAAAGCTATGAGTGCAGTAGCATCATCAGTGTTTGCCTTTCTCAGCCTATAGTCTAATTTCTCATTCAAATCCTCCAAATGGTTCAAACCAGCACACCCTGATATCCTGTGATCATGATGTAGTGGTTCTCAGTGTCATCAGCCACCCCTGCCCCCCAATAAATTAACCCAGACTAGACTCATCTGGATGGAAGTTAAGGACTGAAGCTTTATATTCACAGCTTAGCACAATATACAAGCAGATATTTACAATATACTACAATTATTTACAACTATATACAGTTATACACAAGTTGAAAGTAATACAGGAACACAATACCCCTCCCAGCAGTCAGAGTGCCCAGAAGGTCTCTCGACCACCTTTCCACCTTCTTTCTACCCCTTTCTGCCCTCTCCCTCATCTCAGGATCTCTCTCTTACATGCAAGGTGAGTCGGGACAGGTCAGCAAGGGGGTTTAAGAAGCAGAATGGTTAGCTGGAAACTGTTCAGGGTAAGGCAGAAGGGTTAATGCAGCAGAGGCCAGGCAGAAGCACTGTCCTATCTATGTTTGTGTCCTTGCTTTTATATGGCTCAGCAGAATGAAGGGGTAATTTAGGCACCACTAATATTTTCTTTTCACAGCCAACAATTTAATTTCTCTCATGCAAATATTCCAATTAGCCTCAAACCAGCACACACGTGTTCATAATGCTCATCACACTGACTTCTGTTTATTTTGAAACTCCCTTTCACAAGCAGGGCTTTGTTATGACACATTCCGCCCCTCCATTTCAATAGCATCCATCAATAATACCAAGCAACAACCCTCAACTATGATTCTATGATTCTAACTACCAATTTATTGGCTCATTTTCCTCTTTTTTTTTTTTTTTTTT
>VWZI01021003.1:11889-23688 GCA_013396835.1 Psilopogon haemacephalus | reverse complement strand
AAAAAAAAAAAAGAAAAAAAAAAAGAAAAAAAAAGATTAAGAAAATCTGTCAGTCATGGAGCTTGAGTTGGAATGATGAATTCTGGGTTTCACAACCATTTAGGGACACATGTGGTTTGTCTTGGCAACCAGCAATTATTTAGGAGAGCCTTCAGTTTAAAGAGCATGTCTCTGCATATAGTCAAGTTGCTCTAACACCTCCCTCAGCACCTGATCTATTTTTTTCACCTCCTATAAACCAAGAGAGCCACGGATGTGGTTAGCTGAAATATCTGCAGGCTGCAGCTGTCTGAAATGCTCTCCAGCTGAGGAGAGTTTGGGGCATGCATAAACTGAAACCTCAGCCACAGCTAGCCAAGGACTCTGAGGTGCTTAGGGGAGGGAAAGGCACACAACTGTGAAATTATAAATCATATTTTTCTAGCTTCTGCATTTTCATGTCCACGTCCTGGGCATGGACTGGGGAGGGGGGGGTGGGAGGCTTCCATAACACATCCAATTAATGGAACAAATCAGGTTGTTGTTTTCATAGAATCATAGAATGGTTTAGGTTGGAAGAGACCTCAAAGATCATCCAGTTCCAACCCCCCTGTGCCATAGGCAGGGACACCTCCCACTAGATCAGGATGCTCAAGACCTCATCCAGCCTGGCCTTGAACATCTCCAGGGAGGGAGCAGCCACAACCTCCCTGGGCAACCTGTGCCAGTGTCTCATCACCCTCACTGTGAAGGACTTTCTCCTAACATCCCATTCAAATCTTCCCTCTTCCAGTTTGAACCCATTCCCCCTCATCCTGTCATTACAAGACCTTGTGAACAGTCCCTCCCCAGCCCTCCTGTAGCCCCCTTCAGATAGTGGAAGGTTGCTATAAGCTCTCCTTGAATCCTTCTCTTCTCCAGGCTGCAGAGCCCCAACTTTCTCAGCCTGTCCTCATAGCAGAGCTGCTGCAGCCCTCAGATTATCTTCGTGGCCTCCTCTGGACCCTCTCCAACACTTCCATGTCCTTCTTGTGCTGGGGGCTCCAGAACTGCACACAGTACTCCAGGTGGGGTCTGACGAGAGCACAGTATCTGAATCAGTGTTGGCCAGTAAGAATCTACCTGGTGTTCAACATTTCATGTGTGCAGGAGACTGCAGAGCTTCTGGAGAACAAAACTTGTCATTTTCTAATGGGGACCCAGTAACAAGACTATGTGAATTGCACCTTCCCTGTGGCAATAGGATAAGAGGCAATGGATTGAAGCCTGAGGAAGGGAGATTTAGACTGGAGATTAGGAAGAAACCCTTTATGGTGAGGGTGGTGAGACACTGGAGCAGGTTGCCCAGGGAGCCTGTGGATGTCATCTCCCTGGAGATGTTCAAAGTCGCATTGGATAAGACCTTGAGCAACATGGTCTAATGGAAGACATCCCTAGCCATAGGTTGGACCTACATGACTTGTGAAGTCCCTTCCAACCCAATCCCAAATCTATGATTCTCCAGTTTAAAATATTTGCTAAATGACAAGGAAACATTTGGCACACTGCTGCAGGAAGGGTTAGTAGAGTTGTAGGAGTTGGCTGCAGGGTGCCATTTACTGGCACATCCACTTTGGAATTTGGATCCAAGCTAGGGGGAAAAGATTTCTCTAGGAGAGAGCTTGGCCCTGTGCAACTCTGTCCCCACTACCTTCCCCTTCCAGCAGATGAGTGAACCTGTTCCACCTCAGCAAGTTTTCTTTTCCGTCCTCATCCAGTAGCGCTCAGCAATAGGTGGCATGAGTACTTAGGAATAATTTTCCTGGGTGACATTTCATCACAACCTAAATAAGAGAAAAAAAGTATGATTTTTAGCACTGGTTATATTAAATTAAATGTTGTGAATATTTTGGGGGAAAAAATAGCCTATTAACAAAGAGTCTTTGGTTTGATCATTGCCACATTGGGCTAGAGATGGTATGAGGACAGGCTGAGGGAGTTGGGACTTTTCAGCCTAGAGAAGAGAAGGCTTCCAGGAGACCTTAAAGCAACCTTCCAGTATCTGAAGGGGGCTACAGGAGGGCTGGGGAGGGACTGTTCACAAGGTCTTGTAATGACAGGATGAGGGGGAATGGGTTCAAACTGGCAGAGGAGAGAGATTGAAAAGGGATGTTAGGAGAAAGTTCTTCACAGAGAAGGTGGTGAGACACTGGCACAGGTTGCCCAGGGAGGTTGTGGCTGCTCCCTCCCTGGCGGTGTTCAAAGCCAGGCTGGATGAGGTCTTGAGCATCCTGATCTAGTGGGAGGTGTCCCTGCCTATGGCACAGGGGGGTTGGAACAGGCTGAGCTCTGAGGTCTCTTCCAACCTAAACCATTCTATGATTCTATAATTTTCCTGGATGGCATTTCATCACAACCTAAATAAAAGAAAAAAAGTATCATTTTTAGCACTGGTTTTATTAAATTAAATGTTCTGAATATTTGGGGGGAAAAAAATAGCCTATTACCAAGCAGCCTTTGGTTTGATCATTGCCACATTGGGCTAGAGATGTGCAGAACTGTGCCCACAATGCTGCTAATTGCAGCAGCTGCTTTTGCCCCGCTCTGTGTAACATCTGCTTCAAAGCAATAATCCCATTGATGTCTCTGATGTATCTGCCAGCTGTTTCTAATCAACCAGGAGAGTTACAACCCTTTGAAGTGACAGTGGCTCAAGAAGCCCCACAACTGCATAACTGCATACAAGAATGAAGCTCTTTCCAAACATGAGCAACTGAATATTTTCGATTATTTCCACAGAAGACTTTTATTTCTGTGTGGATGCTCAAGTGAGGGGGAAAGAAACCTAATCAAACAAACAAACAAAAAAAAATGTACTTCACACTAAAGCTTATCATAACATCGCAAAGAAATAGTGAGAGAGGCTTAAGATATGTCTATACTATGATGCTCAGAGGGCTGCAGCACCTCTGATGTGAGGACAGCCTGAAAGAGTTGGGGCTGTGCAGGCTGGAGAAGAGGAGGCTCCCAGGTGACCTTCTTGTGACCTTCCAGGATCTGTGAGGGACCTACAAAAAAGCTGGGAAGAGACTACTTAGGCTCTCAGGGAGTGACAGGACTAGGGGGAATGGAGCAAAGCTGGAGGTGGGGAGATTCAGATTGGATGTGAGGAGGAAGTTGTTGAGCATGAGAGTGGTGAGAGGCTGGAATGGGTTGCCCAGGGAGGTGTTTGGGGCCAGATCCCTGGAGGTGTTTGCAGTCAGGCTGGCAGAGGCTGTGTGCAGCCTGATGTAGGGTAGGGTGTCCCTGGACATGGCAGGGGGGTTGGAACTGGCTGATCCTTGTGGTCCCTTCCAACCCTGACTGATTCTGTGATTCTATGATTCTATTGCTGTAAAACCAACTGGAAATCCTGGACTCATAAATTTTGTAACTCAACTGGGCACTCACCTGCCAATTTTTATTAAATTCCTGAAGGCATTTTTGCCCCTTTTCAGCTTTAGAATATCAGTAATATATGTTATAAAGAATAAAACCCAGAAAAAGAACAAAAGAGAAGTGTTCGCACTGCTTCTTTTTTTTGGAATAAAATGGTCCTTAGGAAGTCTCACCTTGAATAATATGGAGTGAAATATTCTCTCATAACCAGTAATCTGAGTTTCAGTTATCTATTGTACCCAAGAATTCGTTAAAAAAAAAATTGGGCAATTCCATTTGCTATAAAGTGTTATAATTTTTCAGATAGAGACCAGCTCATATTGTAATTTATGATTCATCTGGCTCCATGGAGAGATCTTGTTTTTCATTAGCCTGTCAGTATATTAAGGAAGGTTATAGCCTCTGAATATAATTTTGAGATGTTATTTTTTTTTGTTTAGTCTGATAGGTTAACATGCTACCTGCCTGGATCTGCCCCAGTCAGCCCAACTGTCAGGGTATTTGTACTATAGTTTGGTCAGATTGTATCCCAAAACCCTCAGAATGAATTTAAAGTGCTCTGTGAGTCCCAGTTAATAGAATCATAGAGCCATAGAATCATAGAATGGTTTAGGTTGAAAGTGACCTCAAAGATCAGCCAGTTCCAACCCCTCCATGCCATAGGCAGGGACACCTCCCACTAGACCAGGTTGTTTAGAAAAAGAGTAGGGATTTCATAGAAGCATAGAATGGTTTAGGTTGGAAGGGAGCTCAAAGGTCATCCAGTTTCAACCTCCCTGAGCCATAGGCAGGGACACCTCCCACTAGATCAGGATGCTCAAGACCTCATCCAGCCTGGCCTTGCCTTGAACACCTCCAGGGAGCAGCCACAACCTCCCTGGGCAACCTGTGCCAGTGTCTCACCACCCTCACTGGAAAGAACTTCCTCCTAACATCCAGTTTCAATCTCCCCTCTCCCACTTTAAGCCCATTACTCCTCGTCCTGTCATTACAAGACCTTGTCAATAGTTCCTTCCCCACCTTTCTGTAGCCCCCTTCAGATACTGGAAGGTTGCTATAAGGTCTCCTGGCAGCCTTCTCTTCTCCAGGCTGCAAAGCCCCGACTCTCTCAGTCTGTCCACATAGCAGAGTTGCTACAGCCCTCTGAGCATCCTCGTGGCCCTCTTCTGGACTGGCTCCAACAGTTCCATGTCCTTCTAGTGCTGGGGGCTCCAGAATTGCACACAGCACAGTTTTAAAGTCATTAATATGTCATTATGTTCTTAAAATCTGTTATGTGCAAAGAACAGCTGCTCTCTGGAGGAGATCTCCAATTTGTCACAAATATTCAAGTCTGCATGTTAAGCTCTTCCCCAAGAGCCACCACTGCCCCAGGAGGGATACTGAGTTCTGTCTCAGCCTTGGCTGTATCCAATGTCTGTGTGAAACAAGGAACAGTTGTTTTTGTCTGAGATATGAGTACATGAAATGCAAGAAAATTAGGCCAATGTAAAGCAACTGGCCAAGAAAACAGTTTTTCTCACACGTATCACACACATCCTCACAGAATGTCAGGGGCTGGAAGGGACCTGCAAAGCTCATCCAGTCCAACCCCCCTGCCAGAGCAGGATCTCCTAGATCAGATCACACAGGAACATGTCCAGGAAGGGTTTGAATATCTCCAGAGAGGAAGATTCCACAACCCCCCTGGGCAGCCTGTTCCAGTGCTCTGTCACCCTCACAGGGAAAAAAAAATCTCATGTTTAAGTGTAATTTCCTCTGCCTCAGCTTCCCCCCATTGCCCCCTGTCCTGTCACTGGGCATCACCCAGCAGAGCCTGGCTCCAGCCTCCTGCCACTCACCCTTCACATATTGATAACCATTGTTGAGGTCACCTCTCAGGCTCCTCTTCCACCAGCAGCACAGCCCCAGCTTCCTCAGGCTCTCCTCAAAACAGAGATGTTCCATTTCCTTCAGCATCTTTGTGGCTCTATGCTGGACTCTCTCAACCAGTTCCATGTCCCTCTTGAAGTGAGGGTCCCAGAACTGGACACAGTACTCCAGTTGTGGCCCCACCAGGACAGAATAGAGGGGCAGGAGAACTTCTCTTGACCTGGTAGTCACAGCCCTTCTAATACACTCCAGAATGGCATTGGCCCTCCTGGCTACAAGAGCACACTGCTGGCTCATGGTCAACCTCCTATCACTAGGACTTCCAAATCCTTTTCCCCTTTGCTGCCTTCCAAAAGGTCAGTCCCCAACCTATACTGGTCCCTGAGGCTGTTCTTTCCCAGGTGCAAGAATGTCAGGGGCTGGAATGGACCTTGAAATCTCATCCAGTCCAACCTCCCACCAGAGCAGGATCTCACAGATCACACAGGAATGAGTCAAGGCAGGTTTTGAATATCTCCGGAGAGGGAGACTCCACAACCCCCCTGGGCAGCCTGTTCCAGTGCTCTGTCACCCTCACAGGGAAAAAAATTCTCCTCACTTTTAAATGAAACTTCCTATGCCTCAGCTTCCACCCATTGCCCCTTGTCCTGTAATTGGGCATCACTCAGCAGAGCCTGGCTGCAGCCTCATGTAGAGCTGCAACTCAGCTTCATTTTATCTTAGCAATACTGCTGAGAACTGATAGTGGAAGCTGCACTTCTCCTGCCCTACAAGAGTCTCAGGAGTGGATGAGAAAGAAGGGGATCAGAGATAGCTATTGTGGGTGAGGAGCATTGTGGGTGCTGAGGCTCTGGAATGTTTGTAATGTAGCCAACTAAAATTTACCAGAGTCTTAAATAAACAATGCTAAGGAAATAATACAATGCTTAAAAACACCACCCCACTGTATTTTAAATGTTATCCATTCTGCTATCATTTATATCTAGGCAGAAAGTGAGCACATTACAGAGGCAAAAACATATCTGGCCTTGCTTGAAATACTAAAGGATGCTGCATTGCAGGAGAACTTATGTTTGACTAAATGTAAAGTGGCTGAGGATTTTTGATTTTGACTTGAAGGGCAGCAAAAGACATCTGCTTCTCGTGCAGAGAATATCTGCATGCGCTGGAGACTACTAGAAAATCTGAGCAAGAGTAGTGTGATGACATTTTAGCTAGAAAAAGTCACTCTACATGTTCTGTGGCAGCGCATCCTCACCTATGCTCTACTGTGCTGGTTTGAACTAATTGGAGAATTTGAGTGAGAAATTAGACTGTTGGCTGAGAGAGGGAAACACAGGATGGCACTGCACCCAGAGCTGTACTGAGAAAGAAAAAAAAAAAAAGTTGTTTTAAAAGTTATAACCAAAATATAGATAAGGCAGATGGTTTCAGACTGCTCTGGCTGTAGCTGCTCTTGGCATGGTCTCCTTTGTCTCTGCCTTGGTAGCTAATTTTCAATAATTCTACTAACTTCTTTCCTACTCCTAACCCCCCTGGCCGATTTACCTTCACCTATCTGCAGCATCAACAGGTGGTGAGATAAGATTGGGGAAGTGGGGAGAGGTGGTAGGGGGTGGTTGGTTACCCCTCTTGGGGATTTTGATCTCTGGGAGGGCTGTGGTGTTTCTCTATTAACTTTTCACTGTATATATCTGTAAGTATCTGTTATAACTTGTAAATATTTGCTTGTATATTGTGCAAAGCTGTAAATATAAAGTTTCATTTATCAACTTCCAATGTTCTGAGTCCTAGCCAGGGTTTATATCAAAAGTACCGGGGAGGGGGGCAGGTAACTGTTTAAACCACCATACCTACCAGATTAAAACACTGTTATGCCATGTACAAAGTGACCAAGTTTGTCCAACAAAATAAAACCGCAAATTCCTTGTTGAACAAACACAGGATGTGGGCAGCATTGAAGGATAACAGAACTGCACACAGTACTCCAGGTGGGGTCTGAGGAGAGAAGAGTAAAGGATCAGAATCCCCTCCCTTGCCCTGCTGCCCACAGCTGCTCTTGCTGCAGCCCAGCACACAGTTGCTGTCTGGGCTGTGTGTGCACGCTGCAGGCTCATGTTGAGCTTCACATCCACCCAGACCCCCAGGTCCTTTTCCTCAGAGCTGCTCTCAGCCACTCACCACCCCGCCTGGATTTGTGCTTGGGATTGCACCCACCCAGGTGCAGGACCTTACACTTGGCCTTGTATATTTACATATATATACAGTGAAAAAGTAATATAGAAACACCACAGCCCTCTCAGAGACCAAAATCCCCAAGAGGGGTAACCAACCACCCCCTACCACCTTTCCTCTCTTCCCCAATCTTATCTCACCACCTGTTGATGCTGCAGAGAAGTGGAGGTAGATCAGCCAGGGGGGTTAGCAGTACGAAAGAAATTAGTAGAATTAGTGAGAATTATCTACCAAGGCAGAGAGAAAAAGGAACCATGCAAAGAGCAGCCACAGCCCAGCGAGGTCTGAAGCCATCTGCATTATCTATGTTTGGGTTACTCTTTTAAAACAGTTTTTTTTTTCTTTCTCAGTAAAGCTCTGAGTGCAGTGCCATACTGTATTTTCCTCTCAGCCAATAGTCTAATTTCTCACTCAAATTCTCCAATTAGTTCAAACCAGCTCAACTGTGTTAAGCCTGTCAGGGCCCAATTGGCAGCACTGCCAAGGCCATCCAGGGCTCACCTCCCCTGCCAGAGAGATAAGAGCCTGCTCATCCTTTTTGAGATGAGAGAGAAAGGGGGGAAAGACAAGAAAATTACTTTTCAGCCAAATTTATAAGGCTGCATGCCTTAAGGGTCTGAAACAGAAAGATTACACTTTGCCATGCACCTTCTGGACCTCTCTGGCTCTTGAGGGGTCTGTAACTTTGTGGTTCTTATGGGCACTACTCAGCCTCAAACTGCCACAGACCTGAAAAAAAAACAAACCCTACAGAGCTCACATCACTACATGGATCTGACTGCAAATTCAACGTGAATATGTTCACTGTCATCAGTCTTTTCCTTAACTGCAAACCTTAAAATTCAGGAGAAGAGCATCTCTTCTTAGAATCACAGAGTGTCTCGAGATGAAATGGACCTGCGATTGGAATACATTCTCCTGAACTATTTATAGAGATGGTGTTGAAGAAAGGATAATATTGATTTATTCCTTACAAGTGATAATCTAACCAGCAAACAGGATCCCAGGCTCGCAGAGTGTCAGGGGTTGGAAGGCACCCAAAGAGATCATCGATTCCAACCCCCCTGCCACAGCAGGACCAGACAATCTAGCTCAGGCACACAGCAACACATCCAGACAGGCCTTGAAAGACTCCAGAGAAGGAGACTCCATAACCTCTCTGGGCAGCCTGTGCCAGTGCTCTGGGACCCACACAGGCAAGAAGTTGCCTCTTGTGTTGAGCTGCAACCTCCTGTGCTGCAGCTTCCATCCATTGCTCCTTGGCCTATCCCAGGGAGCAGTGAGCAGAGCCTGTCCCCCCACTCCTAACTCCCAGCCCTCAGATATTGATAAACATTGATTCAATCCCCTCTCAATCTTCTCTTTTGCAGCCTAAGCAGTTCCAGGTCCCTCAGCTTCTCCTCCCCAGGCAGTGCTGCAGTCCCCTCAGCATCCTCACAGCCCTCCCCTGCACCCTCTCCAGCAGATCCCTGTCCCTCTTCAACTGGGAAGCCCCAAACTGAAGGTAGTACTCAAGATGAGGTCTGAGCAGGGCAGAGTGGAGGGGTAGGAGAACCTCGATCTGCTGGACACACTCTGCCTAATACACCCCAGGATCCCATTGGCCCTCTTGGCCCTCAGGGCACATTGCTGTGCCATGGATGTTCTCCCCCAGCACTCCCAGGTCCCTCTCCACAGGGCTGCTCTCCAGCAGTCACCTCTCAAGGGGGCCAGAAACCTCAGCTGGGTGCAGATTCCAATTCCAAATATTTGTGTTCCTCATTCCCAGCGCAAGCAAGCCGAAAGCAAAATACAGATCACCTCTGTCAAGTCCATCTCAGCACCCAATCTATCATATTGCCAACCTTCTTCCCTGCTATTGACTTTCCATTGAAATGCATTACTAAAACAAAACTCTGCTTCTGCTTGTGAAACAAAAAGTTGGGGTGATTGATACAAAGCAACTTTCATGTTGTGGTAGTGAACAAAATAAAACAAAAAAAAATATCAGGTTTTAGAAAGCATAAAATTACCAGTGGCATAAAAAAACCCTTTTTTTTTCCTTTTTTTTTTTTTTTTGCCCTTGATCCTCTTGAATCTGAAGAAGTCTCAGATCCATATGTGAGAGTCTGAAAGTCTCTCCCTTGTTTGAATCAATGAAGATGAGGATTGCCTGGTTTCCTTCCCCCAAACTCAGACACTGTTCTTGGCTGAATGCTTAGGGGATGCAAATTATCAGAGATACAGCACCCTTGCTGGTGCTCTGGGATGTAAATACTGTGGGTTTTGGAGACTTTCCTGGACTTCTGCCAGGCAGGAATATCCAGGATATGCATGGCCAACATCAGCTACCTGGAAGAGAAAAGACTGATGTGTATTCAGGGGATGAACAGGTAACTGGCAGAGGGTGGAGGCTCTTTCCAGTGCTGCCATCTGGCCGCTGCTAAGGTAGGAGAATGGACAGGAGGAATCCCTGGGGAGCTGCACCTGGACACTGATACTGGGACTGGAAAAACTGTAAAAAAGACCTGAGAAATGCCTACCAGAAGAAGAACTCAAGGAACAACAACCCCCTGCAGAACTGCTCTAGGATGACTCCTGATGAACGCTATGGAGCATCCCTGGACCAGGCACACCTCTCTCTCCCCCTGTCTCCATCTGATGGTAATATAATCCCTGCTCTTCTCCATCCCCTGCTCCTTTCCTCTCCTAATTTCTCTGCTGTTCCCTTCCTCTCTCCCTCTCTCTATCTCTCTCTCACTCTGACTCTCTCACTTTCACTCTCACTCTCACTTTCTCACTCTCACTCCCACTCCCACTCTCACTCCCACTCCCACTCTCACTCCCACTCCCACTCTCACGCTCACTCTCACTCTCTCTGTCACTCTCACTCTCACTCTCACTCTCACTCTCACTCTCACTCTCACTCTCATTCTCTCTGTCACTCTCACTCTCACTCTCACTCTCACACTCTTCCTCTCCCTATATTTTGTCCAACTTTATCCCTTAATAAATAGCTTTGTGCTGCTATCTGGTCTCACTTGCACCTTAATTTCACAGCACAGAAATCTCTAAGAACAGGTCTTGCTCCTCTGGACAGAGATAATATTAATCTCTGGCCTCTGGACCTTGACAAACCTCATCAGGTGTTCCTACCATAACAAAACCAGACTCGCTCAGGACCAGCAAGGCATCCAAAATGTTTGCCAGTGTGATTCCTGGACAACAGAATTGAAAATCAGCATAAAATATTATTCCCAGAGCCCAAGCAAGGACAGGCACATCCACCCTCAGGATAGTTTCCACACAGGAGGCTGTCGATTGTAGGTTCAATTTACACCCACACTGGAACTGCAAGCCCAAATCCAGGCTATGGGTTCTAAATACTTAATTGCACAAAGCTTCTAGCTAGAGTTTTGAATAATCAGCTGTTCACTGGAATCATACTTCAAATGCAAAAAGGATTACAAGACGTAACCTCTTCAAACATTTCTGCTTACATGTTTGGGTTATTTTTTTTTCCACAAAAGCAAATGCCAGCTAATAGTCATTCTTCTTTATGTGTAATGTTAAGCCTGGACTCCCACTGGCATGCCATCCCTTGATCTCCCAAGAGTTTTATGCATGTGCCCCCAGCTGAGAATTCTGCCCAGTGATGCAGAATCACATTATATGATAATAATAGAGTTCTTTCTTCAGCGTTGCAGATCACCACTGCACCCTTCCCCCTGGAAATTAAAGCCTATTTGATCACTGTAATGTACAACTGATAGGGCCCCAATACCAGCAAGAATAGAGCAAGATTATGCGAGAGCAAGAGTGGATGAGAAGCTCAACATGAGCCTGCAGTGTGCACACACAGCCCAGACAGCAACTGTGTGCTGGGCTGCAGCAAGAGAAGCTGTGGGCAGCAGGGCAAGGGAGGGGATTCTGCCCCTTTACTCTTGTAGTGGTTTAAGCAGTTGCCTGCCCCCCCACCTCTTGAAACCCCAGCTAAAACTCAGAAAAAAACCACTGGAAGTTAATAAATGAAGCTTTAAATTTACAGCAATGCAAATATACAAGCAAATATTTACAAGATATAACAAATATTTACAGATATATACAGTAAAAACGGTAATACAGACACCACACCCCTCCTGGAGACCAAAATCCCCAAGAGAGGGTAACCAAACCCCCCTACCACCTTTCCCCCTTCCCCCAGCTTTATCTCACCATCTCTTGATGCTGCAGATAAGCTGAAGATCAGAGAGATTAATGGTAAGAGAAAAGGTTAGTAGGTTTAGTGATTTTACTCTGAATTCAGCCAGCAAGACC